>WNWK01000856.1:55000-192500 GCA_009830355.1 Cherax destructor | reverse complement strand
ACCCGCGGTCACAGAGTCTCAAAACTCCAGACCGTCGCGTAAGAGGGTTCGAACCCCACCCGTGGTATGGTTTGTTTGCAATCGTGTCATTACGATTTCGTGAGTCAAGTTTTATCTATGAAACCTAGCGTTAAGGTTTCATGTTCACAGACAGTATTGTCCGGTACCTTTGAGGTCGTTGCTTACGGTTACCCAAAGGTTCATTTCTTATCTAATTTCGGTTAGTTTACTGCCAAACATTTTGCTTTCATGTTTGACATAGTTATATCCAAAAGACATTATTTCGCACTTGGTTATGTTGAAATTCATCTTTCACGTTTCCTAAAATTGACACTTTAACTTTTAATGTTAGTGTGTCAGCAATTTTTTTATAGTCAATTAAGATTGTCAGTTCGGTTTGTCCAATTAATTTGTTAATATTCAGATTTTCTCTACTATTTTATTATGTTAAGACTTCTAATTTCGTCAATACTTAGTGGGTTAGGACCTGAATTTTTTTTTTTTGTGGCCTGGGAACGTTGGTTTTATTTTCAGCTTTATAAGAACCCGAAGTCCGTGGTGAATATTGACGTCACATTTGTTATTTATTCTTCCGTTATCGTTTGTCAAAGGTTCTTTAGTTGAGTTACATTTTCTGTTACCCTGACGTATCTAAAGAATTATTCTGGAATAAGTGTGTAATTTGTCTTATTAATTCTTGTTCAACATTTCTGATTTGATTTTGCTCTTACTCTTGCGCTCTCTGTCTGAAGCTCTTGCGCTCTCTGTCTGAAGCTCTTGCGCTCTCTGTCTGAAGCTCTTGCGCTCTCTGTCTGAAGCTCTTGCGCTCTCTGTCTGAAGCTCTTGCACTCTCTGTCTGAAGCTCTTGCGCTCTCTGTCTGAAGCTCTTGCGCTCTCTGTCTGAAGCAGTGTGTGTCTAGTATGGTTATCGAGGTTACTACCTAGTTTTAATTTCTTAAATTCATTACATTTTTGCCTGTGATCTCAATTAGTTTTGTCATGTAGCCGGTCTACATTTCCTCTACATTATCGGTGTTTAGTTTAACGAACTAGTTAACGTTACTGACATCTTGGGTCATCTTGTCAAAGTTAGCTGTTCTGAAACTGGAAATCATCCTAGCGCTTTTTTTGTTGACTTCAAAGTTAGATCAATGTTGTGGTCACTGTTTCCTGGTCATCTCTATCTCCCATGACAGCATCAGTTCACAGTCTGTGATCAGAACAAGATCCAAAACAATGTTGCCACATATGACAGTGCCGAAGTGACCGTTCGAGTTAGAGACTGACAAATTAAAAGGCAGCTTTCAGGAACCTTAGCAAAGAGACATTCACAACCCTTTACATGGCATAAGTCAAGAAGCTGGAAAGAGTGCAAAGGTTTCCTACGGGTATGAACTATGATGAAAGAAGCTAAACCTGACGGCAATAGAGGACAGAAGGACCAAGAGTGACATAATTACAACTGTATAAGGTTTTGAGAGAAGTAGACAGGTAAACAGGGTGAGTCTCTTTGAGAAGCAGGTTAAAAACACAGATGAGTCACCAGGATGTTAGGAAATACTCCTTTAGCCTTAGAGTGGTCAGGAAGTGAAACGACCTAGACAGTCAAGTGGTAGAGGCTGAATCCATGCACAGCTTTAAGAATGGGTATGACAGGGCTCATGCAACCAGGATAGAGTGAATCCGGTACCTGCCAGCAGAGAGGCGGGGCCAGGAACAGGGATATGACCCACGCAATCACAAATGAGTACGCACAAATATACACAAACATATATAAATACGTATATATGTATATACAGTGTACACACACACACACACACACACACACACCTGTCGATGAGTTGAAAATCACATGGAGAAAGAGATAGGTCTAATGAACCACAATTGACGGGCCTAATAAATCATACTTGATGGGTCTAATAAACCATATTGATAGGCCTAATAAACCATACTTGACGGACCTAACAAACCGTACATGACGGGTCAAACAAACCATACAAAACAGGTTCTCAAATTCAACCCTATCACTCACATATTAGTGAATTACAGCTCACTCAAAAAAATTAGCTTCAGTAAACAAAATAACCTATGGTAGACAGGTCCTGTTCAAATCCAACCTGCTAAACATGGGCCAGTAGGCGCGGGGAAGTGCTCCTTCCTTCCTTGTGCTGGTGTGTGAACCAGTAGTAGAAATAATAAGTCCGAAGGAGGAGAGAGGTATTACTTCATAGTGAATTTCGCTATGGAAATAAATTTGACCTTTTTTGGGTTATCCTATTTACACTCTATATGGTAAGTGTACTTATGTGTAGCTATGTCTAAATAAATTTATTTTATCTTATAGGGAATACATTTCTCTTTCGATGTGGTTAAACTGGTTTTTTTTCACTTGTTTTTCTCTTGTTGTCTTCTGTAATGTGTGGAATTTCAGCATTCGCCCATTTTATTATATGTTGGCGATTCTTGAGGTGTAGAGATAATTGTGGAGGGGAAGGAAGGGGGAGTAAAGATAGTGTGGATTATTGCAAAGGGGAAGGAAAAGGGTGTAAAGACAGGGGGATAATTATGAATGGGAAAGAAGAGGGTATAAAGAGAGAGGGGAAGGGAGATAAGTGAGAGGGTTGAAAAGAAGAGAGAGAGTAAAGAGACAGTGTGGGGAGAGATGTCTAACCTTCCTCGGCTATATTGTCTGCTCTGTCACGGTAATTGTCTCTATCTCTTACTGTCTCTACCCTTCTCTTCTTCTCCCTGTTAAATGTGTGAGTGTGTGTGTGTGTGTGTGTGTGTGTGTGTGTGTGTGTGTGTGTGTGTGTGTGTGTTTGTGTGTGTTAGTTACCATTTTGTCCTAGTGTGTGTGTTTATGTGTGTGTATGCGTGTGTGAGTGTGTGTGTATATATATATGAATGTGTGTACTCACCTAATTCACATAATTTTGGTTGCAAGGGTTCAATCATAGCTCCTGGCCCCACCTCTTCACTGGTCACTACTAGGTCACTCCCTCCCTGCTACGTGAGCTTCATCATACATATTCTTAAAACTATGTGTGGATCCTGCCTCCACCACCTCCCTTTCCAGACTATTCCACTTCCCATCAACTGATCCATTGTAGTGCCTTCCCTGTTATACCTGGCTGGTCCTCTAGCTTTTGCAATAATCTCTTGTGTGGAACTGTGTCAAAAGCCTCCTTACAGTCCAAGAAAATGCAGTCTACCAGCCCCTCTGATCTGATATATTTTGTCCCTTTAAAAACATGGACATCCAGAAGTCTACCAATCAAAGTTTTCTCTACTGATTCATAGTCCAAGAAGTTGCTATCATTTCACCTTATATCTCGTATAGTTATCTTTTTCTTAAAAGACGTATTGCTTATTACCAAACCTCTTTCTATAAAACTTTAATTAATGGCCCCCCCCATTATCATTCACCAATGATATCCCAAACTAACCAACTACGCCCCTCTACCACAGTTTCTCCCGCATTTAGGTCCCCCACAACAATTACTTTCTCATTTGGTTCAAAACTTCCTTAACACTCGCTTATCATCTTCAATCCTTCTCTCTCCTCCACACTCCTCTCTTCCCAAGTGCATAAACACTAAGTATAATCCACTTTTTGCATCCTATCATCCATCCATACACTACCACTATTATCATCACCATAATCACCACCAGTATCACCATCATGTGCCGGTGGTCTGGTGGCTAAAGCTCTCGCTTCACGCACGGAGGGTCCGGGTTCGATTCCCGGCGTAGTGGAAACATTTCGACGCGTTTCCTTACACCTGTTGTCCTCTTCACCTAGCAGCAAATAAGTACCTGGGTGTTAGTCGACTGGTGTGGGACGCATCCTGGGGAACAAGATTGAGGACCCCAATGGAAATAAGACAGACATTCTTGGGTTATACACACACAACCCGCACATATAACAAAGAGGAGCTTACGACGACGTTTCGGTCCGACTTGGACCATTTACAAAGTCACACTAACACAAAGGACAGGTAGAAGGGGTTATATATAGGCAGGCAGACAGGGGAGGGCACAAGAAAGTGGTGGAGGGGTAATAGTGGAGGTAGTAGTGGTAGTAGTAGTAGTGGAGTCAGTCATATTCAAGGAAAGAGCACTTCAATGAAGCTAGCGGCCCGCATAGGGTAAGGACAAGAACACAGAGGGGGAAAAAATGAAAATAAAAATAAAAAGGACAAATACAAGGCAAAAGAAAACCCAGAGGAGAAAGAGGAGAAGGGGAAGAGATAGAAGGGGAAGGAATCAGGTTAAGTCACGGGTGTTCTGAAGTTTGGAGCATTTAATAATGTAATGGGAGAGGAAAGCATCTACAGAGACAAAGCCAGGGCTAAGATTCATACAGGGAAAGTTGTGTATAAGGGAGGATTCAACCAGACGGCGACTGTGAAAGTTAGACGTAGGGTAGACAGTTTTAGCAGAAGACCAATCAATAGGATGACTGTGATCTCTGGTATGACAGAAATGAGCAGCCAAGAAACCGAAAGTTATCACAGCAGAGACTCCAAAACTCCACACAAAATTCCCTGGCCTACTATTCTACACATCCGATATAAATGGAGATGACCTGCCCTAGACTGAAGTCTACGCCCGGCTGAAAAGTGGAAGGGTCAAGTACATCATTGACGACGACGTTGCCGAAACTGACGACCCTGACGACCCACTGGACGCTCGCTACTGTACTGGATGCAGTCGCAGAAGCACAAGAAAACACACTATACGCCAACACCAACGTCTACTTAGATGTCATGAACAAATCCTCGTTCAAGAAACTAACCAACGGTACCATGACCAATGTTAGATATAGACGAGTCTCATCGTAAATACTGTACCTCACCACCACACTGATTAAGACACCTCACCACCAATTACCACATAGCAAGCCACCCTCCTTTGCACCAAGCCAAGCCAGCCGCCAGCCCTTGTCACCAGCTAGAACTTCCCAAGAGTGATGTAGTCGGCTCAGCCAGCCTCTTCGTGCCTCTACATCGTTTACAAGTTCCTGATTCTCCAGCTCCTGTCCACTATAGCTCCGCAGCTGGGTTACCTAACTTCCGTTCGTTCGTTCGTTCGTCCTTTGTGTTAGTGTGACTTTGTAAATGGTCCAAGTCGGACCGAAACGTCGTCGTAAGCTCCTCTTTGTTATATGTGCGGGTTGTGTGTGTATTGTTCCAGTCACGGTATTGTGCATTTTTTATTTCTTCTGTTATCCTGGGTGGCTAACCCTCCGGGGTTAAAAATCCGAACAAAATCTTATCTTATCTTATCTTAATCTGTAACCAAAAATAATACAAGTCAATCAATCGGTGATACGTGAAATTATAAAGCCGATCAAAAGAGGATCTTTAAAGCAATCTCGTCGATATTAATTTCTGGAATGTTCCACACTAAATTGTCCATAGACCACCTGCATACCTCAGTTATCTATAAAGCTTCACCTAGTAATTAGTTAATCAATGTTGAAAATTTGAAGTTGCTTAGATAAAGTTTTTGAAGTTATATTGTATGAGGACACTCTAGTTAACAGATGGACGGCTCGGGTATCTTACCGTGCAGTATTTAAGGCTTCACTCAACTCAAGAAATTTAAAAATACTACTTTCAATAGTTTTCATATTTTTTTTGCATTTGTATTAGTTTTAAAATTGTCTTTATTCCTGTAAGAAAAAAAAATCTTTAAAACAGACCTATCTGATAAAAATTCAAACGATTTAAAGCTTTAAGAAAATATTTATTGCATTGACAAATTTGTCAACACACAGAGTAAACTGAATGGTTACAATCTTGGCCGTAAGATCCAAAAACAATTAAATATTGAAGCCATTCAGAAGAGACAGACATATTTTCATTGCAATGATTAAACAGGACTAAAAATATAACCATTTTATATAGTAGTGTGCGTATAATTGGGACAGTGATTAAGACATTTATTTGGAAAAGTAATGTTTATTTGAAAAATAAACATATGACAGATAATTAATTGATTTATTAAGAGACATAATTACCCTTTGTTTTTAAAAGCATTGCTACAAGCTTTGGCATAGAATCCTCCAATGTTGAACACACATAATCACGTGTGGTACCAGATCCTAATAACAACAGCAACTAGCTTCTCCACAGTTGAACAATCCTGTTTCGCGACCCTGTGTTTGGTTATTGCCACCTGATTATCAATGGGGATAAGGTCAGTAGAGTTGCCAGGCCAATTTAGAACGCTTAGCCCACTCTCTTCAAAGAATTTCAGCATTTTTCTTGAAGAGAAGCATGGAGCAAGATAATGCTGGAAAGTCTCTATCCACAATGGGAAGCAAATGAGTTGCTCGGATTGCCTTGTATTTGTCACTGTTCATCGTTCACTCAACAATAACAAGGTGTCCTGGGCCTTTAACAGTAAAACTACCCCTAAGCATCTTACGACTGCTCTGTACCCATGTACTTCAAAATGCGCCTCATCTGAAAATTTAACTTTTCTCCATTCATCTGTCGTCCATCCCTTATGATCGAGTGCCCACCACAGCTGTTTTTTCTTCATAGCAGCAGTCAATAATTGTTTCTGCCAACTTCAAGGAGCCTTCGTCGAGCTGTTGAAGAATCAACATTGACGCCAGCTGAAACCAAATCTCTCTGTAGATCTTTGCTGGGTTTCTTGGGATCCGTCATATCATATCTTATGATAACCTTGTCATCGTGAGTTGTCCTGCGTTTTCTTCCACATCTTCCTTGATGTCAGCTTTCTTCAGAATCCGTCCAATAATTGACTTTGCTAGGCTCAAATTTCGGAGATCTGTTTGATACCCAAATCAGCATGTTTTCTAAGAGATACAATATTTGTACGCTTCCTAGGTGTAACATTCATTATGAATTTCAGCAGTAATCATGAATTGAAGGGAAGAATTTGGTGAAACCTCAATCACTCACAGAACACGCTTGCAGGAATAGCCTTACAGAACAACAGCTGTTGTAGCACTCATGAGAGTCGCAGGGTAACACCACAGCTGGATGGTTGCCAGAAGTCGGTAGAAAGTCTTCTGAAAATAAAAGAACCCAAACTACATTAAGTTGGAGATTAAGACATATGAGATAATCACAATATTTACTGCTGTTACAATTAATTTGCACACTACATAAAATGGTAAAAATGTGCGCCTACTTATTTGAATTTCACTTTTCACCATCGTCGAATGAAGAGGCAGCTTTTTTGAAGGCTTAAATGGCTGGAAGTTATCCCAGCAATTCCAAGATACTGGAAACAAGTTCAATAACTTCGGTCATAGAGCTCTTGCACATGCTAATTGTTCCTAAAACCTGGCCCTTGTTGGATTTTCGAGTTATGAGCGAAATAAAATTGAAAAATAGGGAAAAAAATCAGGCAACCCCTTGAAGCTCCCCTCGGGAACACCTAATTATCTCGCTCTGACATTCATTTTTACATTACAACTGAGACCGACACTCCGCCTAATTACAGTTGTGTTACTTAGAGAGACTTGGTTGAAATTTCATTTACTCTGTTTTCGTGTACCTTATGTTGTATAGTGTATCTTATACAACACTTAATAATGAGTGTTCATCAGATGTATTGCAGTGAATACATATATTTAAATTTAATGACCTTTAGATCATGTACTGAGTCAACCCAAATTGCTTTGGTCAGCAGTGTTTTAAAGCCCATTCAGTTTTATTTCCTGACTGCTGACCACATTGTCAGCAATGTACATTCCTTAGTCAGTTTTTTTTTCTCTGCCGCTAACCACCTATATTATTATTATATATTTCTATATTATTGTAGCTTCAGTTGTCAAAAATAATTTTAATATATTTTGTTTATATAAATCTCTATTTCCTTAGCATTAATCTTTTCCCTGAAGTTATGTTAAACACTCAGAGGGGTTTAGCTGATAATTAATGCATAAATTAATCTAGTGATTTATAATCAATAATGAACTATACTCTCTCATTAGAGGTTAATTTATATTTAACAAGCGTAGAGAAGGGATGGTATCATTATATATGGATGTGGGTGTGGGTGTGTACTCACCTATATGTGGTTGCAGGAGTCGAGCTACAGCTTCTGTCCCCACGTGTGTGTGTGTGTGTGATATCTTTCATGAATTTGCAAGGGAATGAGATGCAGTTCTAGGTGCAAGAACTCAGCTCTAGGTGCAAGAACTCAGCTGTAGGTGCAAGAACTCCTTAACTAACGACTAACTGATGTGAAGGAGCCTTTTACATCTGATTCTGTTTGTAATCCTGTACATAATTCACTTAAACTATGACAGGGTTCAGCTCATTTCGCTTCTTAACTTTACCTTTGATATATACCTTTACCTTTGAAGAGTTTCAAGAGTTTCTCTACTCTCTGAGCCCGGCCATGGGCCAGGCTCGTCTGGTGCTTGCCTTGTCAACCAGGCTGTTGCTGCTGGAGGCCTGCTGACCCACATATCCATCACAGCCTGGTTGATCTGGCACCTGGTGAAGATACTTGTCCAGTTTCCTCTTGAAGGCTTCTACACTTGTCCCAGCCGTGTTTCTGATATTTTCTGGTAAAATCTTGAATAGACTGGGACCCTATAAACATTACCCAATTACACTATAAACATTATCTTGAAGTGAAGAATAATTGCGTTTTGATTTCCCAGTGGCTCATTTGGTCGTCTAGTTTATAATTATATTCCAATGTTCGTATTACAGTCATGGTAAATAACATATTATAGTCCTCACTATGCATAATTTAGAGTTCTCTTAATTTTTCATTCACGAAACAACTCAAATATTGCATATATTAAGACTTCAGTAACATCACCTACTCTACAAACATTAAAAACTATGGAACACCACTGACACACTATAAACATAAGAACTATGGAACACCACTGACACACTATAAACATAAGAACTATGGAACACCACTGACACACTATAAACATAAGAACTATGGAACACCACTGACACACTATAAACATAAGAACTATGGAACACCACTGACACACTATAAACATAAGAACTATGGAACACCACTGACACACTATAAACATAAGAACTATGGAACACCACTGACACACTATAAACATAAGAACTATGGAACACCACTGACACACTATAAACATAAGAACTATGGAACACCACTGACACACTATAAACATAAGAACTATGGAACACCACTGACACACTATAAATATAAGAACTATGGAACACCACTGACACACTATAAATATAAGAACTATGGAACACCACTGACACACTATAAACATTAAAAACTATGGAACACCACTGACACACTATAAACATAAGAACTATGGAACACCACTGACACACTATAAACATAAGAACTATGGAACACCACTGACACACTATTAAACATAAGAACTATGGAACACCACTGACACACTATAAACATAATAACTATGGAACACCACTGACACACTATAAACATAAGAACTATGGAACACCACAGAAACACTATAAACATTAAAAACTATAGAACACCACTGACACACGGCAATTATTATTATTAAATTATGATTAATATTTTTTAATCCTTATTATGTTCAACTTTTTAGTTATCTATGCAGTAAACCTTATTTTTTAAACTTTATGTGGGAGGTGTCAGGCAAGTTACTCACCATTGTTCAAGTCATCTGACTGTGACCCTCGTCAGAATTTATGTACTTGTATATATATATTTTAGAGTCAGAGGAGGGAAGCGTTAAACTTGTAGGTGTCTCTTAGCACCAGGGGAATGCGAGACATTCACGTTTGATCCAAGTAAGGGGAGGATAATTCGAGTTTCTCAGATCAGGAGCCCCTCAGCACCATCAAGAGCTCTTCAACGCCATCAAGAGCCCCTCAGCACCATCAAGAGCCCCTCAGCACCATTAGGAGCCCCTCAGCACCATCAAGAGCTCTTCAACACAATCAAGAGCCCCTCAGCACCATCAAGAGCCCCTCAGCACCATCAAGAGCCCCTCAGCACCATCAAGAGCCCCTCAGCACCATCAAGATCCCCTCAGCACCATCAAGAGCCCCTCAACACCATCAAGAGCCCCTCAGCAACATCAAGAGCCCCTCAGCACCATCAATAGCTTTAGCGCCATCAAGAGCTCTTCAGTATCATCAAGAGAAGACAACACTAGTAAGAGAAGACAACACTAGTAAGAGAAGACACCACTAGTGAGAGAAGACAACACTAGTAAGAGAAGACAACACTAGTAAGAGAAGACAACACTAGTGAGAGAAGACACCACTAGTGAGAGAAGACAACACTAGTTAGAGAAGACAACACTAGTAAGAGAAGACAACACTAGTAAGAGAAGACAACACTAGTAAGAGAAGACAACACTAGTAAGAGAAGACAACACTAGTAAGAGAAGACAACACTAGTAGAGAAGACAACACTAGTGAGAGAAGACAACACTAGTAAGAGAAGACAACACTAGTAAGAGAAGACAACACTAGTAAGAAAAGACAACACTAGTAAGAGAAGACAACACTAGTAAGAGAAGACAACACTAGTAAGAGAAGACAACACTAGTAGGAGAAGACAACACAAGTAAGAGAAGACACCACTAGTGAGAGAAGACAACACTAGTTAGAGAAGACAACACTAGTAAGAGAAGACAACACTAGTAAGAGAAGACAACACTAGTAAGAGAAGACAACACTAGTAAGAGAAGACAACACTAGTAGGAGAAGACAACACTAGTGAAACAAAACAACACTAGTGAGAGAAGACAACACTATTGAGAGAAGACACCGCTAGTAAGAGAAGACAACACTAATAAGAGAAGTCAACACTAGTAAGAGAAGACAACACTAGTAAGAGAAGACAACACTAGTAAGAGAAGACAACACTAGTAAGAGAAGACAACACTAGTAGGAGAAGACAACACTAGTAAGAGAAGACGACACTAGTAAGAGAAGACAACACTAGTGAGAGAAGACAATACTAGTGAGAGAAGACAACACTAGTGAGAGAAGACAACACTAGTGAGAGAAGACAACACTAGTAAGAGAAGACAACACTAGTAAGAGAAGACAACACTAGTTAGAGAAGACAACACTAGTTAGAGAAGACAACACTAGTGAGAGAAGACAACACTAGTGAGAGAAGACAACACTAGTGAGAGAAGACAACACTAGTGAGAGAAGACAACACTAGTGAGAGAAGACAACACTAGTAAGAGAAGACAACACTAGTGAGAGAAGACAACACTAGTGAGAGAAGACAACACTAGTGAGAGAAGACAACACTAGTGAGAGAAGACAACACTAGTTAGAGAAGACAACACTAGTGAGAGAAGACAACACTACTGAGAGAAGCCAACACTAGTGAGAGAAGACAACACTAGTAAGAGAAGACAACAGTAGTAAGAGAAGATAACACTAGTGAGAGAAGACAACACTAGTGAGAGAAGACAACACTAGTGAGAAAAGACAACACTAGTGAGAGAAGACAACACTAGTAAAATAAGACAACACTAGTGAGAGAAGACAACACTAGTAAGATAAGACAACACTAGTGAGAGAAGACAACACTAGTGAGAGAAGACAACACTAGTGAGAGAAGACAACACTAGTGAGAGAAGACAACACTAGTGAGAGAAGACAACACTAGTGAGAGAAGACACCACTAGTGAGAGAAGACAACACTAGTGAGAGAAGACAACACTAGTGAGAGAAGATAACACTATGTGAGAAGACAACACTAGTGAGAAGACACTTAGTGAGAAAAGACAACACTAGTTAGAGAAGACAACACTAGTAAGAGAAGACAACACTAGTAAGAGAAGACAACACTAGTGAGAGAAGACAACACTAGTAAGAGAAGACAACACTAGTAGAGAGAAGACAACACTAGTGATAGAGAAGACAACACTAGTAGAGAAGACAACACTAGTAAGAGAAGACAACACTAGTAAGAGAAGACAACACTAGTAAGAGAAGACACCACACTAGTAAGAAGACAACACTAGTAGAGAAGACAACACTAGTGAGAGAAGACAACACTAGTAGAGAAGACAACACTAGTTAAGAGAAGACAACACTAGTAGAGAAGACAACACTAGTAAGAGAAGACAACACTAGTAAGAGAAGACAACACTAGTAGAGAGAAGACAACACTAGTAGGACAGAAGACAACACTAGTGAGGAAGACAACACTAGTAGAGAAGACAACACTAGTAAGAGAAGACAACACTAGAAAGAGAAGACAACACTAGTAAGAAGACAACACTAGTGAGAGAAGACAACACTAGTGAGAGAAGACAACACTAGTGAGAGAAGACAACACTAGTAGAGAAGACAACACTAGTAGAGAAGACAACACTAGTGAGAGAAGACAACACTAGTGAGAAAGACAACACTAGTGAGAGAAGACAACACTAGTGAGAGAAGACAACACTAGTGAGAGAAGACAACACTAGTGCGAAGACAACACTAGTGAGAAGACAACACTAGTAGAGAAGACAACACTAGTGAGAGAAGACAACACTAGTGAGAGAAGACAACACTAGTGAGAGAAGACAACACTAGTGAGAGAAGACAACACTAGTAAGAGAAGACAACACTAGTAAGAGAAGACAACACTAGTGAGAGAAGACAACACTAGTGAGAGAAGACAACACTAGTGAGAGAAGACAACACTAGTGAGAGAAGACAACACTAGTGAGAGAAGACAACACTAGTGAGAGAAGACAACACTAGTGAGAGAAGACAACACTAGTAAAATAAGACAACACTAGTGAGAGAAGACAACACTAGTAAGATAAGACAACACTAGTGAGAGAAGACAACACTAGTGAGAGAAGACAACACTAGTGAGAGAAGACAACACTAGTGAGAGAAGACAACACTAGTGAGAGAAGACAACACTAGTGAGAGAAGACAACACTAGTGAGAGAAGACACCACTAGTGAGAGAAGACAACACTAGTGAGAGAAGTCAACACTAGTGAGAGAAGATAACACTAGTGAGAGAAGACAACACTAGTGAGAGAAGACAATACTAGTAAGAGAAGACAACACTAGTGAGAGAAGACAACACTAGTGAGAGAAGACAACACTAGTGAGAGAAGACAACACTAGTGAGAGAAGACAACACTAGTGAGAGAAGACAACACTAGTAAGAGAAGATAACACTAGTGAGAGAAGACAACACTAGTGAGATAAGACAACACTAGTAAGAGAAGACAACACTAGTGAGAGAAGACAACACTAGTGAGAGAAGACAACACTAATGAGAGAAGACAACACTAGTAAGAGAAGACAACACTAGTAAGAGAAGACAACACTAGTGAGAGAAGACAACACTAGTGAGAGAAGACAACACTAGTGAGAGAAGACAACACTAGTGAGAGAAGACAACACTAATGAGAGAAGACAACACTAGTAAGAGAAGACAACACTAGTAAGAGAAGACAACACTAGTGAGAGAAGACAACACTAGTGAGAGAAGACAACACTAGTGAGAGAAGACAACACAGGTCTATAATAACTTGTCACTGGTCTCAGCGCCATCAAGACACATGTCAGGAGACATGTCAGGAGACATGTGTCAGGAGACTCCGTGTTGCTGTGTCCAGGATAATATAAAACACCTTCCACATATATTACAGTTTCTTGGTCACTGCCTAATTTTTGGTTCCACATTACTAAAGTCTTATTTTGATAAAAACAAAAAATATCCAGTTTATCCTTTCAAAGGTTTTTCTCCATTTTTTATGAAAACCACCGATAATTTTGTTATGTTTGTGAAGTGTTGGTGACCGGGCGAACTTTACGCTTGATGTATTTATATGGAGAGTTAAAGACGTTGTGGGTTATTTAGAACATGGAGAACATCCTCGATCATCCGTTCAATGATCACGAGAGAGAGGCATTACACTGTACGAGAAGTTCCATTATGGTACTGGAATCTACACTGTACGAGAAGTTCCATTATGGTACTGGAATCTACACTGACCGCTTTGACATTATTGTCAGGTACTTATACACACGTCGCCCTTGTCGGAGTTCATAAGTTCGAACCTAAATTGTTAAACTTCAGACTTACCTTTGATATACCTTTGAAGAATTTCGAGAGTTTCTCCACTCTCTGATCCCGGCCATGGGCCATGCTCGTCTGGTGCTTGCCTGGTCAACCAGGCTGTTGCTGCTGGAGGCCCGCTGCCCCACATATCAGTCACAGCTTGGTTGATCTGGTGAAGATACTTGTCCAGTTTCCTCTTGAAGGCTTCTACACTTGTCCCAGCAGTGTTTCTGATATCTTCTGGTAAGATGTTGAATAGTCTGGGATCCCGGATGTTGATACAGTGCTCCTTATTGTCCACACCGCACCCCTGCTCCTCACTGGTTTTATTTTACACTTCCTCCCATATCTCTCACTCCAGATTTGGGACCAGGCCCTCGAGTACTTTCCAGGTATATATTATCATGTAGCTCTCTCTCTTCCGCTCCAATGAGTTCATTTTCAAGACTTGAAGGCGTTCCTAATAATTTAGATGTTTCACTGGCTCAATGTGAGTCATAAACGATCTCTGTATTTGTTCCAGCTCTGATATTTCTCCTGCTTTGAACGGGGCCGTCAGCACAGAGCAGTATTCTAAGTGAGGGAGAACTAGCGATTTGAAGAGTGTCACCATCGGCATTATTTCCCTTGTTTTGAAAGTTCTCAATACCCACCCCGTCATCTTCCTGGCTGTTGTGATCTTTGTCTTGTTATGGTCTTTAAAAGAAAGATCTGCTGACATAATTATTCCTAAGTCCTTTACGTGTTCCTTTCGTTCTATTTGGTGACCCTCTTGAAACTTATCACCATTGAACGTCATGTTGTTCTCCACTGCCCACTGGAAGACCCTACTTATGTCCTCCTGTAATTTTTCAGTGTCCTCTACCGTAGTGACTTTCATGCTTATTTTAGTGTCATCTGCAAATGGTGATACAAAAGTGTGCTGGGTGTTTTTATCTGTCTGCTATGAGGATGAGAAACAACATAGGTGCCAGGACAGTGCCTTGGGGCACTGAGCTTTTGACCTCGCTGATGCTGGATCTTGCCCTGTTCACTACTACTTTTTGTGTTCTGTGTGTTAGGAACTCAAAATCCACCTGCCTACCTTCCCGTAATGCCCATGGCCCTCATTTTGTTCGCTATCACTCCATGATCGCATTTGTCAAACGCTTTTGCAAAATTGTGTAAATCACATTTGCGTTTTGGTCGTCTTCCAATGCCTCCGTAATTCTGTCATAATGGTTCAGCAGCTGTAACAGGCATGATCGTCCCGCTCGGGTTATGTTGGTTGTGCTGGTCCATGAACTTTGTAATCTGCCGTCTCATCACTCTTTCGAAGAATTTTTTGATGTCTGTAATTTTTAGCTAGTGCTCTACTACCTCCCTTATGCAAAGGAGCTATGTCTGCACTCTTTAAGGCCTCCGGTATTTCACCTAGATCTAAGCTCTTTTCCAAAGAACACTAAGCGCTCTTGCTAATGGTACTTTTGCACTTCTTTATAAATAAAGCATTCCATGAATCTGGTCCAGTTGCCTTATGTTGCTGCTCTTCTTTTTTGTAGCTTTAATTATTTTGTTGGTCAAAGTAAAGGGTTAACATATGCTTTACCTTGAGTTCGAGTAACTCATTTTGAGCCGAAAAGATTTTACTATTCTTCTGGATAGGTGCAGTTTATTTATAACCTCCTCTCAATAAATACACGAACTTTAGTATGTTGTCACTCTTGTGTTGCTTCTGTGATATTTGTTGTGTTGTTCATGCAGTGTTATTGAGGAACTAGAGGCCTGGTTATGGACCGGGGCCGCGGGGGCGTTGACCACCGGGACACCCTCCATGTTCCATCAAGTTTGGAGTAATGACCTCAGTTGTGTCATCGACATTTCATCATCAGACACTGAGTCACACTGGAAAGTAAGTTTATACGTTTTTCTTATTATATCAAACAAAATTTTATCAATAATTGTTATGAGGAAGAGGACACAGAGCAGTGAAAGGAGTCGTAAACGATGGCGCATCATCGTAATTGTGACCAGTGGCACTGTGTGCCTCGTGCTCTGTTGTGTGTGCATATTGTTCATCGTCATAGGGATGTTTTTCACTGCGAAAGTGTGAACCAATAGGGTCTTCATGGTGACTACCACGAAGACCTTATGTTTCACCAGCAGCGTGTACCTGCTGGTGACACGTTTGTTGTCCCCTTCACCCATAGCGCTCTTATCTCTGCATCACAGCAGCAGCGGCACGACCACAGACAAGACTTACTCCTGCAAGGTTTTGGTCCTCACGGCCGAAGTGGCCTGGTACTACGTCTCACGAAGGCCGAGGTTGTGACCTGGTACTGTCTCCTCTCCACGGCTGAGGTTGTAACCAGGTACTGCCTCCTCTCCACGGCTGAGGTTGTAACCAGGTACTGCCTCCTCTCCACGGCTGAGGTTGTAACCAGGTACTGCCTCCTCTCCACGGCTGAGGTTGTAACCAGGTACTGCCTCCTCTCCACGGCTGAGGTTGTGACCTGGTGGTGCGTCTCCTAACCACGGCCGAGGTTGTGACCTGGTGCTGCGTCTCCTCCCCACGGCCGTGGTTGCGGCCTGGTGCTATATGTCCTCCCCACGGACTGGTCTTGGCCTCTTGCTGCGTCTCCTCCCCAAGGAGAGAGTTGGTGGTTCTGTAGTCTATAATAATAACATGACCGGTAGTACTTCAACCAGCGCCACTTTCTTAAGACTGATTGTATTTCACTAAGAACTTTATTTTTTCAAGCATTTCTTTCTCAACTTCTATAGAGGTGCTGTTATGCCGGTGAGAGCCTCTTGATTCCCATGAATGTAACAGTAATGTGGAGTTACCATGACAGCCAAACAATTCTTGACTGACAGCCAAGCAGTTCTTGACTGACAGCCAAGCAGTTCTTGACTGACAGCCAAGCAATTCTTAACTGACAGCCAAGCAATTCTTGACTGACAGCCAAGCAATTCTTGACTGACAGCCAAGCAATTCTTGACTGACAGCCAATCAATTCTTGACTGACAGCCAAGCAATTCTTGACTGACACCAGGCAATTCATGACTGACAGCCAAACAATTCTGACTGACAGCCACAATTCTTGACTGACAGCCAAGCAATTCTTGACTGACAGCCAAGCAATTTTTAACTGACAGCCAAGCAATTCTTGACTGACAGCCAAGCAATTCTTAACTGACAGCCAAGCAATTCTTGACTGACAGCCAAGCAATTCTTGACTGACAGCCAAGCAATTCTTGACTGACAGCCAAGCAATTCTTGACTGACAGCCAAGCAATTCTTGACTGACAGCCAAGCAATTCTTGACTGACAGCCAAGCATTTCTTGACTCGTGTACATTTTGGTGCGGTCAGAACACTAAAAATTCAGTTTGTTATTCACAGAAATGGAAGGATGTAACTTATAATACCAGGTGCAAAAGTCAGTGACAAATGCGCTCAAACATGAGATTTCCACTGCCTCGCGCTCTCTCTCTCCTGTCTGCATCTAGTCACAGTGGTGGCCCAGGCTAACCTCTCCAGTGTGTCGTTAAACCTGGTTGCAAGTTTTTTCTATTGGACCATAAGATCCAATTATCAGAGTAAACCACCAGAAACAAACAACTATTTATTCATTTTTTTACTCATCGACATTAACAATTTAGTTTAAAATACCTTAATGTTAAAGTATATCTTCATTTATTCATTTAGTCAGATTCTTTAACTTTGACTTAAAAAATTAGTTCACGTATTTACCTCTGCTCGTATTTTCACTTTTATGAATTTCAAATAACGAGAATTTAAAAGTTTAAGAAATGTTGAAGAACCTGAAAACTTGGGACTCATGGAACCCAACAACAATGCGAACCTTGGGTTCTGTAAAACACCGCTGGCTGAAATTTGATGCCGAGCTGAAGAGACATTCTCCAGTTATCACGGATTCCAACGATTCCAAATTTTATAAAAAAAAGTAATGCATTGGCAAATATGCCTCTTCACTCAAATTAAACCTAAATTGGTACTATCCTGAGAAGCGGTAGGTTAGTAGTATCCTGAGAAGCGGTAGGTTAGTACTATCCTGAGAAGCGGTAGGTTAGTACTATCCTGAGAAGCGGTAGGTTAGTACTATCCTGAGAAGCGGTAGGTTAGTACTATCCTGAGAAGCGGTAGGTTAGTACTATCCTGCGAAGCGGTAGATTAGTACTATCCTGAGAAGCGGTAGGTTAGTAGTATCCTGAGAAGAGGTAGGTTAGTACTATCCTGGAAGCGGTAGTTAGTACTATCCTGAGAAGCGGTAGAGTTAGTACTATCCTGAGAAGCGGTAGTTAGTACTATCCTGAGAAGCGGAGTTAGTACTATCCTGAGAAGCGGTAGATTAGTACTATCCTGAGAAGCGATAGGTTCGTACTATCCTGAGAAGCGGTAGGTTATTCTATCCTGCGAAGCGGTAGATTAGTACTATCCTGAGAAGCGGTAGATTAGTACTATCCTGAGAAGCGGTAGATTAGTACTATCCTGAGAAGCGGCAGATTAGTACTATCCTGAGAAGCGGTAGATTAGTACAATCCTGAGAAGCGACAGATTAGTACTATCCTAGAAGCGGTAGATTAGTACTATCCTGAGAAGCGGTAGGTTAGTACTATCCTGAGAAGCGGTAGGTTAGTACTATCCTGAGAAGCGGCAGATAAGTACTATCCTGAGAAGCGGTAGGTTAGTGCTATCCTGAGAAGCGGTAGGTTAGTACTATCCTGAGAAGAGGTAGGTTAGCACTCTCCTGAGAAGCGGCAGATTAGTACTATCCTGAGAAGTGGTAGATTAGTACTATCCTGAGAAGCGGCAGATTAGTACTAGCCTGAGAAGCGGTAGGTTAGTACTATCCTGAGAAGCGGTAGATTAGTACTATCCTGAGAAGCGGCAGATTAGTACTATCCTGCGAAGCGGCAGATTAGTACTATCCTAAGAAGCGGTAGATTAGTACTATCCTGAGAAGCGGCAGATTAGTACTATCCTGAGAAGCGGTAGCTTAGTACTATCCTGAGAAGTGGTAGGTTAGTACTATTCTGAGAAGCGGCAGATTAGTACTATCCTGAGAAGCGGCAGATTAGTACTATCCTGCGAAGCGGCAGATTAGTACTATCCTGAGAAGCGGTAGATTAGTACTATCCTGAGAAGCGGCAGATTAGTAATATCCTGAGAAGTGGCAGATTAGTACTATCCTGAGAAGCGGTAGATTAGTACTATCCTGAGAAGCGGTAGGTTAGTGCTATCCTGAGAAGCGGTAGGTTAGTACTATTTTGAGAAGCGGTAGGTTAGCACTCTCCTGAGTAGCGGCAGATTTGTACTATCCTGAGAAGCGGTAGATTAGTACTATCCTGAGAAGCGGTAGATTAGTACTATTGTGAGAAGCGGTAGATTAGTACTATTCTGAGAAGCGGTAGATTAGTATTATCCTGAGAAGCGGTAGATTGAAATTTACATAACGAGATTTAACGGGAAATAATTTTCACACTATTTTCCTTAAAAAATCGGCAGATTTGCACCTACACACTAAGAACTTAACTCTCCTTAACTCCGGTTCGAGTTATGTGACAGAGGCTTTTGGAGGTTATCGGGGCCATTCCAGGATGCTGGGAAGGGGTCCTACAACTCTGGTCATAATGCACTTGCACATGCCAAGTGTTTCTAGAATTTTGACCTAGTTCTCGTACACCATCGTTGAAAATGTGAAGCCTAGAAGATGTTACCTTATTGTGTTATGAGAGAAATAAAAACAGAAAGTTAGAAGAGAACAGGGAAAAGAAAGACAATCAACAGGGAAAAGAAAGAAAATCAGGGAAAAGAAAGAATATCAGGGAAAAGAAAGAAAATCAGGGAAAAGAAAGAAAATCAACAAGGAAAAGAAAGAAAATCAACAAGGAAAAGAAAGAAAATCAACAAGGAAAAGAAAGAAAATCAACAAGGAAAAGAAAGAAAATCTATAGTTATTGTATTTATTCCTCCCCTCCCCGTCTTCTCCTTCTCCTTCTCTTCCTTCTTCTTTCCTCCTCCTTTCTCTTCTTCCTCCTCCTCCTCCACTCTCTCTCTCTCCCTTCCCCACCTCACTATCTTGCGTCAAGACCGGACACTCTGTGTCGTACACATTTAGGAAGCTATCTTCCTGCAGGTAATTAAGGATATTGTTTTTTTTAGTGTGTGTGAAAGAAGCGGCTGTTCTTTCTCTCTAATTACCAGTGTTCAGAAGTTTTACTCTCTAGTTTTGTTGTGTGTTTAGCTAAGCAAAACCCGTGCGGAAAGTTTCTGCGAGGCGACTAGACGGGTTTTATGTTGTCTCATTTGTCTGTAGCCGTATTTTTACGCTCGCTCTCTATCTATTTTTCTCTTCGTTTTTCCTCTGGATATCTCCATTCAGGGTTTAACAGAGTTTAAGGGGTTTAACTGAGTTGAGGTAGACAACTGTTCTTTTCCAAAGTAATCTGAAAGAAGCAAAATAAAACCCGAACCCTAGAAGTCAGGGGAAAAACCAATCAAGCCCTAAACACACACACACACAGGAGCTGAGTCTCGACCCCTGCAACCACAATTAGGTGAGCACACACACACACTAAGCTCTAGGGCAACAGACATTGCCACAAATATTTTAATTTGTTGGTCTTGAACTAAGTAGTAGTAATTAGAACATAAACTTAAGAACGATTATCTTATATTTTCCTTTGCTTTCGAATTAGTTGGAAGGTTAAATATTATTTAGTTTGCCATAGGTCTGAAAATGTCATTCTGGTCTAAGAGAAAAGACACCCTCCACATAGTTGCAAAGTATTCAATTTAAAAAAATGGCCAGGATTCAGCTAGTGGATTTCCCATTGCACTACCATAGAACTGCATGTAAAAAAAATGATCGTTAACAAGAAATTCATTGACCATAACACAATTACAATAACTGTGATGGTCTGTATATGTCCCAATTTGTCAGAAATTGAGATATTAGTTTCTATGTGATAACATGTGACCTCTTATTTTTCACTCAAGATCTTCAATGCTAATATTTAGCTTTATTAACAGGTTATGGCGCACTCTGCACTGTTTTTTCCGCGAACACTGAAGTACAGAGAGGTATCCCCGTACATGAAGTACGGGTATACCTTTCTTGGATCGTGTAGCAACCGAAATACATCTAGTTACAAATTTACAATTGTCTGGTAATTTTCTATTATACGAATAAGGTGGTTTTAATAGTTCAACAAGATTCCTGTATATATTCCAACAATGTTGCAATATATCTAATGTTAAAGTGTTAGAATATATCTAATGTAGTAGAATATATCTAATGTGTAGAATATATCAAATATTACAATACATTACATTTGAACACAGGAAATGACACAATACTAAACAAAATTTCTCACAATTATTTAGGGGGCCTAGTGTGGCTACCTACAGCACATACCACCAGTCACTTTGATGTCATTCTACAACTCTAAAATTGATTTAGCGAGGAAATATTTTCTCATATCCTTCTTCTTATCGTTATTTTACTGAGTTTACACTTGTGGCATCTTGTTATCCCATGATAAGAAATCTTCCTTTCCATTTTCCTTATATTATTTGGTTTCACAAGTCAGTCAATTTACTTATACTTTCTAATTTATATCTGTTTATTACGTTCCTATGTCCCATTAGGCTGAGCGTCGTATGTACAGTATATTCCAAGGCTGGTATTTTTTTTTTTCAATGATGGTGATTGGCTGGCAGTTTATTGATGGCACTGTTCCCGGAAGACATGCAAGAACATGTGCATTTATGGCACGTAAGAGGTGCCCCATCATACACGCATGAATCGCGCATGATTTATTCTTCCCATGGACAAGGTGCGCTAAAAGTCGCTCTGACAAAATGATTTTCTGTTTATCTTGTAATCGAATTACACAAACACAAAAGAATTAACACTACACATAATGGAATTTCTACTAAAACACAAAGTGTTCGACTACTGTACCCAGCATGTTAAACTACAGGATAGTCACCTCGCTACTGTACCCAGCATGTTAAACTACAGGATAGTCACCTCGCTACTGTACCCAGCATGTTAAACTACAGGATAGTCACCTCGCTACTGTACCCAGCATGTTAAACTACAGGATAGTCACCTCGCTACTGTACCCAGCATGTTAAACCACAGGATAGTCACCTCGCTACTGTACCCAGCATGTTAAACTACAGGATAGTCACCTCGCTACTGTACCCAGCATGTTAAATTACAGGATAGTCACCTCGCTACTGTACCCAGCATGTTAAACCACAGGATAGTCACCTCGCTACTGTACCCAGCATGTTAAACTACAGGATAGTCACCTCGCTACTGTACCCAGCATGTTAAACTACAGGATAGTCACCTCGCTACTGTACCCAGCATGTTAAACTACAGGATAGTCACCTCGCTACTGTACCCAGCATGTTAAACTACAGGATAGTCACCTCGCTACTGTACCCAGCATGTTAAACTACAGGATAGTCACCTCGCTACTGTACCAAGCATGTTAAACACAGGATAGTCACCTCGCTACTGTACCCAGCATGTTAAACTACAGGATAGTCACCTCGCTACTGTACCCAGCATGTTAAACTACAGGATAGTCACCTCGCTACTGTACCCAGCATGTTAAACTACAGGATAGTCACCTCGCTACTGTACCCAGCATGTTAAACTACAGGATAGTCACCTCGCTACTGTACCCAGCATGTTAAACTACAGGATAGTCACCTCGCTACTGTACCCAGCATGTTAAACTACAGGATAGTCACCTCGCTACTGTACCCAGCATGTTAAACTACAGGATAGTCACCCGCTACTGTCCATGTTAAACTACAGGATAGTCACCTCGCTGCTGTTCCTTGCATGTTAAACCACAGGATAGTCACCTCGCTACTGTACCCAGCATGTTAAACTACAGGATAGTCACCTCGCTACTGTACCCTGCATATTACCACAGGATATTCACTTCGCTACTGTACCAGCATGTTAAACCACAGGATAGTCACCTAGCTACTGTACCCAGCATGTTAAACCACAGGATAGTCTCCTTGCTACTGTACCCAGCGTATTTTAACAAGATAGTCACCTCGCTACTGTACCCAGCATGTTAAACCACAGGATAGTCACCTCCCTACTGTACCCAGCATGTTAAACCACAGGATAGTCACCTCGCTACTGCAACCAGCGTATTAAACCACAATCTAAACAACTCGCTACTGTGCCCAGCGTATTAAACAAGATAGTCAACTCACTACTGCACTCATTATCATAAAATATTTAAATATTTGATGGCAAACCAATGCAGTGAAATATAAAAATAATTATCCCTGTTAAAACACTGTACCATGTCTCCCGGTGAAGGCTGTTTGAAGTTCGTCTTTATAAAACACTGAAGCTGATTTTACCATCATAGCTTATGAAGTCGTAATGAACGACTGTCGATGAATTACAGCCCCGTAGCTCAGAGGTCATGCGCTGGATCTGTTCATTTCGGAGCCGCCGTTCAAACCCCGTCCACCTTTCTGTTCATTCATCAGAATTTAGGGATGTATCGGATATCCGAATCCGCATCCGCATCCGCGGAACATCCGCACAATTTCTTATATCCGCATCCGCAAAATAAGTAAGACATACGTATATACATCCACATCCGCGGATTTTCACATCCGACACATCCCTAGTACAGATTATACTAGACAGGAGGAAATTTGATCAAATAAGCCCCTGGGGCTTATTTGATTCAAATTTGATCAAATAAGCCCCTGGGGCTTATTTGATTCAAATTTGAATAATAATAAGTCTGGGGCTTATTTGATAAAAAAAATGACATGAGCAGAAAATAGCAATACCAGTTGCGCAAAGGCGTGGCCCAAGAGCTGTGCACGACTGTGTAAACACAGATACATTTGCAAATATCTTCAAAGAAAGTCTTTTATTATTAGTTCAGGAATTAAAGATAAAACAAAAATAAATTTCATTGGTCATTAATTAACCTCATTAGGAAAAAAAACAGGGAAAAAATTCTCTAATTTCGGAGATGCGCACAGATGTGATTCTCTTGATTCAATTAATTCTGATTCAATTAATTCTGATTTCATTAATTCTTTGGAAACAATAAAAGAATAATGTGTGCCAAGGGTGGAAGACTTATTATTCTTCACATCCAAAAGTATCCATTAATCTTTCAAAATAGAACAAATGTGAAAAACCCTAATTTATAAGTTTTATACCTTGGTGACGGAGTTAGGCCTATAAGGTAAGTTCGATTTATTATGAACGACAAATATATACTATATACAAATATATATATATATATATATATATATATATATATATATATATATATATATATATATATATATATATATATATATATATATACATTATATATATATATATATATATATAGATATATAGTTCCTTTATATAAAGGGAAGGGGGATAAAAGAGATTGTAAGAATTATAGGGGAAGAAGTTTACTGAGTATACCAGGTAAAGTGTATGACAGGGTTATTATTGAAAGAATTAGAGGTAAGACAGAGATAGGATTGCAGATGAGCAAGGAGGCTTTAGAGTGGGTAGGGGATGTGAGATCAAGTGTTTACAGTGAAGCATATATGTGAACAGTACTTAGATAACATAAGAACATAAGAATGGAGGAACACTGCAGAAGGCCTACTGGCCCATACAAGGCAGGTCCTTATCAAAACCACCACTACCTAAGAATTTACTCCTGTACTCACGACACTAATCAAACCCAGCCCCTCCCACTCATATATTTGTCCAATCTCTTTTTAAAGCCACCCAAGGTCCTAGCCTCTATCACCCTACTCGGAAGATTGTTCCACGCATCTACAACTCTGTTCGAAAACCAGTACTTGCCTATGTCCTTTCTAAATCTAAATTTATCCAATTTAAATCCGTTATTTCTGGTTCTTACTTGGTTCGATATCCTCAGTATTTTATTAATATCTCCTTTGTTTATGCCCATCATCCACTTGTACACCTCGATGATATCTCCCCTCATTCTACGTCTCTCCAGAGAGTGGAGATTCAATACTCTAAGTCTATCTTCATACGGGAGATTTCTTATACTGTAAATCATTTTAGTCATTCTTCTTTGTATGTTCTCCAATGAATCTTCATGTTCTTGCATTTATGTATTTAGAAAAGGCATATGATAGAGTGGATAGGGGAGCAATGTGGCAAATGTTGCAAGTGTATGGAATAGGTAGTAAGTTACTGAAGGCTGTAAAGAGTTTTTATGAGGATAGTGAGGCTCAGGTTAGGGTGTGTAGGAGAGAGGGAGATTACTTCCCGGTAAAAGTAGGTCTTAGACAGGGTTGTGTAATGTCACCATGGTTGTTTAATATATTTATAGATGGGGTTGTAAAAGAAGTAAATGCTAGGGTGTTGGGGAGAGGGGTGGGATTAAATTATGGGGAATTGCTGATGATACTGTGTTTATGGGAGATTCTAAAGAAAAGTTGCAAAGGTTAGTGGACGAGTTTGGGAGAGTGTGTAAAGGTAGAAAGTTGAAAGTGAACATAGATAAGAGTAAGGTGATGAGGGTATCAAACGATTTAAATAAAGAAAAAATGGATATCACATTGGAGAGAGGGATTATGGAAGAAGTAAATGTTTTCAGATATTTGGGAGTTGACGTGTCAGCGGATGGGTTTATGAAGGATGAGGTTAACCATAGAATTGATGAAGGAAAAATGGTGTGTGGTGCGTTGACATATCTGTGGAGACAAAAAACGTTATCCATAGAGGCAAAGAATGGAATGTACGAAAGTATAGTGGTACCAACACTCTTATATGGGTGTGAAGCATGGGTTGCAAATGCTGCAGCGAGGAGGAGGCTGGAGGCAGTGGAGATGTCCTGTCTAAGGGCAATGTGTGGTGTAAATATTATGCAGAAAATTCGGAATGTGGAAATTAGGAGAAGGTGTGGAGTTACTAAAAGTATTTGTCAGAGGGCTGAAGAGGGGTTGTTGAGGTGGTTTGGTCATTTAGAGAGAATGGATCAAAGTAGAATGACTTGGAGAGCGTATAAATCTGTAGGGAAGGAAGGCGGGTAGGGGTCGTCCTAGAAAAAGTTGGAGGGAAGGGGTAAAGGAGGTTTGTGGGCTAGGGGCTTGGACTTCCAGCAAGCATGTGTGAGCGTGTTAGAAGGAGTGAATGGAGACGAATGGTTTTTGGGACATGACGATCTGTTGGAGTGTGAGCAGGGTAACATTTTGTGAAGGGATTCAGGAAACCAGTTAATTGATTTAGTTGGACTTGAGTCCTGGAAATGGGAAGTACAATGCCTGCACTTTAAAGGAGGGGTCTGGGATAGTGACAGCTGGGAGGGACTATTCTCAGCTGTCGTATCTGAGCTCCTCTGCAAAGATAGTGATTATGTATGAGTGTGGTGAAAGTGTTGAATGATGATGAAAGTATTTTCTTTTTGGGGATTTTCTTTCTTTTGGGTCACCCTGCCTCGGTGGGAGACGGCCGACTTGTTGAAAAAAAAAAAAAAAAAAAAAAAAAATATATATATATATATATATATATATATATATATATATATATATATATATATATATATATACGCTCTCCTTCCATTCTTTTTGTAGTGTGACTTTGTAAATGTTCCAAGTCGGACCGAAACGTCGTCGTAGGATCCTCTCTGCTATATGCGGGTTATTTGTATGTAAGACCATCATCATTTGTAACCATCATCAAATGTAACCTACCATTCTTTCCCCCAAACTGATATAGCTGTAAGCTGGTGGTTGATGTAAATCAGAGCAGCTGGCATTTCATCTTTTGCATAAGTAAATGTCAGAGTACAGTCATCTGTGCATGGGATTCTGGGTTGAGTTATAGGTCATTAAAGTAGACATTCAATAACAATGGACCAAGCACACATCCCAGTGGAACACTTGCACCGACCGTTGGGTTGGTTGGTTAATGTGGTTTAACGCCTATCAATTACACTAGGGGTAATTAAGACTACACGGTAACCTTTTCGCAATCAGAGAAGAAAACTTGAATCCCTAAAATAGGAATTTCATCTCTTTTTTGCAATCTCTTTGCATCTTTTCCTCGTGTCTATCCATCTGTTGGAAGTCTCGTTCCATCAGTTCAGTTCTCACTTTTGATTTTCAGAGTTTCGCATTGATTATTCAGTCTCAGTCCTGGAGATCGTTGTCTCTTTCAGCAGTTTGTAGTCTTGCTTCAGCTTTTCAGTCTTGTTTCAGCCATTCTTTGTCTCGTTCCATCAGTTTCAGACGAGCAGTGGAAGATTGAGACACTTATCCAAAATATGGGAATCTTTATTAAAGAAACGTTTCGCCACACAGTGGTTTCATCAGTCCAATACAAAGTAGAAAGGTGTAAGGAGAGGAAGAGTTTGAGGTAATCAGTCCCTAATTTATCACGCTTGCAGTGGTGGAATATGTAATGAAGAGGACTGTAAAATAAAAAATAAGGAAATCATTTGTTTTTATTTCTTTAAACGAGTGGACGATCAGATAATTTATATTACACAGGTCTCAAGTTTACTGCTGGTCACCCGGTGTGGTCTTGTTGAGCAGGTCTGTGTTATATCTCACTGAAACAAAGTCCATTCTCCTGGAACACAGTGACGCTTTAGCTCCACACACACCAACACGTTTAGTTGTAAGCCTCCTGTAGTGGGTTGTGTTATGTTACCAGAATCCAACCAACAATGTCAGATTACTCAAAGGGTCAAGTCAGACACAATGGTAGCTGGTGGTGGTGGTGGTGGTGGTGGTGGTGGTGGTGCGAATAATCTTCCTCCCACCACCAGTGAGTATGTTCATAATATGCAATACTTGAAGGTTTTTCAGTAAAAATGAATTCACGTAATAAGACATCAAAGATCTGTCACAATGGCGTGCTGTAAAGGGAGAGGTTGAGAGACGAGTCTCATCGGATGGATTCACTACAAAACAAGGTATTAAACTTAGCCTGGCAACTCGTCTAGACGAAGTCTAATGCCACTGTGCACCTGGTAATGCCACTGTGCACCTGGTAATGACACTGTGCACCTGGTAATGCCACTGTGTACCTGGTAATGCCACTGTGCACCTGGTAATGGAGACTTGAGAGGATACATAATACCGCTACCTGGCGCTCTCAACACCCCACGATCAGCCAGGTAGATAATTATGATAAGGGGGAAAGTATTACGTGTAACGACAATATTTAATATCGTTTTACTGGTTTAAAAATAAATGTTTTTATACATTTTTCAAATAATAATTGTTGGGTAGTATATACATACTGTTTCTTGCAGGTATTGCAAAGGAGGAAGTAGAGTATAATCACATTAATAAGGGAATCGAAGCAGATGTAGAGAGGGACAATAACGTGACTTAGTTATATACAAGGTGCTCACAACATTTATTAACATGAGTAATATATGAGATTAGAAAAAGATATATTCAGACACACGGAGCAAAAGGGGACATATTATCACGAGGTTTCACTAACCTTATTCTTTGAAATGTTAGATGTTTGTATATTCACTCTAGGATTGACCACTCCTTTCAAGGCAAAATTGGGAACAGGTAAAGTGCAATCACAAACAGGTAATTACAAATAGGTGAGTACACACACACACACACACACACACACACACACACACACACACACACACACACACTTATAATGACTCGCATGTCTACTTGATGGCGCCAAACTAATAAGAATATAAATAGAAGAGGATAAAACCTGGCTACGGGTTAACCTGGACAAACTTCAAGAATAGTCAAATAAGTGGTTACTGGAGTTTAACCCTAGAAAGTAGAGGCTATGAAGATTAGGGATGGAGGTGACCAGACACGGAATACAACATGAAAGGCCAGAAACTACGGGTATCGCTCAAGGAGAAAGATCTTGGAGTGAACATAGAACTCAACCCATCGAGAAAAGGTGTACATAAATCGATTAGCATCTGTATCATATGCAAGAATATCTTATCTCAGAATTGCTTTCAGAAACTTCTACACGATATATATTAGGCCCATCATGGAGTACACAGCACCAGCATGGAGCCCTCATCTGATCAAGCATATACGGAGACTAGAAAAAGTACAAAGGTTTGTAAGAACATTAGTCCCAGAGCTGAGAGGATTGAGTTTTGAAGAATGAACTGAACCTGAAGAAGAAGGATTAGGGAAGACTTGATTACGACATACAAGATACTCAGGTACTTTGGACATAGAAGATAGGGACAGATTTCTTTGAAATTAAGAGGCATGAAGGAGAAAGGTCATAGATAGAAACTAAAGACATAGGTGATGTTAGTGACGTTATTAAATACTTTTCCACTCCATGGTTCGCTAATAAATGGAATGGGCTGGATAATGAAGTGGTAGAGGCAGACTCAGTACACAGTATCAAGAGTATGTACGATACGCCCCACGAGGCCAGGAACCAATATTATGGTTAAGAGGAGTCAGGAGCTGAAACTCGGCTCCCACAAACACAACTCGGTGAGTAAGCATACGCATACACACACACATACATTATTATATACACATGGAAAATCCTAGAGGGATTAGTACCAAACTTGCACACGAGAGTCACTCCCTATGAAAGCAAAAGACTCGGCAGACGATGCAACATCCCCCCAATGAAAAGCAGGGGTGCCACTAGCACGTTGAGAGACAACACAATAAGTGTCAGGGGCCCAAGATTGTTCAACTGCCTCCCAGCATACATAAGGGGGATTACCAATTGACCCCTGGCTGTCTTCAAGCAGGCACTGGACAGGCTGTGGTTTGTACGTTGGACTGCTTGCGGCCAACAGTAACAGCCTGGTTGATCAGGCCCTGATCCACCATGAGGCCTGGTCACAGACCGGGCCGCGGGAGCGTTGACCCCCGGAACTCTCTCCAGGTAAACACACACACACAAAAAAAATCCAAGTGTCTTACGGCAAATGCCTTTGACAAATGGTAACTCACACACATTATTTATATCTCCCAGGTTTTCGTCTGCATACATTACAATCAATCAATCAATCAATCAACAAAAAAAACAAGAGGAGTAATATGGATTTCAACCACAATTTAATCTATTTTAACCATTAATAATTTAAGACATTGTAATATTTTACAATATATTTCCCAGCATTGTTCCCGGTTAAATGTCTTCATTTTTAAATATTGGAAAAATTTGTGGCTAAAGGAAAATATGTCACGTAAATATTCGTAACCCATATTTCACCAAATTGAAAGCCGCCATGTCAATATTTTAAGAACTGGGCTCAATTATTTAGTTCTTTTATTTTATATTCAGATCTATAAGTCTGGCAACATTCCTCAGTCCGGACCAACATTGTATAGGAAATAATTCATATATTTTTGCTTTAAATTAGTGTATATTAGTAATGAAAGAATTTGTGAAAAATGAAAGTATAGAGTTGAGGTGCCTGGGAATATATAATTATAGGATAGGGCAATCATATTCTTAAATATACAGTGGTACCCCGGATTTCGTCAATAATTCGTTCCAGAATGCTGTTCGAGTGCCGTTACCGAACGAATTTGTTCCCATAAAGACGAATGTAAATTAGATTATTCCGTTTCAGACCCCCAAAAATACACTTACAAAAGCACTTACAAAAATACACTTACATAACTGATCGAGTTGGGAACTGTACGAAATCCGGAGTACCACTGTACTTTTCAGAGCGATTTGAAGCATTTTCTGGCATACTTCTTTAGCTAAAACAAGTACATTATCACACTTCCAATAAGAAATGCTACAATTACATTTAATGGGGAAAACTTTGCCAAATCACATTATTTCAAGTACAAACTATGAGAGGGTAGCAGTACAGGAAAGCCTCGCCTCTAGTCCCCCCAAAAAATTATTGACGTTTCGAGATTGCAAAAGAATAAAGGACATAGAAAGCAATGCTTAACCTGTTTTACCATAGATATGTGGCGCTCAATAAAAGTGATCCGTGTTGTGCAGTGTTATAACTAATAAAATAAATTCCTAAATGCAAATATTAACCAAATAACGCAAAAAAATGTTGTTAACACGTTGGTAAGGTAAAAGAGCCTAGTGAGTAAATTACTTTGTCTCCCTAACAGGATTAAAGTTATATTTAACCAATGAAGAGTAGGATAAACACAGACCTGCACTATGTAAATTATTAAATATCCTAATTTAATTCATTTGGATGATATTGACTAAATGATTTAAAATAATAACACGATAAGGTTATTATTCTTTGTCTGTATGAGAAATGGCCTATCGTGGCATCAGGACTTTTGAGAGATCAAAGAGTTTTTGAGGCAACAAGGTATATGGTTATGTATTTTTTACATCCTTTGCCGTGGAATGACCCATAAAATTCAGGTACTTTCACACTTCTCAGTGCGTCATCAGGAGCTGTGCAATGTTGCAAAGGCAACAACAGGGAAAGTAGGGTAAGTTTTCAGAGAGTGGCAGTGTGGAGTCACCCGCCAGTCTCAGACTGTCTAGGAGAGGCAAGAGGGATGCCAAAAAACACACCGGACCCCTCCACACCACACCCCAAATGGGATCGGGGTGGGGTAGGCCTCAGTTTGCATATATCATGATGAAAATACTAGAAGATAGTTAATAGCCAGCCCCAAGCTTCTAACCGCTGGGAACAGGTCATGTGACGTAAAAAGTTACATTACAATAGAGGATCACTACATACCTTCATTTACAATCTTCTAACTAATGGAATAGAGGGAAAAAATCCCTCATTTGTCAACCGGTGTCGCAGAACCTTCCAGAACATTCAGGAAATACTCTCAGTGTCAGTTAATATGCCTGTGTGAATTCTCCTATTCAGGCTTCCTTTCTCATACTAACTAGGCTTTTCTAATTTCAATGTCATTCCTATCATAATCAACTATCATCCGCTAATATCATTATTATCATCATCCTTATAATATTACCAACAACCTGATTCATTAAACCACTAAACTAGCTGCAATCACCATGTTGCAACCACCTATGTGTACCTTGTACCACTATACCTAGACGGGTTAGAACCTCAATAGGTCACTCTATATTTCTTTTGGGCTATCTTAGGATGATCGCACATGTGCACCCATTCCTAAATGAACCCACATACCTACTTCCTTACTACAGATATTATACCGCTCAGGTTACTAGAGCACCTGTCGCATACGATACCTGTATGCAGCAGCATATATATATATATATATATATATATATATATATATATATATATATATATATATATAAAATTATATATATATATATATACACAAAACAATGAGCAAACTACACCCAGCCAGGATTTGAACCCAAGTCGTCTAGTCCACTAAGTCACCATGCAATGGCCTGGTGGCGTCGAGAGTTTAGGGAGCTTCCCAGGCTGTCTAGACGTCTCGAGTTCATATCCCGGCAAGTCAAAGTAGATTCATTGCTTTAAAACAACTTATTTCCGTGGATGCAGTGACGTTTTATATATATATATATATATATATATATATATATATATATATATATATATATATATAATGAAAGATGTTTCTTCATCCTTCATAAGAACCTAATATTTAATACAATAAAAGTAGGGCCTGATACGATTATAATTTTTTTTTTAATTTTTTTAAATTTTAGTTGCGTTGAGTAACGCAACTAAAATAATTCAATCAATATGATTTACATCAGACTTTAATTAAAATGTCTTTGTATACAAACACCATATTTTAAATTAGTTTATACTAGAAATTTCAGAACGAAATTGAATAATTCTAAAGAGTATATTAATATTACTATATTAATATTACTATATTAGCATTACTATATTAATATTACTATAGCTAAAAATATTATACTTATCATATTTCCTATACATTTCTTCAATGAAAAACTATAGAAACTTATTAACACAGAAGAGTTAAATTTATTTTTCTTAGCTACAAAGCTCTGGCTTCTAGTTCCGTATAGCTGTATGACCCCTGTGGTTTAGCACTTCTATTTGATTATAATAATAATAATAATAGTTCCGTATATATAAAGTTTTTCCCTATATATTTATTTAGTGGTAAATAATGGCAGGCTATTAACAGCGAAGAGTTAAAATGATTTAAGACAAATGAATGTTTAAGAATTTCAGAGCGAGATGCGAGAGTCAAAGAAAAACCGGTTCTGTGAGAGACCTCCAGGTATATATATATATATATATATATATATATATATATATATATATATATATATATATATATATATATATAATACATATACGTAATTCAAATAACATTTTTCACGGTATATCATCCGTCACCATGAATAACGGCAATAAATGATTTATAGAAAACTCTCATGAAAGGGAAATTCCACCAGTGATAAAATGCTGTGTATGATGTCCACAGAGTTTAATCATATTTTTGTGAATATTGACGGGGTGGTGGTGGTGTTGGTAGTGGTGGTAGTAACAGTGATGGTGGTAGTGGTGGTAATAACAATTATGGTGGTAGTTTTGGTAGTGGTGGTAATAACAGTGATTGTAGTAGTTCTGGAACTACCACGATCACTATTACCACCACTACCAGCACCACGACACCAGAACTGGTAGTGTTGGTGCTGGGAATGATGGTAGTAGTGGTGGTGCCGGGAGTGGTGTTAATAACAGTGATGATGGTAGTAGTGGTACTGGGAGTGATGGTAGCTCTGGTATTGGTAGTGAATATGACAGTGATGAGCGACTCTCCTGCACTGATGGTATCCAATCAGGGGACCCCACTACTGGACTCTCCTCGGGTAAACAGGCTCCTAACCACTACCGTGTGCTCCACGAGTAGTGGAAGTTGTGATCCTAATGGGAGCTCTTCTGGTGCTCCCTCGACATGTGAAAGGAGAACACGCTTTGGGAAAGTGTTGCGGGAACACTCTCAAGAGCACAATCTAAGTGTTCCTTAAGTGGAGCGGAGGTCTATGGCCTTTTACAGAAGCGGTCTAAGAGGAGCGGAGGTCTATGGCCTTTTACAGAAGCGGTCTAAGAGGAACGGAGGTCTATGGCCTTTTACAGAAGCGGTCTAAGAGGAACGGAGGTCTATGGCCTTTTACAGAAGCGGTCTAAGAGGAACGGAGGTCTATGGCCTTTTACAGAAGCGGTCTAAGAGGAACGGAGGTCTATGGCCTTTTACAGAAGCGGTCTAAGAGGAACGAAGGTCTATGGCCTTTTACAGAAGCGGTCAACAGAGGGTCGATGTGGTAATCTTGAGTCTTGTGTCTCAAAGAAAAAGTTTTGCATCTAAAGACTCGAAAAATAAAAAAAAAATAAAAAGACTCGCGTAAATGGCTTACTTTCCTTACACGTCAGGCGGTGAAGGACAAGCATACCAACTTATCGCTGTACTAACTTACAAGCGTACTACAAGGCTTGATAACTTACCTTGCTAGACAACTCAAGAGAGATGGACGATGACTGTCGTGTTCCGTATCTTACAGTGGAATAATCAAGACCTTCATCCCAGCTCAGATGATCTACGGGTTCTGATCCTAGCTCGGCGACTGTCTGCTTTTTCTTTACAAGTGACCAAAATCGGAGCTTCGATTTTTAGCTGGATGTATTCGTCCTTCATCCTTCCTATCCAAGTGACGAAGAAAGAGGCGATATTATAGATAATACTGACATCCATCTCTTTCAGACCTCACTTCTGTGTCCGTCCGAGTGAGCCCTAGAGGAGACCTGTCTGTGTTTCTTGTGTCTTGCTTCGGATTGGGTTTCCACTCTTGCATTAACTCGTTTCGTTTACCGAGTTGAAAAACTGAATAACATCAGTTTTTCCAAAATGGTATCGTACGATACACTATTTAGTCTTAATATTTTTATTGTGGCTCATGGAAAGCGACATAAATTGTGGATGTTTAATCTCCGTTACCCAGCATCGTTATGACAGAACATAAGAACATAAGAAAAAAAGAACACTGCAGCAGGCCTACTGACCCATGCGAGGCAGGTCCATCACTCCCTGGCTTTTCCAACTTGAAACCATTGCTGCGAGTTCTGTCTTGGCTGGATATTTTCAGCACGCTATTTACATCCCCTTTATTTATTCCTGTTTTCCATTTATACACCTCAATCATATCCCCCCTAATTTTACGCCTTTCTAGAGAGTGCAGATTCAGGGCTCTCAGTCTATCCTCATAGGGAAGATTTCTGATACATGGGATCAACTTTGTCATCCTCCTCTGTACGTTTTCCAGTGCATTTATATCCATTCTGTAATACGGTGACCAAAACTGTGCAGCATAATCTAAATGAGGCCTAACCAAAGATATATAGAGTTGAAGAACAACCTGAGGACTTCTGTCATTTATACTTCTTGATATGAAGCCAAGGATTCTGTTAGCTTTATTGCGAACACTTATGCACTGTTGTCTTGGTTTCAGATTACTACTAACAAGAACTCCTAAATCCTTCTCGCAATCACAAGTATTAAGATCTACATTATTCAGTTTATATGTTGCATGGTTATTGACCTGCCCAATATTTAGAACTTTGCATTTGTTTACATTAAACTGCATCTGCCACTTCTCCGACCACTGCATCAGTCTATTCAAATCATCCTGGAGTCCTCATTAGAATGAATTGGACGGCCTATTTTGGTGTCATCAGCAAATTTGCTTATGTTGCTATTTATTCCCTCATCTATGTCGTTTATGTAAATTATAAACAACAGGGGGCCCAAAACTGACCCCTGTGGGACACCGCTTGAGACGTGCCCCCATTCTGATTTCTCCCCATTTATGCAAACTCTCTGCCGCCTATTTGTCAACCATGCCTCTACACAGGAAAAAAATTATCCTATTCCGTGTGCCTTAAGTTTCATCAATAGCCTCTGATGTGGAACTCTATCGAAAGCCTTACTGAAGTCCATATACACAATACCGGAATGAAATTACTTGCTAGTTCACTGATATACTTCACCAGTACGCCAATAGCTGCTTAATCGTGGAAGCCCGGCCCCAGTACGTTACCAGTGTAATCACTGCTGTCCAATACTTATACTAGCAGTGGCTTAATCACATGTATCCAGCAGTGGAACGTCGGCGTTGAGTACTGGTTCATCGGTATGCCACCGGTTGGCTAATCAGTGATTCCCAGAACCGGTGTGCAAGTGATGGCCTAAACCATCGATTTGTAAGCAGTTTTTAATTACTGATAACCAGCAGTGGCTGCTTAACCAGCTTGGTTGCTTCATTGGGTTTAAAGTCTATCAACTACACGAGGGTCATTAAGGCTACATGTCACCTATTCACCACCGGTCAAGAAAACTTTAATTCCCAAAATAGGGATTAAAATATATCCTCAGCATATCCACACTGAGAGACATGCAGTTTATAGTGCGTATATCCTTGCTTAAACACTGACAGAGCTGTCATATATTCCAGACCTGCGTCAAATGAAATTCCCCCCTAGAAATGAAAATTCCAACACACTCTTAGTGTCAGAATGTTTTTCACTTTTTCCACCATTTAGTCATAAGTGCTTTATTCAGTTATCAGGATCTATTACTTCATTCTCATTCACATCAAAAATAAATATATTATCATTAACTAAAGATTTTTAGTCAGTTTATAATATCTGAGTCACGTGATGTAATTTCGCATTGCAAATCAAGCTTTTGTTTTAGACGTTTCGCTCAGAATTAAATTAAGCACAACTCAATCTGAGACAATCGACGCAACTCAATTCTGGACGCAACTCAATTCTGGACGCAACTCAATTCTGGGCGAAACGTCGTGTAAAATAAAAGCATGATGTACATACTACTAGGTTTTCATACCAATAGAGAACCCGTTTTTGGTCTCTAGATAAAAAGGGTTCAGGCAAAACTATATATATCACCTGAACCAGAAAATTATGTGTAGTATTTCACTATTTCACCTTCAACTTTAATTTTTTCAAACTTTGCTACCTTTTTTTTGTGCCATTTAATGCTCTTTGTGCGTCCAGATAGCTAATTAATAAAAGTAGGTTTATTCTCAATGGTAATTATGCCTACTGGCGTTTATTGAGCATAATTTTAAACTACAGGATAGAAAATATTGAGAGAATAAGTGTCAAGTTCAATAACATATGATATTTAAAATGTATGGGGCGACTCTTATGGTGGTGGTTGTGGTAGGCTGGTTACCAGCCCAGGTGGTGGTGGTAGGCTGGTTACCAGCCCAGGTGGTGGTGGTGATAATAATGTAGGTACCAGGCCAGGTGCTAGTGGTGGTGGTGGTAATTTGGTTACCAGCCAAGGTGGTGGTGGTGGTGGTGGTAATTTGGTTACCAGCTTAGGTGGTGGTGGTGGTAATGTGGTTACCAACCCAGGTGGTGGTGGATACTCAGTTTAAGTAATAACCCAATTTTAGTGATATCCCAATTTTAGTGAAAAAGTGGCATATGTAGTGAGGACTGATCACTTCAAAATAACCTCCACTTTTAATGTCTTAAGTGTGGCAGTCACTGTAATGAGGAAGTCTGTTACGCTGCCGTAACGTTTCGGCATTGATACTTGCACTAATAACTCATTACAGTTGTGACCGGGTGTGGACGTGTGAATTGCTCATTACTTTGTAATTAATTCATGATTGTAAGTGTTACGCCGAAATACGGCTTTAAAGATATAACTTTCATATTTATATTTTTAATATTACATTGCAATTATCATCATTAATAGCTAAAATGAAGATAATCAGCTTTATAATATCTATTCATTTTCTACTTTCTCATTATTATTATGTGTATATATTAATATGTTGAAATATATTAGTAAATGGATAATGGATGGTATACCATTGTTGACGTCCAATTAACAATTGTGTGGCCATTCGCCTCTGCACTACTTACGTGACACGAACTGACGTCTACTTTGTTTTCAAGTCGAGAATTTATCTAGAGTAATGTAAATTGGCTCTGACTCTAGAAAACACGACTATTTGTAAGACTCTAAATTATATAACCTTATCTAATCTCTGTGTAGAGACCCATTCATCTCGAATGGATAACATTATAAACCGTGTATATAATTTATAAGTCTGTTATGTGTTTGTATCAAATTGATATCTAAAAGGTATCATTAAAATACCTTAAGTTTATAACGTAATATACGTTATATTAAAGAGATATTTTACGAAGTTTTTTATTCTCCTCACTTTCATTATAACTTATTACGATTTGTTCATGGATATATTTCATACTAATAATCCCCTAGACTCATGCCAGATATCCTATGGAATATCGTAATGTATGACTTATGGGTGATTCATTACATTTGTAACCTGGTCATGATTGTGACTAGATCTACCTGGAGTTCATTACCTTTGTAACTTGTTCAGCTATCAAACCTTTGGGGCCCAGTCCCTGGACCCATTATGTACCTCTGTAATCTTTTGACTACCGCCCACAGGATGGGTATGGGGTGCATAATAAAGATATTAAACTAAACTAGGAAACCAAAAAGGTGGAAATTTTCTTGTCCGTAGCCAGTGAACAGAATATAATAATCTTAGGACTCTGAAGGATTGTAATAAAATAAACTAGAAAATGTTAGAACAAATCCATAGCACCATCATCAGGAAGAGCAAGGGGATATAACTGTAAATTGTGAAATATTGAGTTAACTGCAACACTTATGTTTGCGGGGTGTTGCTTTATAAAGGTTTATTGTGTAATAGTTAACTGCAACACTTGGGTGTCTGTTGTGTCGTTTCATTATGTTGTGTAATAGTTAACTGCAACACTTGGGTGTCCGGTTGTCGTTTCATCAAGTCAGGTCGTTTAATACCGAGTTAACTCTACACTTGTGTGTCCCGGGTGTCGCTTCATAAAGTTTGTAACTCGTTGGCATCAAATCAAAGACATTTTCATTTTGCTAATGCACTTCCTCGTACATATTATACACTACTGCCGTTTTATGAGATTAAACTCTGCTTCATAACTTTCATTTGCGGCACGCTATATTACCTGTAAAAATACGATATATGGATCCGTGATTGCTTTATTTCATATAAAATACTGTTGATGGTATGAGTGTGATTTAAAATATTTACCCATTAAATTGTTCCTTAATTCCACGATATTGTTTTGTAGAAAAATCGCCACTAATATTTTTCATCATAGGATTGACTTTTTCGAAATATTCTTTAAATACAAACTTGGTCTCTCTAAATGTAGTCAACTTGTCTCTAAGGCTAATAATTTGTCTTTAAAGCTAATTAATGTGTCTTTAGAAGTATTTATATTGCCATTAACATGTAGAAATAACCATAACCCATAAACAGGGGCTCACAAACCAGCATTCAGATCAGCTCTGGTTACCTGAGAATACACGTCAGAAGAATTGAAATGGCATCAAGAGGTTGCAATCATTCTCCAGATGCATTCTGCTACATTTGTGGTCAATTCATTAAGACAAGAGCAAAGACGTTCTCTATAACAGCATCTACAAAAAATGTGTAAAGCTTACAAAGCATATTTTGGCATGCCAGTTGGGGACCAAGACAAGACCTTGGCAAATCATGTTGCTTGTGAACATTGTAAGAAAACATTGGAAGGTAAGAAAGTCATTAGTTATATGAAGGGTAAAATCTAGAATTGGAATATTTTGAAATGAAATGTATGTAACAGATACTAATTCTTTTGTTCTTTTACAGGATGATATAGAGGAGAAAAAAGTGCCATGAAGTTTGGTGTTCCTAGAATATGGTGTGAACCCACTGATCACTCAACCAACTGCTGCGTCTGCCTGGTGGATCCTTCCAAACACCCACCTGGGAAAAATGCACCTGCTATTTCTTATCCAGACCTTCCCTCTTCTATTGCACCAGTACCACACAGTGCTGATCTTCCTGTACCTACACCTCCAGAAAGAAGTCAACCGTCAGAAGAAAACAACAAATCAGAAAATGAAGAGCACAGTGAACAAGACTATGATCTCACAGGTGCAGCTGTTGGGAGGAATCCTTACTACCCAAACAAGACCTCAATGACCTTATCAGAGATCTTGGTCTGACAAAGTCAAATGCTTAGCTTTTGATTTCAAGGTTCAAGGAGTGGGACTTGGTGGATGAAAGTGTACAAGTGACAAGTCAAAGAAAACTTCACCAACATTTATCAAGCTTCTGCACTAATGAAGACAGGTTGTGCTACTGTAATGATGTTGGGCAAAAGGGCACAAGTGCACAGCCTCCACAAGGTATAGTGTAAATTCCTGCATTGACTGATTCATGGTGGTACATATTGTCTGTAATTCTACCTACATTAATACAATACTGTAATGATGTATCAGGCCTGTTTGATGCACTTGAAATTGCATGCAATCCAGATGAGTGGAGACACTTCATTGACACCTCCTCGAGAAGCCTAAAAGCTGTACTTCTGCACAATGGGAACAAGTATCCATCTCTTCCCTTGGCTCATTCAGTGCATCTTAAGGAGGACTACAACGGTGTCTAACTTGTACTGGAAACTTTGATCTATGATAAGTATGCTGGGAGGTTATTGGAGACTTCAGAATGGTGGCATTTTTGAAGGGACTCCAAGGAGGTTTCACCAAGTTTCCCTGTTATCTCTGTTATTGGGATAATAGAGACAGAGCAGCAAAATAAGGCAAGCGAAAATTTGTGAATGCAATAATTTCGCAAAAATAATAATTCTGAACCTAACGAAAAAATATATATTTCATTGTTTGTTTATTATTAAATTATTGTAAACTTATCTACAATATATTTAGTTCGGTTAGGCTCAATTAAATTGCTCTTGTTATAATAAGGTTAGGTAAGTTTTCTAAGGTTCTTTTGGTACAAAATAATTAATTTTTACATTAATATATATGAAAAATATATATCTTTAAACGCATAAGAGAAAATTTTAGAAAAGACTTAATTTTAAACGAGTTCTTGCTAATTGACCAGTTTTACCTATTCAGCACGACATGTGTGTGTGTATATATATATATATATATATATATATATATATATATATATATATATATATATATATATATATATATATATATATATATATATATATATATATACACATTTCATTCAGTTGAGTTGTTAATTTCCTAATTAGCACAGATGGCAACACATTAGGTTATAAACATTTCAGCATCAAGAAAAAAATATAACGACGAAAAAAGAGCGAGTGACGTGTTTTAATTAAGTCCGTTAATTTTTTCTTTTCTTATTTTTCCCTGAATATCCATTTTTGTTAGCATTAATGTCCAGGCTCGCAAGGAATGAACTTGTTTACTACTCACAACGTCCTTTGTTGAACGTGTGATTTTTTTTTTTTTTTTAGGAATCATAAATATGTTTGGCTATTACTACTGATTGTGCTAATGATATTATGTCTATTGTTATTGTTGCTTCACCTATTAATGTTACTATTTTGACTTTTGTTGATGTTGCAGCTATTGCTGTTAGACCTTTCCGTTGCCATAGTTTTCAGTATTATTCATGATATTCACACCAGTATACCTGGAGAGGGTTTCGGGGGGTCAACGCCCCCGCGGCCCGGTCTGAGACCAGGCCTCATATTCCCACCGATATTATATTTTGCTGTTATTTATGGTAATACCGTTAATACTTTTATAGTTGTTACTGTTTGCATTGATAATATTATTTTAGTGCTCTTATATTACTGTTAATTCAACTTCTGTATTACTGCCGCTTCTATGATTACTGTTACTACTCCTATTTCTATTAAATCTAATGCTGCTATTGATATTAGTACAATTGTTATTACTGATTAGTAATACTGTGGCTAGCAGTGGTGGAAGTACTTATTTCTTATTGGAAATACTGTGATTGGTGGTGGTAATACTGTGACTGGTGGTGGTATTGGTGCATGTCTTTGACTGGTAATACTGTGACTGGTGGTGGTTCTGGTGTCTCTGACTGGTAATACTGTAACTGGTGGTGGTATTAGTGTGTCTCTGTCTAGTAATACTGTGACTGGTGATGGTATTGTTATTGGTAATACTGTGACTGGTGGTGGTATTGGTGCATGTTTCTGACTGGTAACTCTAACTGGTGTGGTGCGCACCCAGTACATCACTTTTATTCGGTGTTCATTAAGATCGAACCCAAGCTATCCCTAAAGCCCTAAACTCACAAGCCAGTGTGCTAACCACTGTACCAGCTGGCTGTAATAGGATTCATACAACCGGGTATATTCCTGTACAACACTGGGAGGCTAGCTTGGGCCCCACTGTGACATCCCACACAAGCATGGTTATGTCCTGTTAATTTTGGGACTCGTCCGCCATGGGTTCGATTCCCACCCGTTCTGTCATTTGTTTGCAGTCGTGTTATGATTTCATGAGTCACTAATAAGAGGTTGAGCTACTGGGTACTTGGCTTCGTACATACACTCAGGGCTGGAGGTCAGTCTCTCACCAGCTTCACGCTGAGTAACGTCTCTTTTTCAGTATATGAACTATTGCCAATGAGCGTACTCATTGTTGGTCCATCACTGGTGTTGGTCCATCACTAATTGTTCTGCTGTGGTTCAGTAGTGGATGTTCTTCAGTGGTCCACCAGTGGTTCTTCTGCCATTGTCCAAATGAGGTGGTTCTGTCGTTGTCCACCAATAACTCTTCAGTCATGCTCCAGCAGTGGTCGTTCTGCCATGGTCCAACAGTGGTCGTTCTATCTAGTGTTCTAGCTAGTATTCTTAGCCGAAATGACCATCGTTCATTTAGGAGTAAACGGAATATTTCAAAACAATTTAGTATTTGTTATTTTCGATTATATTAGGTTATAATTAGTTGCGTTGACATATATTTACGTATTATTAATTAGTCTTACAACTGGTAGCGCAGAAACAATTGCAAAATCTCGAGCGTTCGTTCTCTCGCGAACGCTAAAATGTGGCTTCATGGTGAGCTCCTCACCACTCAGTAAACTACACCATTTTACAAGTCACCATGCAAGAGAAGCCATGGGGGATGGAAATCTTCAGCTGAAGATCTTTCAGCTTTCATTTCATGAGAAGAATTGGCTGGCGTCACTACGCTACCTTCCTCTGAGGAAACTTCCTCTCATTCCATCTGTTGCTGTTCTAGCAACATATAGCTCCTGATGACGCACGGAGACGTTTGAAAGATCTTGAGCTAAAGATTTCCATCCCCCGTGGCTTGTCTAGCATTAAAATCACCTGTCTGTGATTGTACTGCGCGTCACCATATGTAACCTGTCCTGATTTGTTTTTTCCTAAAAGATTCCAATTTCTGAACGTTACCAGCAACTAGAATTTTTACCTTAAGTTTAGGTTATGGTATGCTACACATTATAAAAATGGATTTTTAATCACAAATAAGAAAATTATGAAGCGGGATCTCTCATATCGGTCAGCGCAATGCGATCGCGATACCATCACAATCTCTCTGCAACAAGAGACCAGTGTCGATTGATTTTTCTGCAGCTCAATGCATTAATAACAACACCAGGCTGAGTGGACGCCTGCATAAAAAGTGAGGAGTGACAGGTCAACATAAACCTGACCCAGCACCAGCCAGCCACTCTGAGAGGATCAACATACTACTCTGAGATGAAAATTTTCACTCTTAAGGAGGGTCGAGGATTCTCATTATTTTGGTATACTTGTTAAAGGCAAATTCTGGGGAAACTCGTACAAGTGGTAATAAATTTTTCTCTTGCAATTTAGCATTTTTCTTCACTTGTCGGCTGACGCCAACATTTAAGAGACACTTTTAATAACGTTTACCTTACCACTATCGAAACAAGAGAAAAATATATCGCGGATACGCATTTTGAGACTGCCGACATAATTACTCTGAAATATGGATGAACAGTGATGTTAATCACCTATTATTGTTGTTGGCGAATGGCTTGACGTCAGTTTACGAGATTAGCGTTGATAATGTTGTTGTTGCTGACAGCTGAGGCAGGGCTTGACGTCATTTGGTCAGATCAGTGATGGTAATATTGTTGTTGCTGACAGCTGAGGCAGGGCTTGACGTTATTTGGTCAGATCAGTGATGGTAATATTGTTGCCACTGACAGCTGAGGCAGGGCTTAACGTTAGTAGCTCACGCATAAGAAAATATTTTACGAGACGAGAGTTATCTAAGAGGTGGTGATAAGCTGAATGTTATTTAAGACAGATTTCAGTCTAACCGGTGTTTCAAGACTTCTGGCCTTTCCCTAATTATGTGTTGTCCCACGGTATGTGGTGTGCAAAAAATTCTCTATATGATACATGTGTTGCTAGTGTGATGCGTTCTGTCACCATACTTATACACGCACTACTCGTGTGAATATCACGCAACTTTTTGGGTTGGTAATAACTGTGGCATTCTGCGCGAGTGATGTTAAAACATTTGTCCTAAGTACCTTGCTGCAACGGAGAGTGCGAAACTGTAAACATTTTTACATTCCTGTAAACTTGCGTAGATATCACACGTTTCACATAGGTGATACTTGCCCAATTAAGTATAAGTGATGATTGAACAACAGCTGACCTACTGGCACCATTGACACCACCATGAAGGACTGTTGTGCTGTGTACGCCAGTGATATATAACACATCTACAAGGGTTTGTAATGTTAGAGAAATGAGTAGGAAGTCCAGGTAGATTCGTTCAAGCTAGAGTTGCTAATCAGCCATGATAAATAACTATTGGAAAATTAAGTCCACTTGGTCCACACCTCTTCGAATCTGTGTAACTAACCACTGAGAATGTTAATTAGGTTTTGCTATAATATTTATATCAGTGTATGTGTTTATATTAGCCAACTTTAATATGACTAATGTGTAAAGATTATAATGACTATATTCTATTGTCAAAATATTTACTCCCATAAACCACAAAATGGTTAATTAATTTCCTGGGTTGTATATGTTCAGTTCTTTTATTCCCAAACAAGCATCTTACTCTTTTAATTTTTGTCAAGTTCTCCTTTCTGTCAAATCCCTCTTTCGTTCTCTTGAAACAGATCTTCAGGTGCAGTACTTCTGCCACAACAACTATCACTCTCACTACCCCCTCCTCCTGTAGTGTCTTCTGCCACAACAACTACCACTCTCACTACCCCCTCCTCCTGTAGTGTCTTCTGCTACAACAACTACCACTCTCACTACCCCCTCCTCCTGTAGTGTCTTCTGCTACAACAACTACCACTCTCACTACCCCCTCCTCATGTGGTGTCTTCTGGCACTCTCTAATTTTCAGGTGATCTTACGACAACTCATCTTCAGGTGTCGTAAAATCTTGCATCGCTTTCTCCGAGAACAAGAATTTTCAATTGCCATCTCTCAATTCCTCAAATTCAATACAACTACTACTACTACTCACTACTTCCCCCTCCTCCAGTAGTGTCTTCTGGCACTCTCTAATTTTTTTTAATTTGTTGTGATTTGACAATGGTCATGGACGGTCCAGGTGTTGTCATAAGTGTCATTTATTTGCGAAGTGTTCCAGTTTTTCTTCAGGGGTGGACGACATGATAAGTCATGTTACCAGGGGTGGACGTGAGTGGCCATGTTACCAGGGATGGACGTGAGTAGTCATGTTGTTACCAGGGATGGACGTGAGTAGTCATGTTACCAAGGGTGAACCTGGGTTGCCATACAGCCAGAGGCGAACCTGGGTTGCCATGCAGGCAGGGGTGAACCTGGGTTGCCATACAGCCAAGAGTAAACCTGGGTTGCCATACAGCCAGGGGTGAACCTAGGTAGCCAAAAAGCCAAGAGTGAACCTGGGTTGCCATACAACCAAGGGTGAACCAGGGTTGCTATACAGCCAGTAGTGAACCTTTGTTGCCATGCAGCCAGGGGTGAACCTGGGTTGCCATGCAGCAAGGGGTGAACCTGGGTTGCCATGCAGCAAGGGGTGAACCTGGGTTGCCATGCAGCAAGGGGTGAACCTGGGTTGCCATGCAGCAAGGGGTGAACCTGGGTTGCCATGCAGCAAGGGGTGAACCTGGGTTGCCATGCAGCAAGGGTGAACCTGGTTGCCATGCAGCAAGGGGTGAACCTGGGTTGCCATGCAGCAAGGGGTGAACCTGGGTTGCCATGCAGCAAGGGGTGAACCTGGGTTGCCATGCAGCAAGGGGTGAACCTGGGTTGCCATGCAGCAAGGGGTGAACCTGGATTGCCATGCAGCAAGGGGTGAACTTGGGTTGCCATGCAGCAAGGGGTGAACCTGGGTTGCCATGCAGCAAGGGGTGAACCTGGGTTGCCATGCAGCAAGGGGTGAACCTGGGTTGCCATGCAGCAAGGGGTGAACCTGGGTTGCCATGCAGCAAGGGGTGAACCTGGGTTGCCATGCAGCCAGGGGTGAACCTGGGTTTCCATGCATGATAAATTCTTCTGTCAAACCTTTAACAAGGTATTCCTCCCGGCTTGCCTCGGCCACTCTACTAAACTGAATATATAAACAAATGCATAAAACTCTGAAATAAATTATTTAAGATTTAGGGCGCAGTCTTGAGGCAAGTTTATATATAAAAAAAATACATTTAAACAAAATGTATCCTTTTTCCGTGTATTTTTTTATATTAATAATAATGTTGAATGTTTTGGCAAATTAAAAATTATTTATATTGTAAATTTTGAATGCTTTTGTAAATTCCATTATGTTATAATAGAAATGTTGAATGCTTTTTTAAATTAGAAATTATATTAATGGTCATCATCATAACCATAATTTTTAAAGAGGTGGATGGGTAAGCCAGCTGAAGGCCTCGGTCAGATGACCAAAAGCTCTAGGTGTGGGTCACACTTGTCCTGTTTCCTGACAAACATTGTACCTACCTACTTATATTAGAAATTGAATCATTTTCATAGTGTATATACACCGAGATGTGTATGTCTCTGTGTGTATATGTACTGAGAGTTTTCATTTTTCCCTGTTTTAGGGATTAAATTATTTTTCATGGTGTTGTGCAGGTTACACGCAGCCTTAATAACCTATGTGCAGACGATAGGGTTTAAACCTAATTAATCAAGCAACCAACTTTCCAGAGGAAGGTCCTAGAAAAGGAAAAAAAATATATATATTTATTTTCGTCATGTCTGCAAGTTTTGTTATTTTTTTAACCTCATTCTATTTGCTTTTATCCAGATTTTATACGGCTCTTTTGTCTTTATTGTATTTTGTTGGATGTTACGAAGTTAGGGTTGAAACCTATCGACGGTGCGTGGCTCGTTAACGCTGCCGACAAAGTTTATTAAGAGTAAATCCTCTGGGATTTACGTGGGTGATTAAAGCCCTAATGAAGCACTCGCATTTAAGGTATTTTAAGCCCTAATTAATTGTAAAAACACCGTTCTGTAGTCATGCAGTTTACCACGTGATCTGTAGAAGTTTACAGGGTGGTCTTGTAGCCAGGAGGTCTGGGTTACGGGGTGGTCTGGTAGCCAGCAGGTCTGGGTTACGGGGTGATCTGGTAGCCAGCAGGTCTGGGTTACATGACCAAGTGTTACGGGGTGGTCTGGTAGCCAGCAGGTCTGGGTTACATGACCAAGTCCTCCACAAACTTAGCCATATAATTAACACCAATGTAAGAATCAATTTTCCCAAGTCTCACTGACACAAACACAACACCAACAAATCAACTCCAGTTCCCTCAGTGTATACAAACTATGTTTTTTTCCCCCCATCTGTTGCTTTTCCCGTTCTGCGTAATTATAACTTCTATGTCTCGCTGCAAAGTTTGCATCACGATTAGAAGTTAATATATTTAAGGGTAATTTTGATGCTGGAAATTATTAAGAGAGAGAGAGAGAGTTGGTGCTTCTCTGTGAAGGAAGGAATTTCCGCCTTAAACAATATTGTTAGTCTGGGAATAATTGACCTTGTGGCGTAGCTTTGTTCAGGATTGTTGTGACCCGGATTGTGACCCTGATTGTTGCGACCCTGATTGTGTCCTTTATTGATGTGAACATGATTGTGACCCTGATTGTTGTGAACTTGGTTGAGACCATGATTGTGACCCCTCACTGTTGTGACCCCTGACTGACCCCTAATCGTGACCTTGATATGACCCTGATTGTGTACATGATTGTTGCACCTCTGATTTTGACCCTGACTGACCCCTAATTGTGACCTTGATATGTCCCTGATTCTGTACATGATTGTTTCACCACTGATTGTGACCCTGACTGACCCTAATTGTTGGGACGTTGATTGTTGTGACCCTGATTGTTGTGAACATTACTGTGACCCTGAATGACGCTAATTATGACCTTGATGTGACCCTGATTGTTGTTACGTTGATTGTTGTGACGTTGATTGTTGTGACCTAGATTGTTGGGAACATTACTGTGACCCTGACTGACGCTAATTGTGACCTTGATGTGACCCTGATTGTGAACATAACTGTTGCACCCCTGATTGCTGTGACCCTGACTAATTGTTTTGACTTTGATTGTGACCCTAATTGTTGTGGCCGTGATTGCTGTGAACATGAATATCACCCTGATTGACAATAATTGTGACCTTGATTGTTACGACCCTGATGCGATCCTGATTATGACCCCTGACTGACACTAGTTGTGACCTTGATTGTTGAGCCTGATTGTTGTGACCCTTTCGTCAATATGTTGTGACCCTGATTCTTATGCTCTTGAATGTTAAGACTCATATTCTTTCGAATCTAATTGTCTAGACACTAAGTAACCCTGATTGTTGGATTCTGATTGTTGTCACCATGATTGTTGTATTAAGACTGCAATAACCCTGATTATTGGAATTGTGTTTATGACTCTGATTGTTGGATTCTGACTGCAGTGACCCCTGGTTATTGGAATTATGATTGTGACCCTGACTGTTACAATCTTACTTGCTACGACCCTGATTTTTGGAATTCTGATTGTTGTCACCATGATTGTTGGATTAAGACTGCAATAACCCTGATTATTGGAATTGTGTTTATGACCCTGATTGTTGGATTCTGACTGCAGTGACCCCTGGTTATTGGAATTGTGATTGTGACCCTGACTGTTACGATCTTACTTGCTACGACCCTGATTTTTGGAATTCTGATTGTTGTGACACTAATTGTTGCGACCTTGTTGCAATCTTGTTGCAATCTTGTTACAATCTTGTTGCAATCTTGTTGCAATCTTGTTGCGACCCTGATTGCTGGATCTCTGCTGTGAACTTAATTGCTGTTTCCTTAACTGTTGTGATCATTGACCATTATTGTTAATTTGATCGTACTGGTCATCACTAAGATACAATCAGGGTGAGTCAGTCACAGAAATGAAGGGGAGAACCACAACAGAACATGAGGGTAGAGAATCACAACAGAACCAGGAGACAGAATCGCAACAGAACCAGGAGGCAGAGACTCACAACAGAAGCAGGAGGCAGAGACTCACAACAGAAGCAGGAGGCAGAGACTCACAACAGAACCAAGAGGCAGAGAATCACAACAGAACCAGGAGGCAGAGATTCACAACAGAACCAGGAGGCAGAGATTCACAACAGAACCAGGAGACAGACTCGCAACAGAACCAGGAGGCAGAGAATCACAACAGAACCAGGAGGCAGAGCGACCAGTGGAGATAAGTAAGGTGGGAGAACCAGCGTGATCATACCGCAGTAATTGCATTGCCGATGTGCAGTTGAACGTGGGAGCTAGGGTAATAATATTAATTAATGACCGTACGCTGCATGGTCTTATTATGGTGTGTGTGTGTGTGTGTGTGTGTGTGTGTGTGTGTGTGTGTGGTGTGTGCGCGTGTGTGTGTGTGTGTGCGTGCACACGCATGCGAGTATAATTTAGAGCCCTGTTTTTGCTATAGGTTGGGTTAGGGTAAGAGTCAATGGTTTACACAGCGGGTGAAGACACCTTGCACAAACCCACGTCTATTTGGTGTTTTTTTTTTAGTTGATTGTGGAGAATTTTTAGCCAAAGCCGAGGACATCAGGATCATGTTCAGAAATAAGATCTAGTGTTTTAATGGCTTATGTACCCAAAGGGTACATATTCTACAAAGGATTGGAAAACGACAACGCCGTCATCATTATTACCGCCGATAAATTAGGAGTTTTTTTTTTTTTTTAAATTCTAACGACGACGCCACAATGAATGATTTACTAGGCGATGCAAAATATATGAAGCCATCACCTCAGCCACGTGGGATTCCCTCACACAAAATTTACATCACAGCGTCAGACAAGTCTTAATACTAAGAGATCGTGGAAACAACTTTCTGTTCCTAGTCGCTGGTAATCCAAAATCAACAGGAATTTATGGTCTCCCGCAAACGAGTCATCCAGTAGTCCTAGTGAGGCCTTCACATCCGTTATTGGCAGGGCTTTCACATAAATTAGGTGGAGTTCTTACCTAGAACCTTTCCCTTCTCCTGAAAACCATAAGGAACGCACCTCTAAAGTATTAGAATGATCAACGTAATAGAATAAAACATCAAGAACATAAGAACATAAGAAAGAAGGAACACTGCTGCAGGCCTACTGGCCCATGCAAGGCAGGTCCAAATCTCCAACGGCTTAAGCCAATGCCCCGACCCAGCCAGGTCAGGTTACATTCACTTAAGGAAGGAGCACTGCATCTGACCTAGTAGCACAAGCTAGTCAGGACCAATTCACACCCAACCGCACCCACTCATATAATTGTCCAGCCGACCACCTGGTCAGGTCACTTCCACTTAAGGAATTAGTACAGGTCAGGTTACATTCACTTAAGGAAGGAGCACTGCATCTGACCTAGTACAAGCTAGTCAGGTCCAAACTCACACCCATCCACACCCACCCATGTATTTATCTAACCTATTTTTAAAACTACACAACGTCTTAGCATCTATGACGGTACTCGGGAGTTTGTTCAACTCATCCACAACTCTATTACCAAACCAGTGCTTTCCTATATCCTTCCTGAATCTGAACTTTTCCAACTTGAAACCATTGCTGCGAGTCCTGTTTTGGCTGGATATTTTCAGCACGCTATTTACATCCCTTGTTTATTCCTGTTTTCCATTTGTACACCTCAATCATATCCCCCCTAATTCTACGCCTTTCTAGAGAGTGCAGATTCAGGGCCCTCAATCTATCCTCATAGGGAAGATTTCTGATACAAGGGATCAACTTTGTCATCCTCCTTTGTACGTTTTCCAGTGCATTTATATCCATTCTGTAATACGGTGACCAGAACTGTGCAGCATAATCTAAATGAGGCCTAACCAAAGATATATAGAGTTGAAGAACAACCTGAGGACTTCTGTTATTTATACTTCTTGATATGAAGCCAAGGATTCTGTTAGCTTTATTGCGAACACTTATGCACTGTTATCTAGGAACATAAAGATGGCGAGTTTGAATGTGACCTTCCTGTTCACAACACTCCTACACCGAGAAGCACATGTCAGTTTAAAGCATACGAGAAACACTCATTTATCTTAAGACGTGCTCCTGACTCTACGGAATCAGACACACTAATGGGATTGGTCACATGAGGTGCACACTTGTCCAGCAGACTCTACTCTTATAGGAGCATCTGCAGCTTATTACACCTAGGTGTTTGGGGAAGTTGCTATTTCCCAAGACCAGGTAAAATTCGAACCTAATAACATAGCTAGGGTCATTATACCTGATAACCTGCATCTCTGAGTCAAGAAATTAGCACTCCTTGATTCAAATGAGTCATGAAAGCTGGCACCTAACGACTGTAAACGTTATGTCAGCAGAAACCCGTCTGTAAGTAGAAGTTGCAACAGGCAGATTGCAGTACGATTTCGACCAGTGAAGATGTGTTGAAGTGACCAGGATGTCACCAGCCGGGCTACGCCGCCTTGAAACGTAAAAACATTCGTGGCTGTATTCGTGTGCTTCGTGAAAACCCGAGTCGTGCACTGACAATCTCCAGGAAGGACTGTGGAAGAAGGGTTAGGTTAGGTAAGATTCGTCAGGAAACAGGACAAGTGTTTCCTGACGCGGGTCTTAGTCAGATGATGACCAACCGTTGGAGCTTTCGGTCATCTGACTGAGGCCTTCCGCTGGCTTACCGGTCCATCCCTTTAAAAAACATGCTCATAGTTACTCTCTTATGGGCGAGCGCGGGAAATTCTTCTTGCCGTGAATTATTACGAAAATATAGGGGCCGTGCCGTGGGAGAACTATTCTCCGTGTCATTCATTCGTGTACTAACGACAAAAGGAGAACTTTCTCTTTACTGTGGACATTATCCAAGGATATAGTTTACAAGTTGAACTTTTGGACAAGTGATAGTCGTCAGGCGACGTTGAATATGCCAAGTAGATGACAGAATTGAAGAAGTCCGACGTCAGACCTTCGATCAAGCCACAAATACCAGCGTTATGTATTACGGGTACGCTACACACACCCAGGTTAAGTCTTCATCAAAACACACGTTGCGTCATTTCGCTGCAACAGAAGGGTATCTATGTGGGGTTGATAACCTGTTTGTTGGGCCCACGCCCAACACACAGGTTATTTACACAGGTAAATATTCTGGTGACAACCTTCTATATTTGTTAATATATGTCAGCAGGGAGAGTATTAATTCTGGTTATAATCCCTCTTTTTATAGCCCCGTGGTATATAGACAGCTGATCCATCGAAGGAGACTTCTATACCCGCGATTGCTGGGGTTCTGAGCTATCAAAGACAAAGATGAGTATACCAGACCAACAGTGGTCTTTGTTATATTACTAATTATTGCACTCATCACCCAAAATTCCATACAACTTGTAGCTAAAACAAAATGGAAGATTACATATAACAGAATTAAATAAAAAAAAGCTATAGCTATGAGGAATAGAATGAGGTTTAATGAATCCATGTTTACTAGACTCAAGACCTTACTTCATCTCTGTCAGTGCAAAAAAGTACGGGTTATGACCCTCTCATACCCACTCTAGCTCTGGGGACGTAGAGAGAAGGGGCTTAACTCCCTCGAGAGGGGTCGCTGCCCCTCCCTGTTGCAGAAAATTTCTCTAAAATGGTGAGCTCTACAATGTATACTATGGGAATGGATCCACTCATTATTGCAGTTTTAACTTATTCAAGAATATTTGGAGGCAGAATGCTTCAATAACATCGACCCAAGCAGCATAACATAGTTACGATGCCTAGATGATATACTTATCGCCCCCAAATGGTTGACCAGCAGAGATTTATTAGACCAAACTCTACCAAGTATGCAACTTACCTTAGATCTCTTTCCTTGGTGTCTTAATACGTAAATCCCACCACACATTAAAGCTCTAGGTTCCTTATAAACCCACCAACTAGAAAGTTTTTTTTTATTTTATTTTATTTTCCCCAGAGCACACGGACTAATCAGGGTGTAATTATAGACTTTTACATACTAGCACAGAATATGAAGCTCGGGAAACACGGGAGAGGAATGTGCCCGAATTTGCCAGGTTTTTACGAAATTAGAATTCCTTTCACATTTCCTTAGGAACTGCGAGTGAAGAGATTATTGTCTACTCAGACAGAATGTAATCCTAAATCCTGAATCATTCTCCCTATGATTCAACATGCAACATGGGAGAAGCAACAGCCAGTAACACCACTATCAAAAGATCTAACTGAAATCATAACTACAAGTTTCGACAATAGAGATGTCGGTATTTACATTATTCCGTGTGGAGTCTGCCAGAAAATCTACATAGGCGATACAAGAAATTTAAATTCACGTATTTGTGACCATAAATACTCTATGTCGACAACGGAAACCAATACTTTGGTAGTTCATCGTAATGATCATCTCATAAGGTGTGAGGATGCAATAGTTAAGAAACATTGTGAGCTTTGTAAGAAGAAGTATCTGGAAGCTTCATTTTGTAACTCGGACACAGGGACACAATCACTCAAAACAGTGACAACCTCAACACATGAGAATTATCAAAAAGAACCCTCCTATGGCCCAACAATATTGCTATCACTTACTATATACGATAATTTTATACTTTATTTATTGAACTTCGCACAGGTAACCCACACTTAGGAGACTGACACTAATGACGACGTTTCTGTCCGACCTGGACCCTTAACAAGTTACACTGAAGCAAGTAGGGAAGGAGACCAGAATATATACGAGAGGGGGAGGTGGGAGTGGTAGGCTGGGATGAGGAAGTAGTTGTAGTAGCACAGTGATGGTAGTAGCGGTGGAAGTAGTAATAAAAGTAGTAGTAGTAGTAGTAGCAGCAATAGTAGTAGAAGTGGTAGTGGTGGCAATATAAGTAGTAGAGCACCAGTGGTAGAGGTTGAAATAAGGGCGCAGTAGGAAAACTTAATAGCAGATTGCGCAGAATTTATGAAATCGTAGTATTAATAATGGAAGTCCATGAGAAAGAGAGAACAGAGGAGCACTGCAGAAGAGCTACTGGATCACGAGTTCCAGACAAAACCTCTATAGAGCAGAATCCACTAAGGGAGAAGAGAGGAAAGGCAATGAAAATATGGTTAAAGCGAAGAGGCAAGAAGAGAAGGTCAGGTAAACTAACGAGAGTTCTGAACTTTAGAGCAGTTGGCAACGTAACGAGGAAGGAGGACATCAACAGAGACCAGACGTCGCTATAAGTTTCTAAGTGGGGGTCATTTTTGCATAGTTCCAGCCACGGCATTATGAATTTTTATTCTTTAACATTTCCCTTTCAATCCAATGCTATCAGCCTTGTCACTTTCTCATTCATCTATCTTCCTGTTAACGTATTCAAGCCCCACTAGGGATTGAAAAAGCTGCGGTTGCAGATTAAACCATTTATTTAAATTGACTGTAGGTATAGAAATGCTATAAAAACATGTAATGTGTCCCTCAAGCCACATGTTTTCCATGCTCCAACTTTGTACCATCAATGTAATCGTTAAGTTTCGAAAACCATATTGCAAAATATACATATTTGTGCAGTTAAAAAAAATAGGAGTGAAAGGAGAAGTGGAATATTCGAAGGGCTTAGGGGGAAATATCCAAATATTGTTCCTGGTTATACAAATATTTTTTCTTGATAATCAAATATTCCGACAAAAAACTAAAAAAAAAAATGTATGGATTACGTCAAGGAGTGTGTGGTGAAATATAAGAGCGTGTGTTTTCTACCGAACTGTAAAAACCTGGAGGATTAGTTGCTTGGTGACTGGTGTGGAACCCACGCTTCTCATTGGCTGCTTGGTGACTGGCATGGAATCCACGCCTTCATTGGCTGCTTGGTGACTGGCGTGGAATTCACGTCTTTCATTGGCTGCTTGGTGACTGGCATGGAATCCACGCCTCTCATTGGCTGCTTGGTGACTGGCGTGGAATTCACGTCTTTCATTGGCTGCTTGGTGACAGGCGTGGAATTCACGTCTTTCATTGGCTGCTTGGTGACTGGCGTGGAATTCACGTCTTTCATTGGCTGCTTGGTGACTGGAGTGGAATTCACGTCTTTCATTGGCTGCTTGGTGACTGGCGTGGAATCCACGCCTCTCATTGGCTGCTTGGTGACCGCCGTAGAATCCACGCCTCTCATTGGCTGCTTGGTGACTGGCATGGAATCCACGCCTCTCATTGGCTGCTTGGTGACTGGCGTGGAATCCACGCCTCTCCTTGGCTGCTTGGTGACAGGCGTGGAATCCACGCCTCTCATTGGCTGCTTGGTGACTGGCGTAGAATCCACGCCTCTCATTGGCTGCTTGGTGACTGGCATGGAATCCACGCCTCTCATTGGCTGCTTGGTGACTGGCGTGGAATCCACGCCTCTCATTGGCTGCTTGGTGACTGGCGTGGAATCCATGCCTCTCATTGGCTGCTTGGTGACTGGTGTGAAATCAACGCTCTCTCATTGGCTGCTTGGTGACTGGCATGAAATGCACGCCTCTTATTGGCTGCTTGGTGACTGGCGTGGAATCCACGCCTCTCATTGGCTGCTTGATGTTTGGCGTGGAATCCACGCCTCTCATTGGCTGCTTGGTGACTGGTGTGAAATCAACGCTCTCTCATTGGCTGCTTGGTGACTGGCATGAAATGCACGCCTCTTATTGGCTGCTTATTGACTGGCGTGGAATCCACGCCTCTCATTGGCTGCTTGATGACTGGCGTGGAATCCACGCCTCTCATTGGCTGCTTGGTGACGGGCGTGGAATCCACGCCTCTCATTGGCTGCTTGGTGACTGGCGTGGAATCCACTCCTCTCATTAGCTGCTTGGTGACTGGCGTGGAATCCATGCCTCTCATTGGCTGCTTTGTGACTGGCGTGGAATCCACGCCTCTCATTGGCTGCTTAGTGACCGGCGTGAAATGCACGCCTTTTATTGGCTGCTTGGTGACTGACGTGGAATCCACGCTTCTCATTGGCTGCTTGGTGACTGGCGTGGAATCCATGCCTCTCATTGGCTGCTTTGTGACTGGCGTGGAATCCACGCCTCTCATTGGCTGCTTGGTGACCGGCGTGAAATGCACGCCTCTTATTGGCTGCTTGGTGACTGACGTGGAATCCACGCCTCTCATTGGCTGCTTGGTGACTGGCGTGGAATCCACGCCTCTCCTTGGCTGCTTGGTGACAGGCGTGGAATCCACGCCTCTCATTGGCTGCTTGGTGACTGGCGTAGAATCCACGCCTCTCATTGGCTGCTTGGTGACTGGCATGGAATCCACGCCTCTCATTGGCTGCTTGGTGACTGGCGTGGAATCCACGCCTCTCATTGGCTGCTTGGTGACTGGCGTGGAATCCATGCCTCTCATTGGCTGCTTGGTGACTGGTGTGAAATCAACGCTCTCTCATTGGCTGCTTGGTGACTGGCATGAAATGCACGCCTCTTATTGGCTGCTTGGTGACTGGCGTGGAATCCACGCCTCTCATTGGCTGCTTGCTGACTGGCGTGGAATCCACGCCTCTCATTGGCTGCTTGGTGACGGGCGTGGAATCCACGCCTCTCATTGGCTGCTTGGTGACTGGCGTGGAATCCACTCCTCTCATTAGCTGCTTGGTGACTGGCGTGGAATCCATGCCTCTCATTGGCTGCTTTGTGACTGGCGTGGAATCCACGCCTCTCATTGGCTGCTTGGTGACCGGCGTGAAATGCACGCCTCTTATTGGCTGCTTGGTGACTGACGTGGAATCCACGCCTCTCATTGGCTGCTTGGTGACTGGCGTGGAATCCATGCCTCTCATTGGCTGCTTTGTGACTGGCGTGGAATCCACGCCTCTCATTGGCTGCTTGGTGACCGGCGTGAAATGCACGCCTCTTATGGCTGCTTGGTGACTGACGTGGAATCCACGCCTCTCATTGGCTGCTTGGTGACTGGCGTGGAATCCATGCCTCTCATTGGCTGCTTTGTGACTGGCGTGGAATCCACGCCTCTCATTGGCTGCTTGGTGACTGGCGTGGAATCCACGCCTCTCATTGGCTCCCTGGCGACTTGGTGTAAAATCGATACTTCTCATTTGAACTTGAAAGAGACTCAGAGATCCTGAGCTTCTTGAGACAAAAGGATTAATTTTGTTTGTATGCAAAACCTGGAAGAGACTTCGGCAAGTTAGTGATCAAGTTAGACATTAAAACTCTTAGAGAGAGAGGTGAGAGGGAGAGGGAGAGAGAGTGAAAGGGGGAAGGAGAGAGAGAGAGAGGGGGTGTTGGAGGAAGGGGAAGGGGAGAGAGAGAGAGAGAGAGAGAGAGAGGGGGTGTTGGAGGAAGGGGAAGGGGAGAGAGAGAGAGAGAGAGGGGTTTTGGAGGAAGGGGAAGGGGAGAGAGGGGGAAGGGGAGAGAGAGGGAAGGAGAGAAAGAGGGAAAGGGAGAGAGAGAGAGAATAACCGTGATAGTGAGAATAGTACTCCGTAAATGAGAGAGTGAAAGGCCTATGGCGGAAGAGGTTACGGCCTATATCGAGGCTAAAGGCAGAGGAAAAAAAACCCTAACTATATTCAAGCTGACTATTCCTCTGTCTAGGAAACAGAGACATAGTATTGAACCGAGAGTGACTTTCGCCCACCCGCCTACTTCCCCCGGACACTGCCGCCGTCTTGGAAAAGTTCCCAAAGTGAATTATAACCTCAGATTGAAGAATATTCATGACTTTTTCATGAATAATTTTGAGCTGATGACTTATCTGACTCTTCTTAAATGAGGATGTAACTTCCGTTGTCTGCATTTTCTTGTGAGCTGTTAATAACTACAGTCGAGCTGACCTGAAAGTGCACACTTGTTAGTTGCTCCAGTCGATCTAACTTTAAGTGTACACTTTAATCTAACATTATAATAGAGCGACAGAAGTAGCCAGAGGGCGGAAGAGTTTATAAAGGGCGCAGACGGCGCGGCCAGCAGCCAGTAGCTCCCAGACTGCCACAGTGAGAGTGTCGCTCCAAACTTGACTTCCATTTGGTGTGGACAGTTTTTTGGTCACTGTTTTAGCGACATAATCTAAACTTGAAGTTATATTATCGTCTCGTACGATGTACTGCCTAACAAAATCATCGAGTCAGTTTGCAGAATTGAGAGAGGGAGGCTCCCCTGTCACTTTAATTTACAGGAAAGAATAAAACCCATGTATGCATAAAATAGGTAAGTAAGATTGTTATTTGTTCAACTATATAAGTAATTTTTAAATGGATTTGCTTTTGTCATTCATAAATTTTTGATATCGGTATTCAAAGTATATTAACATTTAAAAGTATGGTTTACACACATACACACACCAGTGAAGAGGTGGGGCCAGGAGCTATGAATCGACCCCTGCAACCACAACTAGGTGAGTACACACAGGGATATGGGTGACATGATAACGATATATAAAATACTGAGAGGAATTGACAGGGTGGACAGAGACAGATATTTCAAACATGGGACACACCAGAAATTGGTCAGAATTGGAAGTTGAAGACTCAGGTGAGTCACAGGGATGTTAGGAAGCATTACTTCAGCCACAGAGTCGTCAGGAAGTGGAATAATTCGGAAAGTGGTGTAGTGGAGGCAGGTACCATACATAGGCTTAAGAAGAGGTATGAGAGCCATGAATCGACCCCTTCAACCACAATTAGGTGAGTACAATTTGGTGAATACGTACACACACACACATACACACAACCACACACACACAACCACACACAGTGTGTGTGTGTCAATGAAGAGGCGTGGCCAGGAGCTAAGTATCGACCCCTGCAAATACAATTAAGTGAGTACAATTAGGTGAGTACACACACACACACACAGTTCTCATTCATTAGTGTTCATACTGTCATTGTTTCTACTTATCCTACTATTTATACTATCACTACTGCTACTTATACTAGCACCATTACTAATCTACTATTTATAGTACTACTACTACCACTACCACTTATATTAACACAGTTACTTATACTAGCACCATTACTTTACTACTATTATTTACACCCCACTACTACTTATACTTCTATTTATACTATTACTATTATATTAACCCTGCTGCTATTTATTGTAGCACTTATGCTATTTACACTACCACTACTACTACTAACACCACTTATACTAACACTGCGGCTACTTATACTAGCACCACTACTACTACCACTTATACTAACACTGCTGCTACTTATACTAGCACCACTACTACTACCACTTATACTAACACTGCGGCTACTTATACTAGCACCACTACTACTACCCCTTATACTAACACTGCTGCTACTTATACTAGCACCACTACTACTACCCCTTATACTAACACTGCTGCTACTTATACTAGCACCACTACTACTACCCCTTATACTAACACTGCTGCTACTTATACTAGGACCACTACTACTACCACTTATACTAACACTGCTGCTACTTATACTAGCACCCTACTACTACCCTTATACTAACACTGCTGCTACTTATACTAGCACCACTACTACTTGTACTGCTATTTATTTTGCCAATACCAAAACTACCACTACTACCAATACTTCTACTTGTACTACCACGACTGTTACTTTTACTGCTACTATTTATACTACCACAACTACTACTGCTACTACTGCATATCCTAAAACTAATTTTAATAACTACGACCACTACTAATATTACTAATGCTGTTTCTTATACCTCAACTTGTGCTACTTTTGTTACTAACACTGCTTCTACAAGGGAAGCTACTGCTCCTACCACTGATGCTACTAATACTAGCACCACTACTACTATCACCACTATTACTACTATCACTTCTACTACTACTACTACTACCACTGATGCTACTAATACTAGCACTACTACTACTATCACCACAACTACTACTATCACCACCACCACTACTACTATCACCACAACTACTACTATCACCACAACTACTAATACTATCATCACCACTACTACTACTGTCACCCCTACTACTACACCACTATCAACACCACTACTACTATCACCACTACTACTACTACTATCACCACTACTACTACTATTACTATCACCACCACTACTACTACTACTATCACCACTACTACTACTATCACCACAACTACTACTATCACCACAACTACTAATACTACTATCACCACTACTACTACTACTATCACCACTACTACTACTATCACCACTACTACTACTATCACCACTACTACTACTATCACCACAACTACTACTATCACCACAACTACTAATACTACTACCACCACTACTAGTACCAGTACTACCAAAATTACTAGTACTACAATATTGAGCAGCGGGTAAAGTAGTAGAAAGGAGAACGTTGTCATGTCTAATTACTTCAGATTACAATACAAGAACTCAAGAATGCCTCTTCTGGTCAGCTTCAAACTTTCAAAGTTTCCGTATCTTATGCAAAGGAAGATGTATGTTGTCACTGAGCTGTGTACGTATCATTTTTCAAATGATGGCACTGAGCTCTATGCCATAACTTGTGAATGCCTCTTCTGATCGGCTTCAAATTTACTGCTTACAATTCTTACTTATATAAAGGTTTGGACTGATTTTGGACTGTGTAGAAACGTATTTATTGATTTTTATAAATGAAATTAGTGCAGTGGTTTCTGTCCGATAAATTGAGAACGGTTCAACTGGTAACTACCAAACTTTCTGAGTTGGTGTATCTATTTAAGGAAGTTTCGGGTTAATGGACGTGCAGGTTTCAGTTTGTCAATTTTATAAAAAAACAAAAATATGGTATATGTTATATGTGCGATAACTTGTTAATGCCTCCGCAGAACGGCTTCAAACTTCAGATACTAATGAAGCTAACTCAACGGAGGGTTCATAATAATAACAGGAGAGGAGAGTCATTAGATGGAGAAGATAGAAAAGCTAAGAAGCTTCGTACATTGGCAAATTTTCTAATTATCTAATAATTAAAAGAGTATAGATAATTACTATGAAAAACACTGGAGTATGACTCTTTTGAGCGACTTCAATATTACAATGCAGGTTTATCTTACTGAACACAAGGTCAAGTTAAGGTTTAGGAGCTGTTTTAGTTATTTTATAAAACAGAATGGAATTTCGAGTTCCGTCAATGTTTTTTTCTGAACGTTTAAACTCTTAACTCTGTTGTATCTTTGAAAAAAAAAAAACACAAATGCAGTATAATGCGATCCCTTATTGAGTACTTTTCGCCCACACAGTGGGCTTCATAGTCACAAATTGTGTGGGCGAAAATTAGTCAATAAAGGATCACATTATACAACATTTGTGTTTATTCTACCATCGTGTCGGAATTTCATGCCATTTATCAACGCTGTTGTATCTTACTCAAAGGAATTTTCTGTCTGAGATTAAACTGTTGGTGGTGGACTGGTAATTTGATTTTATATTTTTAATTAGTTCAGTGTTCGTGTGTATCAAAGTGGTCTGGCTAAATTTATTTTTCAAATAAACTTTTCTTGGTATTCTAGAGAATTAACAAGGGAATATAACTAAGAAAAAATCTGAAAACTATGTCTGACAAATTTACCGTATTTCGCACTCATGATTACTGATAATAATTATAATAATAATAATAATAATAATGATAATATCTTTATTTACTACAAGTACATGTACAAGGTATACAGGCCTAGCTGATATCAATGACATACTACTATATAGAAAGCCCCTTGTTATGCAGAACATTTCGGGCAAATTAGGTCAATTTTGTCCCAGGATGCGACCCACACCAGTCCACTAACACCCAGGTACCCATTTTACTGATGGGTGAACAGGGACAGGGCCAGTACGTGTCTTATGGAATCACGTCCCTAATATTTTCCAACCGTACCGGAGGAGATTCGAACCCCGGACCTCAGTGTGTGAGCTGAGTGCGCTGGCCATCGAGCTACTGGACACCTGATCTTTAAAAACTGAGTATAACTACGACAAGTAAACTGAAAAAAAATAATAACTTACCTTTTATGGCGCCTTTATGTTTGGTAAACTTATTTAAGTAGGCCTTTTAAGTGTTGAACTATAGCTCCTGATAGTGTTGATTTCCAACACCACTTGTGAGGGTTAAGCTTAAATTTCTAGTTTTCTTGATGGAGTTGAGCTGCAGCTCTTGTACCTCTTCAGGGTTTGAGGTGCACCAGTGCCTCCCGCGTCTACTGAGGTGCAGAGGACTGAAGTTTTTTAACACAAATCACTAATAGGCTGAGAACTGCTAGCCTACCTCAGCTCATTTTGAAACCCAGCTCTATCTGAGGTATACTACTACCCCCCAGGATGCGACCCACACCAGTCGACTTACACCCAGGTACCTACTTGCTGCTAGGTAAAGAGGGACAGCAGGTGTAAGGAAACACGTCCAATGTTTCCACCTGTACCGGGGATCGAACCACGAACACTCAGTGAGGTGAGCGCGTTACCAACCGAACTATGGGACACAGGATACAGATCTCTCTTAGATCTCCCGGACAACTAAACACACTTATTTACTTAAATATTTATCCTGATGCTACGTCGTGCCGGTCGTGTAATTTGGCAAAATTAATAACAAAATGCGTGTTTGTCTATCTCAAACTCTTCACCACAGCTTTTTTTTCAAAAAATTTCTGGTTTTTACCCCATGCAATTAGCTGTAACTATCTATTTTTTTAATGTCTTTCGTTCGTGAAAAAATCATAAAATATTGAATACTAATATATCGAATCCTAATATTCTAAAAATATTTTTCATCTTATTAACTTTTTATTAATTTAATTAGAAGAGGGAAAACTGAAAAATTAAACAAATCATACCGAGATAAAGACGCTGTTTGCTGGGCGGTCATGGGCGAAACGTCGCAATAAATCATTCAGTGTAGTGTGAACATCAGTGGTATACACTACCAACATGTGCAACATCTGCGGTACTGAACACCTGTTTCTAGGCTCAGGGACTGATTACCTCATCTACTACCTCTCCAGTCTTCTGTAGTGTATTGATAAAATTACTGGAGGGCGAAACGTTCACATAGTATATCTAATTTTTCTAAAACATCAGTCCTTTTAAGTCTATGCAATATAATTTATTTTGAAACAGTTTGTTCCAGCTGTATGGATTATTCTTATCCTGTACAAATTTACATAAGCTTAAGTTATGCTTATATGTAAAAATTCCACAGCGTAAAAATCGTCATTCCTCTGAAGATGTGAGTGTAAGCACATGAAAGCGTTCAGGTTTATTTCCTATTTTCACTGTGGTATTTTTATATATATGCAATCACGCGTTTTATTGTGATTTCTTACGTGAGCTTATATATATTAATGGTTAAACTGCTACTCCAGCAGTGCCCTGGCCTGAGACAATAGACAATAATAGCTGTGTGTAGTTCAGTCTATTGTTATCCTCGTTATGGCACAGAAACTCCTGGGATAACCATTACACTCTCCCTGCTTCCTCCCCTCTTTTCCAACAATAGTATCTGAACATTCCGAATATAAAATATTCTTTTTAGTTTCGATGAGTGATATGAATGTTGGGAAAAATTAGATATTCTCCGAAAAAAATACTTATTTACATTCTTTTTTATGAAGGTTTGGTGCGATAGCTCAAGAATGTCTCTTTTGATCGTCTTGAAATTTTCAATGCTATTTTATCTTAAAGGAATCTTAGCTGGAGTCTACTTAAAGGAATCTAAGCTGGAGTCTACTGGCAGGGCTGCATCTGCTCTTTTGTCACCTTTCTAATAACGAACGACGAGAACGTTCGTAATTAGTTAGGCCTAAGAATTAATAACTGGGTATTTACACTGCAAACCAAATTGTTTGCCATCCTAATGACACTAAAGCTAACTTATGATTTTATGTCATTATTGACTCATATAATGACTAAAATGCTCATTGGAGAAATCAGATACAGATACTCAAAAATCCGGGAAAAAGGAAGTAATCTTATGGGTTCTATCAAACATTAAATTACTCCTTCATGATAAAGTTGATATGTTAGCCAAGAAGAGTACCCTGAAGAATAATGTGGAATATAACTTTGGTATATCTGTGTCTAGCATTAGGAATGATATTAGGAGAGAAGTAAATAGTGAAACTGAATTTTATAGTTAGACGCCTGAGTAGATGTATAACCCTCTATAACATGAACGTAGATAAGTACGAGTGACTCCAGGTAAAAAGGAAACTAAGTGCAACTAATGTGACATTTTATTGTGGCAACGTTTCGCTCTCCAGGAGCTTTGTCAAGCTGTTACAAACAATACATGGACACAGAGGGTATATATAGGCTTAGTGTGAGGTGTAATACTAGTGGTGGTAGTATTAATATTAGTTGTAGTAGTAATAGTATTAATATTAGTTGTAGTAGTAATAGTATTAATATTAGTTGTAGTAGTAATAGTAGTAATATTAGTTGTAGTAGTAATAGTAGTAATATTAGTTGTAGTAGTAGTAGCAATATTAGTTGTAGTAGTAGTAGCAATATTAGTTGTAGTAATATTAGTTGTAGTAATATTAGTTGTTGTAGTAGTAGTAGTAGTAGTAATATTAGTTGTAGTAGTAGTAATAATATTGGTTGTAATAGTAGTAGTAATAGTTGTAGTAGTAGTTGTAGTAGTAATATTAGTTGTAGTAGTAGTAATATTAGTTGTAGTAGTAGTAGTAATATTGGTTGTAATAGTAGTAGTAATAGTTGTAGTAGTAGTAGTAATATTAGTTGTAGTTGAAGTAGTAATATTAGTTGTTGTAGTAGAACAATCAACTATTACTTGGGTAGTATAAAAATAGGTTATACCAATATTTCTGTTGGTGGTTAGATTTGAGAAGGTCTGTTTCAGTGTTGCTCCTTTGTTGTGTTCTTGTGTAGTGTTAGTAACAGAGACTATGTGATGGCAGGGTTTACTGTTTTGACGAGGATTCTTGCTAAACCACATCCTCCTTGGGTAGCTTTTATGCTTCCCAATAGCTTTTATAACCTTTTATTCATGAGCAAGTAGATTATTCTACCATATTGTATTACCGCCACTAGTATTATACCTCATTCTAAGCCTATATATACCCTCTGTTACCATGTATTGTTTGTAACGGCTTGATAAAGCTCCTGGAGAGCGAGACGTTGCCACAAAATAATGTCACATTAGTTGCATTTGTGTTCTTTTACCCAACATATTGTCGGTAATTCTACCAACATTAATACAGACTGACTCCAGTTCTAGTAGCCAGGCTTAGGCTTGGTTACAAGTACTTCTGGCACTTAGGTAGACACAGATGAATAAACCAAATGCAAAGTATGTGGCCAATCCTATAATAATTATCTTGAACACTGTGAACTTTGTTGTCCAATTATTGAGGATTATATAATTAGTATAATAACCTATGTGCTATATCATGATGTCTTAATAATAAAAATAAGATACCAGATATAGTGAGGACATTTCCGAAATTTACTTTCAACAGATAAGTGAACTGAAGATATAAATCCAGATGTGCTCCTGTTAACCCGTTTGGGGCCTAGTTCCTACGCCTTTTGTGTATTCATACGCTCATACGCTACCATCCACTGGATAGATATGGGATGCACAATAAACTAGCCGCTTCCGCAGCAAAATCCAATCCACTTAAAGGAAGGTTTAGATAGTTATTAAGCGGTTCGTTTGGCAGTGTGCCATTTTTAATTAAAAATTGCACGGCACTGATGAACATGATATTTTGGAATAACAGGGAACTGGGATAATAGGGAACTGAGATAATAGGGAACTGAGATAATAGGGAACTGGGATAATAGGGAACTGGGATAATAGGGAACTGGGATAATAGGGAACTGGGATTATACTTGGCGAGGATAAGTTTCTCTGATCGTACACCAACCGTAGTAAACATACACACCAGTAGCGGCCAGTGAAGAGGCGGGGCCAGGAGCTATGAATCGACCCCTGCAACCACAACTAGGTGAGTACACTCAACCTGACAACACTGGATGACAGGAGGGAAAGGGAGGACATGATAACGACGTATAAAATATTGAGAATAATTAACAAGGTGGATAGGGCTAGAATGTTTCAGATGGGACACAGCAACGAGGGACACAGCAACGAGGGACACAGCAACGAGGGACACAGCAACAAGGGACACAGCAACGAGGGACACAGCAACGAGGGACACAACTGTAAATAAAAAAAACTCGGATGAGTCAAAGAGATGTTTAGAAGTATTTCTTCAGCATTAGACTTGGCAGGAAGTGGAATAATCTGGAGAGTGAAGTAGTGGACACAGACTCCATACATAGTTTGATGAAGAGGTACGAAAAGGCTCTTGGAGCAGAGTTGACATAGTACCGACTAGCAAAGAGGCGGGGCCAGAAGCTGTGAATCGACCCCTGTAACCACAAATGAGTACGTACACACACACACACACAGGCTAAGTGTTTATAGACAAGTGCCTTTGCTGCTGTTCTTTCGTCTTGGCTGGTCTAACCACAACTATGTAGAGGCCAAAGGTATCCTTTTGACATGAACGAAAGATTGGTCCATTAGAAAATATATAAAACAAACTGCTTAAGAAAATATAACTGTCTCATAATATCTAGATTACTTTCATAATTCAGTGATCACAAAAGCTCACTGGATAGTAACACTGCTAAAAGAAGATTATTTTCATAAATCACAAAAGATCCCTGGATGGCAACACTGCTTCAAGCAGACCATTATTTTCATAAATCAGTGATGACAAAAGATCCCTGGATGGCAACACTGCTTCAAGCAGACCATTATTTTCATAAATCAGTGATGGCAAAAGATCCCTGGATGGCAACACTGCTTCAAGCAGACCATTATTTTCATAAATCAGTGATGACAAAAGATCCCTGGATGGCAACACTGCTTCAAGCAGACCATTATTTTCATAAATCAGTGATGCAAAAGATCCTGGATGGCACCACTGCTTCAAACAACCATTATGCATGTTCAGTGAAAATTCTATGAAAATGTTCCCTGGATGGCAACACTGTTTCAAGCAGACCATTATTTTCATAAATCAGTGATGACAAAAGATCCCTGGATGGCAACACTGCTTCAAGCAGACCATTATTTTCATAAATCAGTGATGACAAAAGATCCGTGAATGGCAACACTGCTTCAAACACACCATTATGGCAATGTTCAGTGAAAAAAAAAAATTCTACTGGAAAATCTGCTTCCCATAAGGTTATGTACACACGTTTCATTTACCAGTTGGGAGTAATTAAGTGAAGAGATAATGAGGGCAAAGGTTAAATTTACGTTCAGTAGTTTACGTCTCACGACGTAAGATAATTACCACCAGAATATTCATTTAAGACAAGGTGCATATGATAGGATGGTCCATGGTACAACAGTAGGAAGTGTTAGATGGTACGATGGTCCATGGTACAACAGTAGGAAGTGTTAGATGGTACGATGGTTCATGGTACAACAGTAGGAAGTGTAAGATGGTAGGATGGTTCATGGTACAACAGTAGGAAGTGTTAGATGGTAGGATGGTTCATGGTACAACAGTAGGAAGTGTTAGATGGTACGATGGTTCATGGTACAACAGTAGGAAGTGTAAGATGGTAGGATGGTTCATGGTACAACAGTAGGAAGTGTTAGATGGTACGATGGTTCATGGTACAACAGTAGGAAGTGTAAGATGGTAGGATGGTTCATGGTACAACAGTAGGAAGTGTAAGACGGTAGGATGGTCCATGGTACAACAGTAGGAAGTATTAGATGGTAGGATGGTTCATGGTACAACAGTAGGAAGTGTTAGATGGTACGATGGTCCATGGTACAACAGTAGGAAGTGTTACATGGTACAATGGATCATGGTACAACAATAGGAAGTGTTAGATGGTAGGATGGACCATGGTACAACAGTAGGAAGTGTTAGATGTTAGGATGGTTCATGGTACGACATAAGGAAATGTTAGATGGTAGGATGGACCATGGTACAACAGTAGGAAGTGTAAGATGGTAGGATGGTTCATGGTACAACAGTAGGAAGTGTAAGATGGTAGGATGGTCCATGGTACAACAGTAGGAAGTGTTAGATGGTACGATGGATCATGGTACAACAGTAGGAAGTGTTAGATGGTACGATGGATCATGGTACAACAGTAGGAAGTGTTAGATGGTACGATGGATCATGGTACAACAGTAGGAAGTGTTAGATGGTAGGATGGTTCATGGTACAACAGTAGGAAGTGTAAGATGGTAGGATGGTTCATGGTACAACAGTAGGAAGTGTAAGATGGTAGGATGGTTCATGGTACAACAGTAGGAAGTGTTAGATGGTACGATGGATCATGGTACAACAGTAGGAAGTGTTAGATGGTACGATGGTCCATGGTACAACAGTAGGAAGTGTTAGATGGTACGATGGATCATGGTACAACAGTAGGAAGTGTTAGATGGTAGGATGGACCATGGTACAACAGTAGGAAGTGTTAGATGGTACGATGAATCATGGTACAACAGTAGGAAGTGTTAGATGGTAGGATGGACCATGGTACAACAGTAGGAAGTGTTAGATGGTAGGATGGTCCATGGTACAACAGTAGGAAGTGTTAGATGGTAGGATGGTCCATGGTACAACAGTAGGAAGTGTAAGATGGTAGGATGGTTCATGGTACAACAGTAGGAAGTGTTAGATGGTACGATTGATAATGGTACAACAGTAGGAAGTGTAAAAAGGTACGATGGTCCATGGTACAACAGTAGGAAGTGTTAGATGGTACGTTGGTCCATGGTACAACAGTAGGAAGTGTTAGATGGTACGATGGATAATGGTACAACAGTAGGAAGTGTAAAATGGTACGATGGTCCATGGTACAACAGTAGGAAGTGTTAGATGGTAGGATGTTCCATGGTACAACAGTAGGAAGTGTTAGATGGTAGGATGGTCCATGGTACAACAGTAGGAAGTGTAAGATGGTAGGATGGTTCATGGTACAACAGTAGGAAGTGTAAGATGGTAGGATGGTTCATGGTACATTAGTGGGAAGTGTTAGATGGTCTGATGGACTATGGTACAACAGTAGGAAGTGTAAGATGGTAGGATGGTCCATGGTAAAACAGTAGGAAGTGTAAGATGGTAGGATGGTCCATGGTACAACAGTAGGAAGTGTTAGATGGTAGGATGGTCCATGGTACAACAGTAGGAAGTGTAAGATGGTAGAATGGTTCACGGTACAACAGTAGGAAGTGTAAGATGGTAGGATGGTCCATGGTACAACAGTAGGAAGTGTTAGATGGTAGGATGGTCCATGGTACAACACTAGGATTTGTAAGATGGTAGGATAGTTCATGGTACAACAGTAGGAAGTGTTAGATGGTAGGATGGTCCATGGTACAACAGTAGGAAGTGTTAGATGGTAGGATGGTCCATGGTACAACAGTAGGAAGTGTAAGATGGTAGGATGGTTCATGGTACAACAGTAGGAAGTGTTAGATGGTAGGATGGTCCATGGTACAACAGTAGGAAGTGTTAGATGGTAGGATGGTCCATGGTACTACAGTAGGAAGTGTTAGATGGTAGGATGGTCCATGGTACACAGTAGGAAGTGTTAGATGGTAGAATGGTCCATGGTACAACAGTAGGAAGTGTTAGATGGTAGAATGGTCCATGGTACAACAGTAGGAAGTGTTAGATGGTAGGATGGTCCATGGTACAACAGTAGGAAGTGTTAGATGGTAGGATGATCCATGGTACTACAGTAGGAAGTGTTAGATGGTAGGATGGTCCATGGTACAACAGTAGGAAGTGTTAGATGGTAGAATGGTCCATGGTACAACAGTAGGAAGTGTTAGATGGTAGGATGGTCCATGGTAAAACAGTAGGAAGTGTAAGATGGTAGGATGGTCCATGGTAAACAGTGAAGTGTAGGAGAATGGCCCATGGTAACAGTAGGAAGTGTTAGATGGTAGGATGGTCCATGGTGTAACAGTAGGAAGTGTAAGATGGTAGAATGGTTCATGGTACAACAGTAGGAAGTGTAAGATGGTAGGATGGTCTATGGTACAACAGTAGGAAGTGTAAGATTGTAGAATGGACCATGGTACAACAGTAGGAAGTGTAAGATGGTAGGATGGACCATGGTACTACAGGAAGTATGAGATGGTAGGATGGACCATGGTACTACAGGAAGTATGAGATGGTAGGATGGACCATGGTACTACAGGAAGTATGAGATGGTAGGATGGACCATGGTACTACAGGAAGTATGAGATGGTAGGATGGACCATGGTACTACAGGAAGTATGAGATGGTAGGATGGACCATGGTACTACAGGAAGTATGAGATGGTAGGATGGACCATGGTCCTAGAGGAAGTATGAGATAGTGCTTTTTCACTAAGGAAAATTTGATACACTTGCAGTGAGCTGCTACCCTCGTCTACACGACAGTAACAAACAGGGAACAAAACTTGCTGTGTTCTCGTGACTCATGAAGTCGTAATGACACGATTGCAAACTGGTAGGAATTGAACTCGCGGCTAATGAGTCTGGAGTCTAATGGTCTGGAGTTTTACGACTCACCAGCCGCGAGTTCATTCCCACCCATACCGTGGTTTGTTTGCAATCGCGTCATTACGATTTCGTGAGTCATGTTGACGGCTTAGAGGGGACTTGAGCTAGCGTTCGTCACGGCTACGCTGGCGGGAGATTCATCTGTAAAAAACTTACATTTGTGGTCACAGTGGGGCCTATGCTAACCTTCCTATGGTGTAGAAATATACCTAGTTTAATGAATCTTATTGTAGCCAGCTGGCCCAGTGGCTAGCGCTTTGGTCTTGAGTTTCACAACTCACTAGCAGTGAGTTCAATCCCCACCCGTACCGTGGTTTATTGTGTCTTCCTTTAATATCCCATCACGCAGGATGGGGTTCATAAAAGGTGGTGAAAACTGTCAGTCAGAGCTTGGACACTTTAGGAGAGCAATGAGGATATCAAGAATTCCAGCAAGGACTCATCAGCCAGCAGAGCTGGAGTTACTATCACTTGGTAATCGCCCTCAGAGTAAGCGATCCCATATACAGGAGTAATGGTATGTTTTTAAAGGTATCTCTAATATATATTAGGAGATAGAGGAAGAATAGAAGCACTGGTGTCATACGATATCTAATTACACACAAATATTATCTACTATTGTATACGAATATACATTAGTAAATTATACAGCCATTAATTACTACTTACCATGAGTTTAAAACTTTATAGCGCTGAGGGTTATGAGAATAGATGTTTCATGCAGCTGTGGCAATATACAGAAGACACAACTGGTGCCACTAACACTGGCACATCACGGAAGTGCTGTCTGTGAAACCTTCATGTTTTATATTTTTTTGGCTAAGTGGTACATAACAGGACCACATTTATAGTTCCCGTCACTATTCTGTATATTGATATTTACTTATTACACATTCTCTCGAGGTCATGAGCTATATGGCTTTGAGGGCGACAATAATAGGTGTGCCAAGGTAGGTTCTAGGGTGGTGAGGAGACACAGTTGGGTCGTGACACAGTAGGTGCTGACACAGGCACGTCACGGAAGTGCTCTCTGCGAAATCTTCCTATTGTAAGCCTTGTAGCTCAATAATAAAGCGCTGGACCTGCTACATGCCAGAAACACTGAGTCTCCGTTAATTTTTCTCTGTATTCTTTGACAATCAATCATTAAAACAAACACACACACGCACACACGTGCCGAATAGGTAAAACTTGCTATTTTGGCTTAAATAGCAACGCTCTTCTTGCCGAATAAGGCAAGCGAAAATTTGTGTATGCAATAATTTCGCAAAAATCATTCTGAACCTAACGAAAAAATATTTCATTGTGTTTGTTTATTATTAATTATTGTAAACTTACCTAAAATATATTTAGTTGGATTAGGCTAAATTAAATTGCGCTTGTTATAATAAGGTTAGGTAAGTTTTCTAAAGTTCTTTTGGAACAAAATTATTAATTTTTACATTAACATAAATGAAAAAAAATTATCTTTAAACGTATAAGAGAAATTTTTTGAAAGGACTTAATTTTAAACGAGTTTTTGCTAAATGACCAATTTCACCTATTAGACACGACATATATAATGTCGTGCCTAATAAGCCGAACTTGCCGAATAGGCCATTAACTAATGTGAATAATTAATGGGCCAATTCGGACCGAAATATCATCGTAAGTTTCGGTCTCCTAAGTGTGTGTTATTTGTGTATTGTTCCAGTCACGGTATTGTGCCTATTTATCCTTGAGCCTTCCATCCTATAGCCGGGTCACCATCTGGAAAAGACCCGGGCCGGGACAAGAGCGGCGAACCTACAACAACAATAATTCGTGCCTATAGGAGAAAGGGGTGAAAGCAGTGCCATCTGTGGGAAGGAGTTTTCATTTCGTCAGTTCATTTAATTTTAAGAATGTATTTGTTGCAATATATTCCAAAAGGAGTCAGTGATGTGTGACGTATGGCTATTGTCAGAAAAGTGCAGCCAAGAGAAGCTATTGTTGTCTGCCTCTACTGTGGAATGCCTTTTTTGTGTATTTACAAAATGTGGCCATTTTGAGGAACGTGAGTATGGTGGCCTTGCACACAAGTCTTGGACATTTATCCATTGATGAAGACTCTGTTAAATGACGTTACCATCTACCTAATAATGTTACAAAGGCGGCTTCACAACGAAGGCTTCTCCAAGGTTTCAAAAAAGAAGCTTTTAAAAGGACACGCCACAAAGAAGACATACCAAATAAGCCCTTACACAGAAGACTTTATTAAGAATGGGTCACAAAAGAAGCTTTACAAAGACTTCAAAAAGTCTTCGCTAAAGATGCTTGAAGCTTTACCAAGAAGGCTTCATAAAGAGGCGTAACAAAGCGGCCTTCACAAACAAGGATTAAATTTAATTAACAAAGACAGTATAGCGTGAAATTGTAATTTAAAAATAGATTATCTACTCTATTGGCAGTTTTATATCAAAATATGTGAGTAAACATGTGCATCGTGTTTTTTTTCCAATATATGAATATTTATTTAACAGGAGTACTGTTGATACAATATTTACAGACGCACCGTTATTTACATTCGTATATAGAGTATTTATATCAAAGAATGAAATATGTAGACTTTAAATATCATAATAAAAATCATTAATATTCAAATAATCAGAAAAACGTATGACTCCGGAAGTCTTTTAGCCATGAAACACAGCTTCAGTATAGTGTATGAAGGCGACTTCAGTATGATGCGAGAACAATATATAAATAACTCGATCGTACGAGAGGAAACTTCCCATGATGTTCGTTTCCTCGTGAACTTCTGTCAAGTCATCAGTAAAGAAGTAACAAGTAAAACCAGCGATCAGAAGGGAGGAGGTAGTAAGCAATCGTAGTAGTAGTAGTAGTAGTAGCAGTAGTATTAAATGTAGCAATGGTAGCAGCATCAGCAGTAGTAGTAACTGTGGTAGCAGTGATAGCAGAAGTAGTGATGAAATAGGAGTAGCGGTGGTAGTAGAAGTAATAGTAATAGTGCTAGTGGTGGAAGTAATAGTAGAAATTGTAGCAGTAGCAAAAAAGAATTAGTAATAGCATCAGTAATAGCAAAACACAACAGAGGAGCATACAAGAGTCCTACTGCCCCACGCTGGGTAGGACTATTGATAGAATAGCATGCCCAACACTGTACCACTGGCCTACGAAGGTTACAATGGAAAGATTTTACAACCAACACAACTGACTTGGTTGTATCAGGTTAGCTGTGACTATACTGTCTCTTCACTGGCAGTCGTTCATGGACGACTTATCTAGAGTTTATGGGCTATATGGGAACTTAAGGAGGGACAGGAGCTGTAGCAGCACTGGTAACAAGTGTTATGAACAATCCCTGCTCAAATAGGAGTTTCTTCATATTCATCGTAAGTGACTTGTTTTAGCATGAAGTGTGAAACCATACCACGGGCGGGGATAGAACCCGCGGTCAGAGTCATAAAACTCCATACCGACGCGCTAGCCACTGGGCCAGCTAGCCACAATAAGATTCATCCAACTAGGTATATTTATACGCCATAGGAACGTTAGCATAGGCACCACTATGACCACGATTTCGTGGGTCATGAAGTGTGAACGTTGTTTCAGAATGAACTGTGAATGTTTCATCATGGAGTGAAAATACTGTTTCAGAATACAGCATGAGAACTTTTTTTCTGCATAGTGTATGAACTTTGTTTCAGAGTGGTGTGAAAATGTTTCAGTATGGCGTGAGGGTGGTTTCTGCATGGCGTGTGAGGGTGGTTTCTGCATGGCGTGTGAGGGTGGTTTCAGCCTGGCGTGATGACGGGCTCTCAGGTAAAGCACGTAGTATAACTTTGATGTTTAGCAGTCGTGCCTTGGGGCTAAGGCTCGTGTTATCACACACACAGGTTGGTGCAGCAGTTTACTGACGACAAGAACAGCCTTTATGATGGCACTTGAAGCCTCTAATGGCAGCGCAACATTTTCCTCTGCAAATATGTTAGTGCATGATAATGGCAGCGTGCTTGAACTCGCCTCTAATAACTTTAATGTTTTTGCGGTCCCTTTTTCTTGCTGAGAGAATAAAAATTGTGTTGACATAAATCACATGGGATTTACCCGACGTCTGTTCCAGCTGGCCACACCAGCTGAACACACATGACCACACCAGCCAGTCTTTGATGAATGGTATTTAATGGACGTGCTAAAGTTTTCTCATGGTGTTTTCCAGATACCCTGGGTCATGAATAATCGGTATCGAAGCGAGGGGAAAGCAAAACAAACAAAAAAATGCTTAGGGTCTCCGACGTACCCTCCCCATGAAGCCCCGTAGGCCTATGGCAATCACATCTTCCATTGTCATGCATGTCAAGTCAACCAAATAAGTTTCAGACATGCATGACACATCACTTAATGTTTCAAGGAATGAAAAATCAGATTTTACCACAATTTTTATTGTTGAAGGTATCTGAAATACCTAAGATTTTTATCGTAAAAATTATCGAACAAATTATAATAACCATTAGGTCTATACTACCCACGGGCATGCAGCGTCCATATCAAAATAAAGTTACAAAACAAACATCTTACAGTATTTTATTAAGTTTCAAGGTAATTAAAAATGATCATTTTATAATAACGTTCAATAATAAATTCAATTTTCACTGTTAATCTAAAGTCTAACAGTAGTTCAGTAGCAAATGAAGCAATCATAACTGTAGCAGTCTCAGTCATAACATCACAGTACTGAAAGTAAGAATTTTGCACAGACATTTGCAGAGGGCTGTGCAAGGTAGCCCATTGTTTTTGATAGCCAAACTTTACCTGTTCCTGGTACACTGCTGCAACTTGTGGGATGGTAATCCACCCGTGGAACAACCTTCTTTCAACTCTCTCTCAAATAATAAAGGCAGGGGCCTGATTCTAGAATCAGTGGATTATAGTCAGATGCCCAAATTCCGGCAAAAGAGATCTTTATCAGTGGGGGTTCTGACCATTCCGAGTCGGTGGAATAATCTCTTCATTCTTATTCCGCTAACTTAACAACCGCCTCCTCAGGTTGTTGCCGAACTCATATCTCCTCCATAGATCAGTAATAATGAAATGCTTAAGGAATTAAAGAGACGACTTGCTATCTTCAGTTCACTGAAGGGCTGGAATGAAACCAGAGCCTCATTGACATCAGGGTACATCTGCAAGGCTTCGAAACAAAGGCGTTTTGAACGGCTTTTCAGGTCAAAAGTTGAACTTCTTGACTATGAAGGGCACTACATAGTGTTCCACCTGAAGTTTCAGTAATGTCCCTGATATTCATAATGGTTGATGCCTCCCGGTGCCGTAGATGACAGAAACTTTACAGCTGGTAAAAGATGTGGCTTCAGAGAGAATAAAATGTTAGCTAAGAATGATCAAACATCAGAGTCGGAGGTCCTCATCAAAATATATGAACGATCTGTCTTTAAAGCATGACACGATTCGCGTATCTGCTTCTAGTCAAGCACTGATAAGGAAGAAAGTCAAGCACTGGTTCCCAGTGCTTGACTGTCTCCCTATCAGCACTAAATGTACAAGTCACTTAGAGAGCCCTGGTTCTCTATGGGATTTGCTCAAGGTACTGCAAGAGTCCAGATATGAAAAAAAGCTAGAATTCCTTTGGGATGGATTTAAAGTCGACAGGAACTTCATAAGAAGGATCCAAAAAGTGGAAGCATCCCATTTTTCCCATTTGGTTCATATGCTTCGTAGAGAAGCCTTGCCAGAGCAGCATATGTCATCTTTTGAGGAAACCCTGATATGGTTATACAAATTGTTTGTAGGAGAACATCGGCAGTTCCAGCTTCAGCAATGGCTGATGACCGACAATAACCTTGTAGGTCATCAAGAGATATTAAGGTCTGCTTTTTAAGTGGAATTCTCCTGACATTACGACCTATTACCGACTATTTGAGGGTAAGCTCATTAAAGCTTTTTCATCACTGTGTACATTTACTGGTCTCCAGTGATTACAGGCACCTGCAAGTGGTCACAGGCACCTGCAAGTGGTCACAGGCACCTGCAAGTGGTCACAGGCACCTGCAAGTGGTCACAGGCACCTGCAAGTGGTCACAGGCACCTGCAAGTGGTCACAGGCTCAAATGATGATTGTGTAAAAAAAACGAGAAGAGACCACCAAAGAAAAGGCCAACTTATGTAGCTGGGCCACCATGATGAGCACACCCCATGATGAGCACACCACATGATGAGCACACCACATGATGAGCACACCACATGATGCAAAGATCTTCAGTCTCATCCTCTTGTTCTTCTAGTATAGAAGCCACACCTTTTTGGTTCATTCTTTTTCCTTCGAGATCTTTTAGGCGATAATATCTTGATCATAGTGAATGATCGTTGAAAATCCTGGAGGTGGAGCATTCAGTCTGACAGAAAGTTGAGGAATTGTTGTGTATTCATCAGGCAGGAATGTTTTTTATTACAGTCAGCTTTCTGGAATTTCTGAGGCTCTCTTTTCTCCATTTAAAGCACGTAGCTGATGATGGATTATGGTTAATGTTATCGAAAGCCCTTGCTTGTTATGAGCAGCCCTCGACAGAGGCCAGGAGAAATGATAATTCCCTCAGTAGAAATGACCAGTGCCGACTGGGTAATCTTGGTCTCAAGATACTGAACACGGTTGCAGTTGACCCAGAGATCAAACTGTGCAAATGTGTCCACAGCCTCTTGGCTTCAGATCAGTGAGTGGATGTTTCATTTGAGTTTGACGTTTCTCCGTCTTTAAGCTACTGTTGAAGATTATCATTTAAGCATTGAATACTGTTCTTCATAATACCTATCACGTGATGGGCCATGGGTGATCATCCCAATCAGAAATTTGAGAGCTTAAGGTACTGATGAATGTTGACATTCAAACGTGAATTCATCATTCTCCAAAGAGAATACATTCTTATCATAACTTAACTCTACTCACGAAATCGTAATGACACGATTGCAAACAAACCCCACCCGTGGTATGGTTTATCATTACCACGGGTGGGGTAATCTCACGGTGGCACACAAGTACACCTCTGGCGAGTATTTGGAAGTCCAACGATGGAATGTTATGACCAATATCTTTCATGGTTTCTTTGGGTGTCTTTGAAGCAGCACAACCTTCAACTCAGCACTGTTTCCACAAACCTTCTTTCGGTAGCAGGCTTCGTCATGGATGTCTTTCTAAGAGACGTTGGTTCTTCCCACGATACATCTTTATCAGCCGTAGTCAACACTTCTATACTGATTCACCATAGCATCATATCGGCGCCGGAACTCCATTAAACAGCTTGTGTGGTAATTAAGCTCGTTTGTCACTAGATCATCAGTCATAGTGGAAGAACATTATCTTCAATCATTGTCAATGCCTTCACCCTCACTTCATTGGTAAGACTGACCTTCTTGAGGTCATGGAGTGGTGATTTCAAGTGCTCTCTTTGTTGCATAAGAAGCATAAATTTGGAACTACAGCTTCTGGCACCCTGGCTGATCTTGGGGTTCAAGTGACTTTTGTTTTTTTTTGGTTTGGACTCGAAAGCAGATGATATTGTTACCTGTCTTTACGAAAATTTTGTGAGAATTCTGGGTGAGAACGTCAACAAGGCATTAATCAGATGTCAGTCTTTCTCACTAACATACAATCATGCTGATCTTCTGGAGGAATAGTTGTAGAAAGACTGACATCTGATTTATGCCTTGTAGACGTTCTCACCCAGAATTCATCATATGCTTGATGTCCCTACTCATTTTTACTGATCGTGACACATCAGACATCGAGCCTAATCCATTATGGTAAACCTTTGTAAACAAACTGTGAGAGAGAGACAAAGAACCACGTAAAATACATGACGTTGTAGTGGTACAACAGTACTTGCACACTCTACAGTATACGAGAAATGTAGACCTACATGACTTGACGTATATAATCTAAATGGCACAAGATCAACTAAATTAAACAAAATCGTTCCAAACCCAAGGTGACCTAACCTAACAATCAACAAAATCCAACCTACTCCTAACATTGTTAATGTAGTGGGCATGAATTCATCGAGTAAATCAGAGTCGTGATTCAGAGGTCGCGTTAAAGTGCCGCCCGGTAACTAAGCAAGGTCGGGTGGTCACTACACTAAGCTTACTCCACTATATATCACACTAAGCTTACTCCACTATATATCACACTAAGCTTACTCCACTATATATCAACTTACGATGATCAGTTTAGTCTCATATGAAAGCTAATATAATACTGTTAAATATTTGTTTTTGAAATATTTTTTAATATTTACGTCTATAAGCCTATTGCTGGCATGTAAATACTCATAATCGTACTTAAAGGACAAAAGGCACAAAACAGACTAGAACAATACTCGGGTTATATATCATCATTATACTTTTTCTCGACATTAATATAAATACTTGTGAAATTTGTTTTCTTGTGCCTTAAAGTATATGAAATGATGAATAATTCATAATTCATGGCTTAATCTTATTTGATTATGTATGACAATGGAAGCATGTGATCTTCATAGGCCTATGGGAATTCAGGGAAGTCTCCAGGAGACCTAAGAGGGAATTTTTTGGCCTTCCTTCGGGATAGATTATATTCATGACCCAAGCTATCTGGAAAACACAATAGGCAAACTTTAAACACTCAGTCTGATTGGCAACTCAGGTTTACAGCGCTCGATACATTCACGCCCACTAAGAGTACTTTAAAATTTCTGGTAATCCTTAATGATGAACTTTGCACATGTCTAGTCCATAAGTTGTGTGTCTGCTTATAATAAGAGATGTTGTTCTGATTGCCTGTCTTACAAGCGTACTTATCTTTAAGCTGCGTGATGTTTCATCAACGAAGTCTCACTGTCGCTCGACATGGCATTGTTTACACACATACTGATGAAGGTGGTGGATAATATTTGGTCTGGTTAGTTGCATTTGGTTTTAGATGTTGTGACTGCCACGTTGGCGTTGATGGAGAGTCAGTGTTATTTTGTCAGTTAGGTTCCCTCTAGGCAGAACATTGGTAGCGTAGCACACAATTTAACACAAGTACTAGAGGGAGAGAGAGACAGAGAAAGACACACACACTAGGCGAGTACAAATAGGTGAGTACACTCTCTCACTGGAGTTTTATGACAAGGTAACAGAAGTAATACACGAGAGAGAGGGGTGGGTTGATGGCATTTTCTTGAACTGCAAAAAGGCCTTCGACACTGTTCCTCACGAAATTGGTGCAGAAGCTAGAGGATCAGGCACATATAACAGGAAGGACACTGCAATGGATTCAGAGAATACCTGACAGGGAGGCAACAACTGGTCATGGTACGTGACGAGGTATCACAATGGGCGCCTGTGACGAGTGGGGTCCCACAGGGGTCAGTCCTAGGACCAGTGCTATTTTTGGTGTATGTGAATGACATGATGGAAGGGATAGACTCAGAAGTGTCCCTGTTAGCAGATGATGTGAAGTTAATGAGGAGAATTAAATCAGATGAGGATCAGAGCAGGACTACAAAGAGACCTGGACATGCTGGACGCGTGGTCCAGCAAATGGCTCCTCGAATTTAACTCCGCCAAATACAAAGTCATGAAGATTGGGGTGGGTAAAGAAGACCGCAGACAGAGTATTGGCTAGGTGGCCAAAGACTGCAAACCTCACTCAAGAGAAAGATCTTGGGGTGAGTATAATACCGAGCACGTCTCCGGAAGCACACATCAACCAGATAACTGCTGCAGCATATGGGCGCTGGCAAACCTGAGAATAGCGTTCCAATACCTCAGTAAAGAATCGTTCAAGACTGTCACAGTGTACGTCAGGCCCATACTAGGAGTATGCAGCACCAGTTTGGAACTCACACCTGGTCAAGCACGTCAAGAAATTAGAGAAAGTACAAAGGTTTGCAACAAGGTTAGTTCCAGAGCTAAGGGAAATGTCCTACGAAGAAAGGTTAAGGGAAATCGGCCTGACGACAATGGAGGACAGGAGGGTTAGGGAAGACATGATAACGACATACAAAAATACTGCGAGGAATAAATAAGGTGAACAGAGGCAGGATGCTCCAGAGATGGGACACAGAAACAAGGGATGACAATTGGAAGTTGAAGACTCAGATGAGTCAATGGGATGTTAGGAAGTATTTCTTCAGTCATAGAGTTATCAGGAAGTAGTGATGTAGTGGAGGCAGGAACCATACATAGTTTTAACACGAGGTATGATAAAGCTCATTGAGCAGGGAGAGAGGGGACCTAGTAGCGATCAGTGAAGAGGCGGGGCTAGGAGCTGAGTCTCGACCCCTGCAACCACAAATAGGTGATTACTCGCACACGCAACCACCACACACACACACACACAAAAAAAAAAAAAACACCCACCACCAGGCCAAGTGTCTATCGACAAGTGCCTTTGACAACTAGTAACTACACACATACATTGATACTGACAGAGACGGACGGACGGCAAGACTAGATTTGTTCTTCACATTTGTGGCATCAGACTTAGAAGTTCAAAAATACAGTTCAGCAGGGATCCAACGACCAGTCATCCTTATGGGTTTAGCGGTTATTTTTAAACCTCTTGGTGTTGATTTTTTGTTTTGGTTGTACTATGTTTACCTGCACATATTAAAAATTTTGTGTACTGTTTTCAGATATATACGAGGAGTTCTTTTGAGTGATTATGCCAATTTTAATAAAAAAAAGCTCATCCCAACCGAAATATATTATTTCTTATAACCTAAGCCTAAGAAACAACTGTTTAATTCATGTTAAGCGCTAAACCCGTGTGGGTCATTCAGTGCAAGACGTGGTGGAGGCTTGATCCTCCGTCTGTGCTTACTGTTTGTAAGACAGAAGTGGGGGCGTGAGTCCCACCATACCTACTTGAATGACAGGTCCTGGGGTGCAAGTCTCCCCACCCCTCCTGATAAGGTGGCCGTAGGGGCGCGAGTCCCTCCCCAATCACCTATCTCTCCTTCCACAAGGTAGATGTGGGGACCTGAATCCTCCTTACGCCTCCCTCCTGAGAAGGCAGGAGGGGTGGTGGGACACCCCCCACACACCACCTGACAAGGCAGGAGGGGTGGTATGACACCCCCACTCACACCTCCTGACAAGGCAGGATGGGGTTGTGTGACACCCCCACACACACCTGACAAGACAGGAGGGTGGTATGACACCCCCACTCACACCTGACAAGGCAGGAGGGGTGGTATGACACCCCCACTCACACCTCCTGACAAGGGAGGAGGGCTGGTGGGACATCCCCCTACACACCTTCTGACAAGGCAGGAGGGGTGGTGGGACCTCCACACACACCTCCTGACAAGGCAGGTGTGAGAGGGAGAACTTTTCAAATCATTTTCAGAAGTAATAAGAAAATATTTCTATAACATCTTTACATTTCCATCTTCCTTACAAGCCAGCAAACACACCCGGGTCGCTGCAGGTTATGATAGTAATCACTGTAAAATACCTTTTACAAGGCAACAAGACTTGTATTAAGGAGACTTATCATGCTAAATCTAACTTTCAGTTGATTGGTCAGTCCATCCTGTTGTTTACACAGCTTGATTGGTCAGTCCATTCTGTTGTTCACACAGGTTGATTGGTCAGTCCATCCTGTTGTCCACACAGCTTGATTGGCTAGTCCATCCTGTTACTCACACACCATGATTGGCCAGCCCATCTTGTTACTCACACAGCTTGATTGGTTAGTCCATCCTGTTGTTCACACAGCTTGACTACCCAGCTCATGCTGTTGCTCACACAGCTTGCGTGAGCCCCCTATAGCATTAAGGGACAATAACATGGTCCGTGCTGCCACACGCAAAATGTTCCAGTTTGTAATTTTGTTATTGCCTTCTAGTTATATCTCAATGAAAGTTAACTAACGTTGATTTAAAAACAAAAACCAAGGATGAAAAATGAAGTTGGGTATTGTTCTTGGTTTGTGGGTTCTGTCCCGCTCGGTCTTTTCCAGATGGTGACCCGGCGTTTGCCCTGTGGGTGGGGGTGTCGCTCATTTTCTCTCTTCAGTCCTGCGTGGACAGCTTGCTGTGGTTCCTCCGGCTGGAGAGTGACGTTCATTTTCTTGAGTCTTGAGGTGGTTCCCCCAGGGTGGGGAGTGTCAATAGTCATCTTCTGGTAGTTGTCGTCTTTCTTTTTCTCTTGCTGTGGTCATCGTGGCATTGCAGAGTACGTCTCGGCGTTGGAGAATCTGAGTCTGAATCTGAATCTGCTGTCCTGAAAGATAAGAACAATCACAGGCCCCATTGGAGTTTTTTTTTAAAGTGGAGGGTAGTAAAAGGATGGGATGACAGAGAATGAAGGGAGTATAAAGATGTAAAGCAGAGAGAGGGGAGTAGCGGCGCCCACCAGGATTCTTCACAGTGTCTTCATCGAGGAGGCAAGTGTGCTGCAAGGACTGGGAGTAGAGGTTCCAGGTCTGGACGGCCAGGTACACCACATGTGCCACTCGTCCTCTCCTAAACTCGGGAGTCATGGGCAGGAAGTGGCAATGGGTGCAGGCGTTAAGTAGTAGCGGTCATTTGGCGATGGCAAGGTCAAGGTGGGGGGGTTCCCGAGGAGGTGGACCATTTGGTCGAGGAGCATGCGCCCTGTAAAATGAGGATGCTCCTCTCCACCCTCGTGCTTGATGAGGTGCTCGTGGCGTGGCGACTGCCATCGAACGTCGCAGGTAGTGAGTGGTTTGCTCCCCTCACAGCTCCGGCCGTGTCATGGCATTGTGGATTCCCGAGCACTTGTGCATCCAGTCAGGCACTTAGGGTCGATGGCTGATTCTGCTTGATGTACAGTGGCGGAATGCCCCCTGCTCTCGCAGTGCTTCACTGCCTTACACAGTTAGGCCTTGCCGGATAAGTGGTGCGCATTGCTACCTGGCAGGTGTGCCAGGTAGGCTACCACCAGCTCTGGCACCCAAGGTGGCGGCACTGTATACATCACCACTGGCCGGTCACAACCTTTTGCCTCGAGGAGCGGCATAGGCAGGAGCTCTTGTGCCACATCTGTGATCGACCACATCCATAGTCGGTCAGGGTGCACCGTGGGGTCGTGGCACTTTTGGACCCAGAGTCATACATCTTTTCGCCAACAGGTAGCTGGATGTACTTTGCTACTCTCTTAGCAAGCGGCAACGAGAGCAATCCTGTCATTGAGGGCTGCATCTGGGCTGCTCAGCAACACCATGTTTGTCCATCCCAGCGCCTCCAGCATGACCCCAGCAGCAGTGTTCTGCACAACATTGAGCCGCCATAAGTTCGAGGAACTGGCGTGGACCAATGTAATTGATCCATAGTCGATGAGGGAGTGTACAGCCTGCACCTAGAACACTCGGAGGACGTCCAGGCTGGCCCCCCTAGGGATGGCCATGCCCACATAGCCGTGACCTCTGGATGGTTTGCTCTCTGACATTCCGATGGCTTCTTGAAAGTGAGGAGGCTGTCAATGTACATGCCCAGGCACTGGTAGCTGAAGACCCATTCTTGGCTGATGCCCAGGATCTTCAGCCTCTTGGCAGGCACCTTGGCGCGCAGGACCACGGCTTTGGACTTGTCTGCAGATATCTTGAGGCTAAGGTGGCTGCAGGAGACTCCGCCCTGCGATGTGTCATTTTCCAGGGTCCTGACAGTAGAGGAATGCACGTCCCTGGAAGCACATGCATGAACACCTGTCTTGAAGGTAGCAGTGCACCCATGTAAGCAGCCTGCCCTTAACTCCCCTGAGAGCCAGCAGGTCAAGAATGCCTGGTGCGCTGGCCAGCTGAAAGGTCTTCAACAGGTCCAGGAAGACGACAATCTTGGGCCTTTTGTCCGACCCAACACTGACCAGGAAGAGGGAGGTGATGCTCTCCAAAGTGGCCACTTCCCTGGTGAAGCCGTAGACGTGTTGGTGTGCTGGGCCGAGCTTCCATCTCAGCCGCTCCAACACCATACTCTCGGCCACCTTGGAGAGACACCTGGTGAGACAGATGGTCCTCATGCTGTCTGGCTCCCTAAACTTGGGAAGTGGCAAGATGTTGGCTTCCTTGGAGACACAGCTGGTGAGACAGATGGTTCTGATGCTGTCTGGCTCCCTAGGCTTGGGAAGTGGCAAGATACTGACTTCCATGTTGTAGGGAGTCTGCCAGTCCACCAGGACCGGTTGGTGACCCCTAAGACGATTGGTGACCCCTAAGACGATTGGTGACCCCTAAGACGGCGTCGCATCCCGGTGGGCCTGACAGAGTGACCATGCTGTAGGTGACACTGTCTGCCCAGGCCATGTCCCGTGAGGACTTGAAAGCCACCTGGAGCTCCCTGTCGACGAAGTCTACGATGGTGTCGTCTTCCTCTGACATGCCTCCAGCGTCCTCACTATCAGTCCAAGGAGGAAGGCGGCCTGGAGGTCCTGGATGCCTTGAGGCAGGTAGGCCGTCGCTGCCATGGAGGTGAAGAGCTCCACCAGTCTCTCCGCCTCCCCCCGCCGGGTCATGGTGCACCCCAGCCACGCCTCTGTGCTTCCCAGTTGCCATGCGCATCTTGGTCCAGATCTCTGATAGGTCAGATGCATGACAGAGGCACACCATTCGAACCCTGATGGGAAATTCTCCCTGCAGGTGGATTTTCCATCTTGTGCTGGGTAGCAGCATCCTGGAGGGAAGTGTGGCATCGAGCCATTTGTGGGTTTGCTCCATGTTGTTGAGAATAGCAATCTCGGGTGTGTCCTCCAGTACCGTTGCCAGGTGTCTCCCAGTCTCGCTCATGGGCACTTATGTTCCCTGCCACCAGAATCCCCTCCAGGGGGATAATGAGAGGGCTGCCACCTCAGAGATGTCCAAGGTTGAAGTTGGACAGAATGCAAACTCATAGGTGATCCGACCATCCTTGTTGGTAGACTAGTGTGTAATGTGAGTGTGGAAGTGTGGGTGTGGATGTGGGTGTCAGTGGGAGAGAGGGGTGTAAGTGTGGATGTGAGTGTGAGTGGGTGTAGGTGTGGGAGTGTGGTGTAGGTGTGGGAGTGAATGTGGATGTAGGTGTGGGTGCGAGTGTGGAGTGTTGTGAATATGGATGTGTGGGAGTAAATGTGGATGTAGGTGTGGGTGCGAGTGTGAATGTGAATGTTGTGAATATGGATGTGAGAGCATAAGTTTTGATGTGGGTGTGGGTTTAGGGGTGGGTGTAAATGTAGGTGTGAGCATGGGTGTGGCTGTTAGTGTGAGTGTGACATGCTAAAGTGCATTACATTTTATTCGACGTATGTCACACACCCATATAGGCATGCCCTCACAACTCAGCGAACCAGGTGCTAAGAGTATAACGAGCTGGGCCCCTTTTATGCTAGTACCTTGGCTCAACCCAGCCAATCACAAGGAAGCTCACCAAAGTTGTGAAGCGTGTTGGACACTCGTGAAGCAAAAAAGATTGTTATTACGTGTCTCTTCCTTACAAATTTCCTTCTGTACATATCCTCTGTAAATAGTGTACATATACCTGCTTGCTGTTTGGTGAAGGAAATATATATAAGTATTTACTCACTGTTGTCCTTTGCTGGTTCCTCGTTTCTATCTTGGTTATGCTACAACCAGGTGTGCAGACCACAAGACTACACCTGTGTTCGTAAGAGTGGGTGTGGGTATGTGAGTGCAGGTGTGAGAGTGGTGTGGCGGTCACGGCTTGACTAAAACGTTGTTTACTTTACGTATGGATGATTATACAACTCTTCGCATTAGTCTCACCATTGTTACTCCAGAGACTACGCTCCTGCTCAGGCTCTTGTACATTTAGTTTTTAATTACTTTTGAAATTTGTTAATCTGGGTAAATTTACGCTAACCTATGCTTAAAAAAAGTAAGATGTAAACAGTTTAGAAAAGTAAGTTGAAGACTAAGACACTTCTGCAACACTTGGGAATCTTTAAATGTTTTACAAGTGTCTCATTTTTAAAGTAAATATATAAATTTCTAAACTGGAAATCAAGTTTGTCAAAGTGTCGACGATGTTTTTTTTTATGTTTCTTAGACTTTAATCAACCTTATAATAAGACGTTACGGATTTTACTGGAAATAACAGCATGGGGATGTGTGGGAGTGTAGGTGAGTGTTGTTAATGGTGACTAACTGCTTGGGGAAGGGCTGGTGTGCACTGGAAGACTTTAATGATGACTAACAGTGTGGGGAGGGGTTAGTGGGGAGGGGTAACTGGGGAGAGGTGGAAGCCGGGGCCCCAAGGCTCCTTACCCTGCTCTGAGCAGTAACCATTTACCATCTGCCTCAACACAACCTCTAATATCTGCAGGGAGGGTCGTGTGTGCAACCAGATATTGATAGTTCCAGCCCAGGAAGACCTTAGGGAGGAGGAAAGCGTACAAGTATATATAAATATATCTATATCTACACACACACACATTATCACTATATATATATATATATATATATATATATATATATATATATATATATATATATATTATTTTAACACATAGGCCGTTTCCCTCCAAGGTATATATATATATATATATATATATATATATATATATATATATATATATATATATATATATATATATATATATATATATATATATATATATATATATATATATATATATATATATATATATATATATATAGTGCCAATTATGTAAAACTGGTCAATTAGCAAGAACTCATCTAAAATTAAGTCCTTTCTAAAATTTTCTCTTATACGTTTAAAGATAATTTTTTTTAATTTATGTTAATGTAAAAATTTATAATTTTGTACCAAGAGAAACTTTGAAAACCTACCTAACCTTATTACAACAAGCGCAATTTAATTTAGCCTAACCCAACTAAATATATTTTAGATACGTTAACAATAATTTAATAATAAACAAACAAAATTAAATATATTTTTTCGTTAAGTTCAGAATGATTTTGCGAAATTATTGCATACACAAATTTTCGCTTGTCTTATTTGGCAAGATGAGCGTTGCTATTTAAGCCAAAATCGCAAGTTTTACCTAATCGGCACGACATATATATATATATATATATATATATATATATATATATATATATATATATATATATATATATATATATCTTCTATTTTTCATAGTGGTTTTCTTGCATATTTTGATATCACCTGTGTATTGTGATCTTCTTTTTGCATATATATATATATGGTCCACTCCCTTCCAGCTCCAAGAGCTTTATTGTACTTCTTCTTAAAGCTATGTACGGATCCTGCCTCCACTACTTCACTCTCCATATTGTTTCGCTTTTTGAAAGTTCTAAGGCTGAAGAAATACTTCCTAACATCCCTATGACTCATGTGAGTTTTCAACTTCCAGTTGTGTCCGCTTGTTCCTCTGTCCCATCTCGGAAACATTCAGGTCCTGTCCACCTTGTCAATTCCTCTCAGTATTTTATAAGTTGATAACATTTTCCCATATCCCTCCTGTCCTCCAGTGTCATCAATTTGAGTTCCCTTAACCTCTCCTCTGGGACTAGTTTTGTCGCAAACTTTTGCACTTTCTCTTATTTTTTGACGTGCTTGATAGTGTTGGTTCCATACCGGTGCTGCATAATCAATATGGGCCTGACGTACACGGTGTACAGTGTCGTGAAGGTCTCCTTACTTATTAGTTGAATCGCTGCTCTCAGGTATGCTAGGCGCCCATATGGTGCAGTGGTTAGTGTGTGTACTCACCTATTTGTGGTTGCAGGGGTCGATTCATAGCTCCTGGCCCCGCCTGTGTGTGTGTGTGACTGAATACAAGTTGTTTTCTTCTAGGTCGTGGGCAACACTAGATTTTATGTATCTTAGGCAACTGGGTTTTTTTTTTCTGGTAACATTCGCTGTTGCTGTGTTTACGATTTTTACGTTTCTTTTGTCTATTATGTTTGTTCTGACAACACTTTGTTGATTGCTTGGGGTGTATTTTAGTACTGTTTGTTCTGGCTATACGAACTTGCCGTTTGTTCTGGCTATACTTGTTACATAGCTGTATTCTCACGATGTTCCGGCTACAAATAAAATTTTCTTTAGATAGTAGACTCGGTATTGTATTCTACAATTCAGAATCTTTTTACTTTTACTGTAAAAGTGATGCAGATGTTATTATGTAAATCAGTAGGAACGAACGAAACGGAATTACAGGTATAAACAAAAAGGGAAGGAAACGGAAAAAAATGTAGCAAGCATTGCAATCAGAAACGGCACCACCAGTGGTCTTGTGGCAGACCCGACACTACTGTTGGCACCACCAATAACCTAGTAGTAGGCCAGATGCTTCTTTTGGTACTTCCAGTAGGCCAGATACTTCCATTGGTACCTCCAGTAGGAGTGTAGGTCATATATTTCCATTGGTACCTCCAGTAGGTCTGTAGTAGGCTAGATATTTCTACTGGTATATCCAGTGTGGACATATTGATATATAAATAATATCTTGATTCAGAGACTTCATATTATAGTTCATTGTCTTGTTGCAGTGTCAATGTCTTTGTTACAGTACCAATGTCTTGTTGCAGTGCCAGTATCTTGTTGCAGTGTCAATGTCTTGTTGCAGTGTCAGTGTCTTGTTGCAGTGTCAGTGTCTTGTTGCAGTACCAGTGTCTTGTTGCATTGCCAATGTCTTGTTGTAGTGCCAATATTTTGTTGCAGTGCCAATGTCTTGTTGCAGTGCCAATATCTTGTTGCAGTGCCAATGTCTTCTTACAGTCACAGCTTCATGTTACAGACCCGGCACTTTCCTGGAGGCAGAGGAGAACTTCCTACAAGATAAAGGGAAACATTGGAAACAAAATGAGCCAGTGATTCAACTAATGATGTAAAGAATAAAAAAAAAAAAAAGTACAAAAGCATTAAAAAGCTATAAAAGATCGAATGTCAAATGTAAACAGGAAAGAGAGGGGAGGAGTAAGAAATCAATATGCAAAAATTAGGAAAGAGGGTGAGTGACAACTGAACAATAACAAAGAATGAAATGTCAAGTCTGAACTAAAACTGTCTTCACAGTCAAATCAGAATAAAGACTTTTGTTAAAGACCTCGTAATTTGACTGAAGGGGGAGGAGGAGGAGGAGAGATCAGGAGAAACGACAAGTGTGTTTTGAGAGGTGACGAACACGATTCAAAGAGGTGGTCTCAGAAGAAACTGGGGTAACACCAGATAACCGACGAGAAAATAATAATAATAATAATAATAATAATAATAATAATAATAATAATAATAATAATAATAATGTTTATTTTTACAAGTACATGTACAAGGTATACAGGTCTAGCTAACATCAATGACAAACTACTATAGAGAAAGCCGCTTGTTATGCAGAGCATTTCGGGCGAATTAGGCCAGTTTTGTCCAGGATGCGACCCACACCAATCCACTAACTCCCAGGTACCCATTTTACTGATGGGGAACATAGACAACCGGTGTAAAGAAACACGCCAAATGTTTCTACCCTCGCCGAGAATCGAACCCAGACCCTCGCTGTGTGAAGCGAGATATTCACACGGCGAGGGTGAACTACTACAGATAGTATACACCTTGTACACAACAAAAGAAGTGAGAAATGCTTATGAGTGAGCTGGATATATCAAAGGCAATGAGACCTGACAAGGTGTCATTGTGAATTTTGCAAAAGAGGAGAATCACTGTCTGAATCACCAACATCGGAACCAAGTCAATAGATATCGGACAGATGCCAGAGATCTGGAAGACACCGAATGTCGTCTCAATATTTAACAAAGACAAGAAGCATTGAATTTCAGATCAGAGCGAATGGTATATATATTATGAAGACAATGGAGAGGATAATCAGGAGAGAGAGAGAGAGAGAGAGAGAGAGAGAGAAAGAGAGAGAGATAGAGAGAGATAGATAGAGAGAGAGAGAGAGAGAGAGAGAGAGAGAGAGAGATAGAGAGAGAGAGAGAGAGGAGAGCACAAGTAAAGAATGGGCTTTGTAACCAATCACCAATACGGATCTAGAGATGACAAATCATGTCTTACAATCCTGTTAGCTTTCTGTGACAAAATACCAGAAGTGAAACAGGAAAGAAATAGTTATAGGTGGACTACATAGTCTTCGATTACAAGAAACATTCAGTATTTTACTCAAGTAATGTTAGGTAGTGTTCTCCTGTGGATCAAAGAGTAACCATGAAGGGGACGAAGAATGATTATCTGGGAAGAGATGTCATAACTGGGAAGAGTAACAAGCGAGGTTCAGGAAAGGTGGGCATGAGGACCAGTGCTGCTTCTGGCATATGTGAATGACATACAGATGGTGTCAGATGCTTACCTGTTTGCTATGTAAAACTAATGGATAAAAATAACCGGTGAAGACGAGGAGAGGATATAAATGGATCTGAACAAACTTAAAAAATTGGTCAGATAAATGGTTACATGGATTCAATCCCAGCAAATGCAATGTTATAAAAATAGGGGAAAGGACGAGAAGATGGAAAGGTGAGAATAGACTCTTAAACTATACTAGAGAGATGCACCCAGGGGTGTGCATAATGCCAAGCATATCACCAGAGGCACACATCAATTGAATAACTTATATAGCAGATCTATAAGTAGCAACCAGGAATCCCAAAATATACATATTCATAGCTTTTTTACCGACCATAAGTCGGTAATGAAACCTACACCTGATGAAGCATGATAAGTAACTGGAGGAAATGGAGAGGTATAGAATGTTTCTAGTTTCAGAGCTAAGAAATATGAGTTATGGGGAAAGGCTGAAGGAACTGAGTTTGACGATATTAGAGAACAGAACCAGGGAAGACATGATAATAGCGTAGAAAATACTGATAGGATAGACAGAGGTGAGAAACAGGTACATGTGGAGCACAGTTAGAAGTCAAAGACAGATGAGTTAGAGGGAAGTGGAATAACCTGATCGAAGCAGTAGTGGAGGCAGGCTCCATACATAGCTTTACGAGAGGGTATGGCAGAGCTTACGAGACTGAATCAAGTGGCAAGTTCAAGTAGACAAGATCAATGCAGGACCATATATTGTACTCAGTTTCATGTTTATAAAAACTAAACTAAATATTCAATTAAAAAAAATCGTAGTATTAATGGATGAGAGTGAAACTTACTGAAGTAGATAAGGAAATGTGTGAGAAATTGAATGGAAAGTTCTTGTTATTAAAAGAGATATGAAAATATTTTAAACGTAATCGATTTTAATCACAAAACAGACAGCTGAAATGGAGGATATTGAAATAACTGAGGTGGTTATTAAGGAATTACTTCTGGAGGCTGAAGAGGGGAATAAAAAGCAATACAATCAAACGGAATATATATAGTACCTCGGGTTTTAAATGAATATGCAGAATAATTATGATATCCACCTTGGATGGTATAATTACATGCTATCTAAAGTGGGTATTGTTTCGTTGACGAGTGTTGCAAAAATATTGAAAAAAAAAGCCATCTGAGTAGAGTTAATTTAAGCTTTGAGAAAAAAAGCCTGCTAGCTGGTAAACAATTAGGATTCCAGTCTGCAAATTCACGTATATCAAATCGTTTGGATTTTAATGACAAGAATTACGGAAATTGTTAAAGTTATTAATGGGTTGATTGTAATCATATAGAGTTTGAGAAACTTTTCACAGAGTTCCCTATGAAAACTAATTTAGAAAGTGCAGAAAATGCTGAAAAAATTGAAGAATAAAAGGCAAAATATTACATAGTATGAAAAATTTTGCTTTTCAAAGAGAGAGAACATCGAAAAAATTATGAGTTAAAAATGTGATAAGGAGATATTACAAGTCGGGTGACACAAGAACCTATACTTACCTCACCTAATGTTTTGAATTTATTCCAATAAATTCTAAATTAAAAACTTTATAAGTTTGTAGATGATGCGAGAATCCTATGCAAAAGTGCCGTTGGAAATGCATTCAACTCACATACTGAGTGTCCGTGGTTCGATCCCCGGTATTGGTGGAAATGTTGGGCATGTTTCTTTACAGCTGCTGACCCTGTTCACCTAGTAGTAAGTACCTGGGTGTTAGTCGCCTGTAGGTCGCATCCTGGGTAGTAGTATACCTTAGCCACGGCTATAATTTTTTTTTTTAGAATTATCGTAAAGAGACGAGACTTACACCAAAATGTTGCCAGACAGGTGACTTATTTGTCTGAATTCTTAACTTATTTCCCATTTTTTTTCGATTTTTTTTTCAAAAATACTCGGATAGATAGATAATGGAATTTAATATAGATAATTGCCATGTAATGGAAATGTGCAAAATAAAAATTTGGCTATATAAGGAACTTAGATCGTGATTAAATACTGAAATTATAAAAATGATCGGGTCCAGAAGTTATTATTAAAAAAAAATAGCAAACGAAATTGTGAGAAACTCGTTTACTACACTGGCCAATTAGTATAAGATACAGTGGACCCCCGGTTAACGAAAAAAAATTCATTGCAGAAGCCTGCTCAAGTGCCATTACCGAACGAATTTACGTCCTTAAGAAATAATGTCATGTAGGTTAGTCTATGTCAGACCCCCAAAACTACACTTCCACAAGAACTTACAAAATTATACTTACATAATTGCACGATTTCCGGGGTATTCGTTAACCGAGGGTCCACTGTAGTTTTCAAAAATATAAAAGAAAAGCCAAAAAAGGCTGTTTGCAACATGAATCAGACCTAACTGGGAATAAGAAAGTTGGAGATACAAAAAAGCTTAAGAGAATGAGGAATGAGTAATGAGGGACGACTGTAAACACCAGGATGCTCACACCAGCTCACACCAGGATGCTCACACTAGCTCACACCAGGATGCTCACACTGGCTCACACCAGGATGCTCACACTAGCTCACACCAGGATGCTCACACTGGCTCACACCAGGATGCTCACACTGGCTCACACCAGGATGCTCACACTGGCTCACACCAGGATGCCCACACTGGCTCACACCAGGATGCTCACACTGGCTCACACCAGGATGCTCACACTGGCTCACACCAGGATGCCCACACTGCCTCACACCAGGATGCCCACACTTGCTCACACCAGGGAAGGATATGATAATCACAAATAAGTTCGTAAAAGGTCTTAGAAGAGTGGATAAGGAATATTTATTGGTGTTGAGATAACATGAGGCCACAGTCTTGAAACTGAGGAAAAGTCCAGTTGAAGGAAACTGAGGAAAAGTCCAGTTGAAGGAAACTGAGGAAAAGTCCAGTTGAAGGAAACTGAGGAAAAGTCCAGTTGAAGGAAACTGAGGAAAAGTCCAGTTGAAGGAAACTGAGGAAAAGTCCAGTTGAAGGAAACTGAGGAAAAGTCCAGTTGAAGGAAACTGAGGAAAAGTCCAGTTGAAGGAAACTGAGGAAAAGTCCAGTTGAAGGAAACTGAGGAAAAGTCCAGTTGAAGGAAACTGAGGAAAAGTCCAGTTGAAGGAAACTGAGGAAAAGTCCAGTTGAAGGAAACTGAGGAAAAGTCCAGTTGAAGGAAACTGAGAAAAAGTCCAGTTGAAGGAAACTGAGGAAAAGTCCAGTTGAAGGAAACTGAGGAAAAGTCCAGTTGAAGGAAACTGAGGAAAAGTCCAGTTGAAGGAATAATTGATTATTTTGTTTGTACACAGAGTGATTGAACAAAGCAATTATTTAAAATGAGAAATAGAAACTACTACAAACAATGACAATTTATATATAATACACACACACACATTATATATATATACGTGTGTGTGTGTGTGTCGTGCCGAATAGATAAAACTGGTCAATTAGCAAGAACTCATTTAAAATTAAGTCCTTTCTAAAATTTTCTCTTATACGTTTAAAGATAAAAAAAAAATTCATTTATGTTAATGTAAAACTTAATAATTTTGTAACAAAACAACCTTAGAAAACTTACCTGACCTTATTATAACAAGCGCAATTTAATTTAGCCTAATCCAACTACATATATTTTAGATAAGTTTACAATAAGTTTACAAATTTTCGCTTGCCATATTCGGCAAGAAGAACGTTGCTATTTAAGCCAAAATTGCAAGTTCTACCTATTCGGCACTACATTTTATATTATAAATGCATCTACATCTAGGTAGTTTTAAGCAAATACAATACTGCCACTGGCCGGGTATCGAATCCGTAACAGAGTCGAGAGATTTACCCACTGTCACGGGAGCCTGGGTAAATGTCACGGTTTCGATCCCCGGTCAGTCGCAAGGACTCGGGAAAACAGGGAGCTGAATCGAACAGCCAGAAATGAATATGTATGGATAAGCAGAGAGGCCCAGTGGCAATACAAGAATGACATAACATCAAAAGCCAAATCTGTCACATAGTTGTTATACAGCCACATCAAGAGGAAAACAACAGTCAAGGACCAGGTAGTCAGGCTGAGGAAGGAAGGAAGGGAGCTCACAGGAAACGCCCAGAAGTATGTGTGAATCTCACCTCTAAGATTCAGGGAGGAATTCACACTGGAGACAAAAGCTTCCAGCAAACTGAGGGAGTAGGGTGCGAGAGCAAGCACTGGACACAGTGCATATAACCGAACTAGACACCTCGAAGGCGATGGACCCAGATAATCTCTCTGTGGGTCCTGGGAGAGTGAGCATATGCATGTGTGTGCCACTTACAATAAGCTTCAATAAATATATTGAAACATGGCAACTGCCTGAGGTCTGGAAGACAGCAAACAAAGTCTTGATTTTTAGGAAAGGAGACAGACATGTAGCACTAAACTACAGGTCTGTGTCACTAACATGTATAGTATGTAAATTTATGTAGAAGATTATCAGGAGAAGAGTGGTGAAGGACCTAGAAAAGAATGGGCTCATACATGACAACCAGCATGGTTTCAGGGAAGGGAAATCCTGCATCACAAACATACTGGAGTTCTATGACAGGGTAACAGAAGACAGATGGGTAGATTACATCTTCTTGGACTGTAAAAAGGTTTTCGATACAGTACCACATAAGAGACTGCTTGAAAAGTTAGAGGAGCAGGCAGGAATAGAAGGGAAAGTACTGCAATGGATCAGGGAATACCTGACAGGATGGAAACAAAGTGTGATGCTACGTGACGAGGTTTCAGAGTGGGTGCATGTGTCGAGTGGGGTTCCACAAGGGTCAGTCCTAGGCCCGGTGCTGTTTCTATGGTATAAGTGAATGACAAGACAGAAGGTACAGATTCAGAGTGTCCCTATTTGTAAACGATGTGAAACTAATGAGAAGAATACAAATGGACGAGGATCAGGTAAGCCTAAAGGAGATTTCAACAGGCTGCGAGCTGGTACAAATGGCTCCTGGAGTTTAACCCCAGCAAGTGCAAAATCATGAAGCAAAATTCACTCAAGAAAAAGGATCATGGGGTGAGCATCATACCGAGCACAGCTCCTGAGATGCACATAAACCAAATAACTGTTGCAGCATATAGGAGCCTGGCAAACCTAATAATAGCGTTTCGAAATTAAAGTAAGGAGTCATTCAAGACACTTGTACACTGTGTACGTCAGGCCTATATTGGAGTATGCAGATTCAGAATGGAACCAACACCTGGTCAAACACGTCAAGAAATTAGAGAAAGTGCAAAGGTTTACAACAAGACTAGTGCCGGAGCTAAGGGGTGTGCCAAACGAGGAGAGGTTAAGGGAAATTAACCTGACGACACTTGAGGACAAGAAGGATAGAGGAAATCAAAATGACATACAAAATACTGAGAGTAATTGATACGGCGGATAGGAATAGACTGCCTCAGAGATGGGACACAGCGACAAGGAGTCACAACTGGAAGCTGAAAACTGAGTCACAGGGATATTAAGGAGTATTTCTTCAGTCAGAGTTGTCAGGAAGTGGAACAATCTGGATAGTGATGTAGTGGAGGCAGGATCCATACATAGCTTCAAGAAGAGGTTCGATAAAGCTCGTGGACAACAAGGGGGAGAGTGGACCTATTAGCGACCAGCGAAGAGGCGGGGCCAAGAGCTATGGATCGACCCCTGCAACTACAACTAGGCGAGTACACGCGCAGAAAACTCGCGCACATCCACCATATGGAAAGCAGCAAAATGCTCATATGGGAAAATCAAAGCTACTAATCCTGGAAAATTACAAACACAAAGAAAGAGAATGAAAGACAAGGAAGCCACATAGGGGATCAGAAACCTGGAGGGCTAAAGTGATGGAGCTGATAATCCAAAACCTAATGTATGAACAATTTAGCATTTTTTGAACGTGAGAGAGAGAGAGAGAGAGAGAGAGAGAGAGAGAGAGAGAGAGAGAGAGAGAGAGAGAGAGAGAAAGAGAGGACTCGTCTATCCTCTGGATCCAGACTGGACAGATCTGTCAATTCAGTAGAACCCTAACCACCTGATCACAGCAAACAGCTGGTACATTCTGACTGTACACTTCTCAAGAACATTACTTCATCCAAGATCATTCTTTCCTAGAGTCTGGATCATGCTCGTACAGCATAACATCATCGATGAAATAAAGTCAGCTGATCAAATGAAATTTCTGGCCCACAGATGGCGTCTACTTCACCCTATTCCATATTCCTAAGTCTCATAACAATAAAAAGTAAAATAAATGGGTTGATGTAGGTAACTCTTAGCTTGTAAATAAAGGCAAGAACTCTTAATCTAACCTTGTAAAACCATAGTGTAAATATGAGAGAATGAGAGGGAGAGAATGAGAGAATATGAGAAAGAAAATTAGAAAGAATGAGAGAAGGAATAAGAATAAGAGAGAATAAGAGAGAGAATGAGAAAGAAAGAATGAGAGAAAATGAGGGAGAGAGGAAGAAAGGGAAGGGGTTAATGAGACAGCAAGTTTGGATTTAACATTTTGCAATAAGGACATCTGATATGGGTAAAAACCGAGCATGAGAGAGGCACCTAAGTGCTAGCAAACATTCAATGCTGAATTTCCAAGCAAAAAAAAATATGAAAGAAGAGAAATTTTTGAAAGAATGAGGGAATTCCTGAATGCACTGGAACGCAACTGGAAGGAAACTCAGTGAATAAGATGACAAGGCACCTCATCTGAAGGTGCTGCAACAATGATGCAGAGAGGAAGCAACAATGATGCAGAGAGGAAGCAACAAAGATGCAGAGAGGAAACAACAAAGATGCAGAGAGGAAGCAACGAAGATGCAGAGAGGAAGCAACAAAGATGCAGAGAGGAAGCAACAAAGATGCAGAGAGGAAGCAACAAAGATGCAGAGAGGAAGCAACGAAGATGCAGAGAGGAAGCAACGAAGATGCAGAGAGGAAGCAACGAAGATGCAGAGAGGAAGCAACGAAGATGCAGAGAGGAAGCATCAAAGATGCAGAGAGGAAGAAACAAAGATGCAGAGAGGAAGCAACAAAGATGCAGAGAGGAAGCAACAAAGATGCAGAGAGGAAGCAACAAAGATGCAGAGAGGAAGCATCAAAGATGCAGAGAGGAAGCATCAAAGATGCAGAGAGGAAGCATCAAAGATGCAGAGAGGAAGAAACAAAGATGCAGAGAGGAAGCAACGAAGATGCAGAGAGGAAGCAACGAAGATGCAGAGAGGAAGCAACGAAGATGCAGAGAGGAAGCATCAAAGATGCAGAGAGGAAGCATCAAAGATGCAGAGAGGAAGAAACAAAGATGCAGAGAGGAAGAAACAAAGATGCAGAGAGGAAGAAACAAAGATGCAGAGAGGAAGCAACGAAGATGCAGAGAGGAAGCAACGAAGATGCAGAGGAAGCAACAAAGATGCAGAGTGGACGCAACAAAGATGCAAAGACGAAGCAACAAATATGAAAAGAAGACGCAACACAGAAACAGAGAGGAAGCAACAAAGATGCAGAGAGGAAGCAACAAACGTCTAAGATAGGGAAAACTATTGAAGGAGAACAGAAAAACAGTGAGGTGATAAGAAGAACCAGAAACGAATATGCACAGAGAGAATTTGATAATGACAAATAGCATACACCAAAATTGCTTTACAATAACATCAGAAGAAAAATGACAGTAAAAGACCTGATATTAAGACCTAAGGAAGGAAGGAAAGCTTAAGAGAAACGACAAGGTTTGACAAAGTGTCACCATGGATTCTGCGAGAGGAAGAAGCTCTGTCTAAATAACTACCGTATTTTACGGTATACAAGGCTCACTTTTTTCCCCCACACGATCTTGGAAAATCAGCCTGCGCCTTATATGCTCAAGGTCAGGGTCAAGGGTAGGCTTCTTTATTACACTTTAACAGTTTACTAACGTTACGTTACAACTGCTTGCAAACATAGTCTTATATGTCTTAAAAACTCGTTCGCCTTATATGTGAGAAAATACGGTAGCTAATATATTCAAGTACGTAACTGTACATGGGACAATTGCCAGGGATCTTGAAGACAACAAATATTCTACCAATATTCATGAAATGAAGCAGAGATATGGTGTAATGTATTTATTACGTTATGTAAAAATAACTACTAGCGCTTAGGGCACTATACTAAATATACAACTATACCCCTAGGTACTATACCAACCTAGGGCGAAGCTTGTTTCTTCACAAAAAACATTAAGTAAATGGTCAATACTTATATTAACTATTCAGGGAAAACATTATTCTCTCTTCTCTCCACTACACAGGCCCCTGCACACTAGGGCCTCACAAGTAAACATTAGAGCACAAAAACACTAAAATACCCTGTGGCATAAACTTACCCAAAATCACCCCCTCCTACTCAAACACCAACCATCTACCATCACTACTCTTCCGGTACTGACTACACACCTCTCCTCTCCTCTCCTGGCTGCAGTGACTAACCAGGAATAATACGCGTCTGATTTCAGAACAAATCCCGTCACTGACATTATTGAGCGTTTTTTATGCACATTTTCTACAATCCTCTGTGTAATATGAGGCATTAAACTACAAACCAACATCACAGACATTTATTCCATGTAAGGTAATGGCGGAGGTGTGTGTTAAGCGCTTGGGAGATCATAAACAAACAATAACAAGCACAACTTTAGAAATGTCCAATATTGTCTCACATACTTGGAGTCCCGTGGTAATATTGTCTCACATACTGGAGTCCCATGACAAATATTGTCTCACATACTGGAGTCCCGTGGTAATATTGTCTCACACACTGGAGTCCCGTGGTAATATTGTCTCACACACGAGTCCCGTGGTAATGTTGTCTCACACACACTGGAGTCCCGTGGTAATATTGTCTCACACTCTGGAGTCCCGTGGCCAATATTGTCTCACGTACTGGAGTCCCGTAGCCAATATTGTCTCACACACTGGAGTGCCGTAGCAATTAAAAGTGAGACGAAAGTGGGAAGGATAAAAGACTGCATATTCTTGAACTGCAAGAAGGAGTTTGATACTCTACCTACCAAGTGACTGAGGCCAAAAACTGATATGATAGGAATGACAGGGAATGCACTATAGTAGATTAAAGGCGACCTTATGGGAAAAGGGCAACAGGTATCTGCAGCGAGATATCAGAATGGGAAAGTTTAACAAATTTGGTTCTAAAAGTATCGTTATTTGAGCAAATACATGAGTGGTTTTGATAAGGACCTGCCTTGTATGGGCCAGTAGGCCTGCTGCAGTGGTCCTCCATTCTTATGTTCTTATGTTTTTTTTAAGATGTATCTGTTTGTAGATGATGTAAAAATTGATGAGGACAAAAAAAGACAAGAAAGGCATCAAATGTACCTGGACAAACTGAAAGATTAGGTCAATAAAGTTGCTACTGGAATTCAACCCCGGCAAATGCAAAGTTATGAAAATTGAGTAGGAAGACCGGAATCTGAGTATAATCTCAGAGGATAGAAGCTGCACACTTAATAATAATATTATTAATAATAATAATAAAAATAATAATATTTTTATTCTTGCATGATACATGTGTGTACGGAGGAGTGTAACAATTGGTTTAACATACCAAATGCTCCGATCTAGGGGTGAGCATAGCGCCGAGCATGTCACCAGAGGCCCTTGTTAATTAAATAGCCTCTTCTGCAAGTGTTTATTTGGTAAATCTAAAAATAACTTTCAGGAACCTCAATAAAAAATAATTACTTTTCTTATGTATAACATATGGTAGAACTATCTTAGAGTATGCGACACCAGCATGGAACCCTTTCCTTATTTAGCATGTTAACCAAACTGAAGCAAGTGCAATGATATTCAACAGAATTAATCCAATGATAAAGGAGAATGAGCTGCGATGAGATACTGAAAGAGCTGGTTCTAGTAATGTTAGGATAGAACTAGAGATGACATGATAACATCACACAAAACACTTAGGAGATTTTGAAGGAGTAGACAGGAATAGAATTGTCGAGAGGCGTGAAACGAGAACATAAGGGCACATATTGGGGTTAAAGACATAAATGAATAACAGAGACGTCAGTCTAAGGGTGGCAAGGAAGTTGTATAACCTGGACGTAGTAGTAGTGTAGGCAGGTCGGACAGGTCCTCCGAGGCTAGGAAAGAGTCAATCCAGCAATTGGAAAGTTAAGAGGCAAGGCCAGGAGCTGTAACTCCGTAACTATAAATATATGATTATGCATAAGTGAGTGCGTGCGCGCGCGCGCACACACACACACCTTAAGAAGAGGTACGATGAGGCACTTGGAGGTGAATGAGTATGTACCTAGTATTGATTAGCAACCACATATAGGTTAGTACATATAGGTAAATGTATACACACACACACACACACACACACGTTCGCGCGCAATTAGTCCCATAGAAGGATTATCATGCACTCCATGAACATTAATCAATACTTGAGTACTATCAAAACAATATCGACTACGGTGAAGACTACGTGTAGACTACGGTGAAGAGCACCGTAGTCTACAAGACTACGGTGCTCTTCACCAATTCCAAGGCAGAGGGACTGATTACCTCATCTTTTGTATATAATTCTACATTCTTCACATTGTGTCCTTCTATTGTACAGATGAAGCCACCGGTGGGCGAAACGTCTACATTAAAGACACCCAGATGTTGCACATGTCTAATTCTTCATCCTCTCTCATCTTTAAGATCAGGTGTCAGTCGGGGTCAGCTGCAGCCAGGTGCATGCTAGCATAGTGCACCTGCTCCCTCGGGTCGCTTTCTAGAGCAATGTTTCGAACATTGCATAGATGCTACTCCCAATGAAAAGTAGGGCGCCATTGGTACACTAAGAGAAAACACAAAAAGTGTCCGGGGACCAAGACTGTTCAACAGCTTTCCACCATGCATAAGGGGAATTACCATTAGGTCCCTGGCTGCCTTCAAGAGGGAGCTGGACAGATATTTAAAGTCGGTGACGGATAAACCGGGCTGTGGTTCGTATGTTGGACAGCGTGCGGCCAGCAGTAACAGCCTGCTTGATCAGGCCCTAATCCAGGTAGACTACAGGTATATGCGACATTCAGTAAGAGCTAAGTGTTCGCTCGGACGGGTCGTGTGCTGTTCTCTCCATATTGACGTCGCTCCCTCTAGAAGTCTGATGTGGCAGGAGCTGTTACCTTGTTGATGCAGGTTGTCACTTCCCTGCCATCCACTGTCCTCCCCTGCCATCCACTGTACTCCCCTGCCCTCCACTGTCCTCCCCTGCCATCCACTGTCTTTCCCTACCATCCACTGTCTTTCTCTTTCCCTGCCATGCACTCTCTTTCCCTGCCACCCACTCTCTCTGCCATCCACTGTCTTTCCCTGCCATCCACTGTCTTTCCCTGCAATCCATTGTCTTCCCATGTCATCCACTGTCTTCCCCTGTCATCCACTGTCTTCCCCTGTCATCCACTGTCTTTCCCTGCCATCCACTGTCTCCACATGTCATCCACTGTCTCCACATGCCATCCACTGTCTCCACATGCAATCCACTGTCTTTCCCTGCCATCCAATGTTTTCCCTTGCCATCCACTCTCTTCCCCTGCCATCTGTTTTCCGTCTCCAGTGTCATACATATTGCTGTGTATTTACACTTCCCTGTAGGTGAGGCTGATATGTATATCTGGTGTCTTTGTGGGACTTGCCTCTCCATTTGTGGCGTTTCTTGGGTGTTTACAGGTTATCCTGTGGCTGTGATAGTGGAGCGATACCACTCCTGTATATAATTAAGTGGTTAGAACTTGCTACTCCTGTTCACCATGCAATAAATAGGTACCTGGGTGTTAACTGACTGGTGCGGGTCGCATCCTGGGGAAAAAATTAACCTAATTTTCCCGAAATGCTCTGCATAACCAGAGGCTTTCTATATAGTATTATCATTGATGTCAGTTATGTCTGCATAAGTTATATCATGTACTTGTATAAATACATTATTATTATTATTATTATTATTATTATTATTATTATTATTATTATTATTATTATTATTATAAGTGGGCAGTCACCTCTGTGGCAGTGTTATTAACTTGTCCTGGGTCTTCACTGAGACTTGCAGTAATCATTCACAAACACTCGTGATTATCTAATTGCATACAAATACTCATATTATCTCATATTATCACCTGCCATATATAAAGCACTGTATGATTGAACTTCTTGACAACACTTTTATACAGTGCTTTATATATGGCAGGTGGTAATATGAGATAATATATGTATTTGTATGCAATTAGATAATCACGACTGTTGTGAATGATTACAGGACAAGTTAATGACACTGCCACAGAGGTAACTGCCCACTTATAAAAATAATAATAATAATAATAATAATAATAATAATAATAATAATAATAATAATAATAATAATAATAATCTGTATTTCTACAAGTACATGATATAACCCTCTTCACTTAGAAACAGAATAAATATATTTTTATAAAATATTAGTTGATTATCGAACTTCCTGGAGCTAGAGAACTCTAGTTAACCTCGCATGTTAATATTATTGTTAAATCCATTAGGTAGTTGGCTTATTACAGCCGGTATGCAGGCCTTGGTTACTGCCAGACATGTAATAAGGACAAGGACCAGAGGTGATATGATTACAAGTACAAAATACTGATAGGAATTGATGTGGTGGAGAGGGCGAGGCTGTCTGAGAGGCGGGTCTCAGATACAAGATAAGTCGCAGGGCTGTTAGGAAACACTTCTTTAGCTTTAGAGTTTTTGGGAAGTGAAAGGACCTAGACAGTGAAGTGGTAGAGGAGGGGAGGCAGGATCAGGAGCTGTGACTCGACCTCTGCAACCACATATAGGTGAGCATACACACACAAATACACAGTCTAAAAGTCTGCAACCAAGCTAATACCTGAACTGAGAAGAGCTTTGAGAAAAAGTTAAAGACTGAACCGGATGACCTTTAGAGAGAAGGACAAGGGGAGAAATGATTACGACATACAAAATCTTAAATAGAAATTAATACGGAGGATTAAGACAGACTGCTTGAATTAAGAGGATCAAGATCAAGGGGATACAGGTGGAAGATAAAGACAGATGATTCATAGGGATGTCAGGAAGTATTTCTTAAGTGGAATGATTTGGCTGAGGCAGTGGTGAATGACTTGGATGAGGCAGTGGTGAATGACTTGGCTGAGGCTGTGGTGAATGACTTGGATGAGGCAGTGGTGAATGACTTGGATGAGGCAGTGGTGAATGACTTGGATGAGGCAGTGGTGAATGACTTGGATGAGGCAGTGGTGAATGACTTGGATGAGGCAGTGATGAATGACTTGGATTAGGCAGTGATGAATGACTTGGATGAGGCAGTGATGAATGACTTGGATGAGGCAGTGATGAATGACTTGGATGAGGCAGTGATGAATGACTTGGATGAGGCAGTGGTGAATGACTTGGATGAGGCAGTGATGAATGACTTGGATGAGGCAGTGATGAATGACTTGGATGAGGCAGTGATGAATGACTTGGATGAGGCAGTGATGAATGACTTGGATGAGGCAGTGATGAATGACTTGGATGAGGCAGTGGTGAATGACTTGGATGAGGCAGTGATGAATGACTTGGATGAGGCAGTGATGATTGACTTGGATGAGGCAGTGATGATTGACTTGGATGAGGCAGTGATGAATGACTTGGATGAGGCAGTGATGAATGACTTGGATGAGGCAGTGATGAATGACTTGGATGAGGCAGTGATGAATGACTTGGATGAGGCAGTGATGAATGACTTGGATGAGGCAGTGATGAAAGCAGTTAATACAAAACTTCAAGCGTAGACGTGATAAAGGTCAAGAAGCCAGAAATCAGTGATGCAGACCAAAATAATCTAGGAAGTGGAGCCAAGAGCTGAGTGTCGACCCCACCAAATACAACTCGCTGTGTGGAACTCGGTGAGCACACGGACACACACACACACACACACACACACACACACACTCACAATGATTACAATACCCAAGTTTTTCCCCAGTGGAGATGCACAAGTGCAGGAGTGGGTAGTGGGGAGAGGCAGGACACACACTGGAGATTATTGCTGCTAGACACACACTGGCAAAGGGAGGAAGGTTCGACAACTCTTTAAATCTGAACACTGAATGCCGAGTAGCACAAGACCTTAACATACAAGAATTTTATTATAGGAGATAACTGCTTTGAGGATAAAAATACAAACACACAATAAACTTTTATTTGGACTAAACGTTTCTCTCATGAGTTAATAAAAGTTCTACACAATGCGAAACGCTGTCTCAATCAAAATTTGTTCCGAAACGCATCTTTTTGATCATTGTTGTTGGCAGTGTGATATGCGGATGCTGGTGCTGTCCAGGTGATAAATTTCTGTATTAACCTCCCAACTATTACTATTTCGATGCTAGCACTGTGGAGAAGGATCTTGTATTAACCTCGTTACTATAACTCTTTGGAATCTGGTTAAGGAAGTCTGCAAATGATATCGTTGCTTTTCACAACCTAGCAAGCAAAACTGGCTCTCTGGAGTAAGTGATTCGTTCTTTATATTTCCTTAAGATAGGCAATAAACACTCTGCTCTCAACGTACAACCAGAAAAGAAATTGCAGCCTTATGGGTGTCGTTTGCCACTTAGGACAGTTACTTACCTGGTTCGAGTCCTTCATACTAAAAGCTAAAGTAAAAACTTTAACTTTAGGGCTGAACTAATGGTCTATTCCAAAACAGCTAATAGACTTTTCCCACCACAAACAAACTTTTCAATTCGATGTTTATACGTGTTTAAAAATATTTATCTGTCCTGACTGCCTTTGAATCCCTTTATGAGGATCGCCTGTGTATCTAGAGGCAGGAGTCTCTAATCTCTTCAGCTCATTGACACCTTCATTAAGTTTCAATTGTTCATCGACCCCAAACATTTATTTTATGGAAATTATTTAATAGTACTTTAACTAATATTACCATGAATAATAATAATAATTTCATAAAATATAGGTAATATTTAAATTATAAAATATGTAAGACTGAACATACCCTTTTTTACTAGAGCTGTTGATATTATTAATAGAGACGATGCATCTGTTGAGCGTCAACAAGGTCACTTATATTTGGTTGGTGATTGATGAGTTTTAGTGGTGAGTTACCAGGCTCTTCCAGGTCTAGTCTGTTACTCTGCTTAGTTAGAATTGGATTTGCCTGGCTAAAGCCAACTTCAACCATGTACGAACATGGGGAAGCATGTAAACATGTCTCAACCTCTGCACAAAGCCGGGGGTATTTAGCACTAGTAACTAGTACTTACATTGTTCCAATGGTCACTTAAACTTTTACTTCTGAACGATGATTTTACTTCGAGATCCAAAGTCATATCAATGAGTTCTTTCTGTAATTGAGAATCAGTTTGCATTTTGTAATTTCTAATCAAATGGTGTAAGAATGCCGACAGGAGGAAATGCACAGGAATGTACATTTCCTCCTGGTCTTCAAAACGTACTTTGAAGTCTTCTATTAAATTCTCAAGATGTCTATATCTCCATGTCATCATCTGATAAAATTTCCACTTTCTTCCAACTGCCATAAATTTGTAAAATATTGAAAATTGTCTTCGTGCCAGTGAAACTTTAAATAGGTCTATTTTGACTTGGAAGCCTAATATTATTGTTCTGGCCTGAATAATCGTAACATTTTTACCCTGCAGGCGTTTCTCTACTTCATTAAATTCTGAATATAGATCTGCTAAGTAGAACAGAGAATTTTTACACATTTTTAATTCTTCACACAGTGATAAGTTTACACATGTTAGAAACTATACAGTTGAGTTGTGCAAGTCTGCAAGTCTTTGCAAGCTATCACCTCTAGACAGCCACCTTATCTCAGTAACTGGTTCAGGGTTTCATCAGTCTTTTCACATATTATTGCAAACAATAGCAAGTTGAGTGGATGTACTTTGATTTTATTAATTGATCTGACTCACACTTGCAAGGCATCATGCAGTTCACTACTGTAATACACAATGAACAATATGTACATCAGATACCTTTTCCTTTAGGTAAGTGGCAAATCCTCTGCAGTGGTCAACCATTACTGGTGCACCATCAGTAGCCACTGCAGTAATATTGCCAAGGGGTATTTTGTGCATCTCCAAATCTTACACTGAAAAATTGTCTCACCTTTTGCACCTTTGGCAAACAAGCAATTCGTCAACAATTCAATTTTGACTTATACTGTAATACCTCACATAGGGTATGAGAATATTTGAGCTGCAGAAAGTTGAAGCTCAGTTGCAAGTGTTTTATCAACATCAACCATCTCATCAATTCGTCGTTGCAGTGTACATTTAATTAATGACAGACATTTTAGGATAGGTTGAGAGTCTTCATAACAGTTTCAATCACCTCTGTAATTTCTGGAATTAGGTTTTCCTCACCAACTGCTATGGCGAGTGAGATACTGTATGATGCCTTAAGTCCTGTTTTACTATCAACATTGGCAACTACTTTGAAAAATGTCGATTTATATTTTTTTTCTTTCAGTGCCTTAAAATAATTAAGGTGTTTATTTTTATCAGAGTGAAGCCTCTCAAGGTGGGCTTTCACCTTCGAAGGTTTCATGGCATCATTACTGAAAGTCTTTTCATATAACAGGCACATAGGCATTGTTTCATTGGTAAGCAAACTTTTGAATGCACATTTTAAATATTCTTGTGAATGCTGTTGGCACTTCTTGGTATCAGCAGGTGCCATTATGGGAGTTACAATGCTAAATTTGTAGTAAATACCCAGCAGTTACTTCTTTGGCACCACTGTACGGGAAGTGAACAGGAATAGTACACGTATGTACATCCTTCACGAGACAGGAGAGGTGAGAGAGACAAGGTGGAGGGTAGGTCACAGATATACAACACAAAGCACGTCCCAAGACATTTACTGACCCTATTTTGACCCCCAGCCATTTATGGACTCCTGCGATAGTACCATCTATTCTTAGGGGTCGATACTGACCACTTTGAGGAACCCTGTCTACACAGAGGATAACGTTACCTTCAACAGAAGATAACGTTACCTTCAACAGAAGATAACGTTACCTTCAACAGAAGATAACGTTACCTTCAACAGACGATAACGTTACCTTTAACAGAAGGTAACGTTACCTTCAACAGACGATAACGTTACCTTCAACAGAAGATAACGTTACCTTCAACAGAAGATAACGTTACCTTCAACAGACGATAACGTTACCTTCAACAGACGATAACGTTACCTTTAACAGAAGATAACGTTACCTTCAACAGAAGATAACGTTACTTTTAACAGAAGATAACGTTACCTTCAACAGACGATAACGTTACTTTCAACAGAAGATAACGTTACCTTCAACAGAAGATAACGTTACCTTCAACAGACGATAACGTTACCTTTAACAGAAGGTAACGTTACCTTCAACAGACGATAACGTTACCTTCAACATAAGATAACGTTACCTTCAACAGAAGATAACGTTACCTTTAACAGAAGATAACGTTACCTTCAACAGAAGATAACGTTACCTTTAACAGAAGATAACGTTACCTTCAACAGACGATAACGTTACCTTTAACAGAAGATAACGTTACCTTCAACAGAAGATAACGTTATTCCAGCGAAAGCTTGTTCTACTACGCGTGTGTCACCTTCAAGGGAATATGAAAACTGGAATATTCAGAAAATGAGAAAATACAAAGACCATGAAACTAAGAAGTCAAAATAGACATCCAGAATAAACGACGAGTCTTATGGATTTTCGGTGGAAAGACGTATAGCTGCAGTGAGGTGCTGGTAGCGAGGAGGGTGTGGGCGGGTGAGGGAGGTGTGGGCGGGTGAGGGAAGTGTGGGCGGGTGAGGGAGGTGTGGGCGAGTGAGAGAGGTGTGGGCGAGTGAAGGAGGTGTGGTGGACTCGGGGGAAGGACTGGGGGAGAAGACATTAAGGTAAGCTCTGAGACAGGTCTGCTTGAAACTGTAGCTCAGGGAACAACAGTGGACGCTCCCTGGATTTGAAATCACCATTAAGCAGAGAAAGAAAGAGAAGAGAGAGAGAGAGAGAGAGAGAGAGAGAGAGAGAGAGAGAGAGAGAGAGAGAGAGAGAGAGAGGAGCTCAGAAAATGTGTGGAAAAGTGAAGAGAAATGAGTATGAAAAAAGTGAACAGAAAATGAATGTAGGAGAGATCAAAGAGTGTGAAACAAAAAGAAAATGATTGTGGAATAGAGGAAATGTATGTTAACACGACAATATAAGGTTTATGGTATTAGAGACATTTCGCCCACCAGGAACGTTATTAAATCTCGCAGAAATTCGTAAAAGGAGAGTGGAGAGATGAGAGGTGAAGAAATGGCCTAGTCATGTCACCTGAAGTAATGTTACGCAGCCTAGTGCAAAATAAGCATTCGAAAATTATGGAGAGTCTCTGTAGGCCGGCTTCAGTATACTTCTTTATATAGATTTATATAACAACAATATCATACCCGGTGAGAATAAATTGGGCCAGTTTTTTCAGAAATTAGGAATGAACCTGATTTTTGTGATTAAGATGATAGTCGGGGCAATCAGAGGAGATTCTGATCATTAGTCAGGTCCGTCTGTCTGCTTCTTTGATAACTATTTTTTCTCTGGGGAGGTTCATCAGATGGCTCTCTCTCTCTTGTGGTGAATAGCACCGGAGTTGCTCGTGGCTTCTCTCTGCAGGCACTCCTGTGTCACTGATCCTCGTGTTTAAGATCTCGAGAATCTTCACGTAGGGGACACGTCATAACCTCAGGATATCGTATAGATACCGATAGAGGTGTCTATGGATACGGTTTTATTTTTAATGAAGTTCTTTATTGTGTTGGATGGCGACCCTGATGCTGGCTTTAAGGAAATGTAAACATTATTTTTTTTTTGTTGATAGGAAGAACTATGCATCAGATAGAGATGAAATCTTCTCTGGCATTCTGTAGTATTTCTCCGCTCTTCTCCTGCAGTCTGTAGCGAAGGGTTGTGGATAGCAAAGTTTAAAGGTTTTAATAATGTAGTCCCTTCATTCTTTTAGTAATTTGGGTTTACCTTTAGTTTACGTGGAGGGGGTTTCGGGGGTCAACGCCCCCGCGGCTCGGTCTGAGACCAGGGGTAATGGGTAATAGGTAATGGACAAATCCTGTGATCCCTTAGGAAGATGTCAATAATAGTCCCACGCTTTTTGTCTCGCGATGAGATAGTAGAGTAGTGAAGCAGTGTATCAGTGTTGATAGTGAGTATACGGTATACCTTATAGTCATCTTTAATTTTTCAGATGACGTCGAGAAAAGGCCTTTATCTTTTTCGTCTTCAATGGTAAATTTAATTGAAGGTTCTGCAGTTTTTTGTTGTTCAGAAGTTTGAGGGTGTTGAAGCATCTGTGAACAATAACAAGGATTTTAACTACGTAGATTAGTCATGTTATCTCCCTGAAAATGTGGAGTTTTACTTTCTCCTCCTCCAGGTGTTCCCTGAACAGGCTAGCCATGACTGTGCTCATTAAGCTATATGATAGATTTGATAACTTCTCTTTCGAGGGCTCTGTGTATAAGAAGTCATTTGGCATGGTCATGGGCTCACCACTGAGTGCAGTCATAGCCAACCTGTACAGTACATGGAGTACTTGCAGGAGGAGAGCTGAGAATTCCATATTCCCAGAGATGATATGGTTGAGATACGTCGATAAAATCGTGCTCCATGAATCCTCAGCACCCTCAAAATTCTTAACAACAAAGATTCGGTAGAATATTCAAGTCAAATTTACCATTGAAGAAAAAGATGGCAAGCGTCTTTTCTGGACGTAATGATCTGTAAGAATGAAAATAAATTTGATTTTTGTCGCAAACCCAGTAATAAAAATGATTTGCTGCACTACCTGTCTCATCACAACAGAACAAAGCGTGGGCCTGCTACTGGCTTCCTCTAAGGGGCTGAACAAAGCGTGGGCCTGTTCCTGGTTTCTTCTAAGTGGCTGAACAAAGCGTGGGCCTGCTACTGGCTTCTTCTAAGGGGCTGAACAAAGCGTGGGCCTGCTACTGGCTTCTTCTAAGGGGCTGAACAAAGCGTGGGCCTGCTACTGGCTTCTTCTAAGGGGCTGAACAAAGCGTGGGCCTGCTACTGGCTTCTTCTAAGGGGCTGAACAAAGCGTGGGCCTGCTACTGGCTTCTTCTAAGGGGCTGAACAAAGCGTGGGCCTGCTACTGGCTTCTTCTAAGTGGCTGGTAGGATTTGTTCATCACACACATTTCTAGAAGAAGAATGGGACTAAATTATTAAAAGCCTCTAAACTTTGCTATTCACAACAATTCATCACTGACTACAAGTGAAGAACAGAGACGCTGCTGTACAATGTCAGACAAGACTCTAACCTCAACAGATCTTGTTGCTTGTGATGTTCCCAACAATACAAGCAACAGGAAACACTTCTGTCAGTGTGCGATCAAAGAAAGGTAACCCGTATTGCATAACGTCAGCTCCTATACGTCAATGCGTCTGAAAGGAATAGTGCAGAGTGTCGCATAATTTTTTATTGCAGTTAAATATTAGTTTAAGATTTGAAGCGAATCAAAATAGGTTTCCACAAGTTATCACATGGACACTAATTACTAATTTTCATTCATAAAAAAAACAAATTAGGATAAATACTGCCCGAAACTAATTGAAACTTTCCACTAAGAAACATCATCTTCGAAGCCAAGCTGGAGAGGCATTCTCTTGTTATCTCAGAGACACCAATGTTCTAAAATATACCAGCACATTAAGTTTTAATCTGCTCAGAATTTGCATTAAGACCACAACATTGTATCAATCGGATCTGCTAGAAAAATTACACGATGGATAATGAGAACCTTCAAAACAAGGGATGCCAAGACCATGGTAACACTCTTCAGATCGCTTGTTATATCTAGGCTGGAATATTGCTGCACATTAACAGCGCCTTTCAAGGCACGTAAAATTGCTGACCTGGAGAGTGTACAGTGAACCTTCACGGCACACGTAAGTGCGATAAAACACCTCAATTACTGGGAACGCTTGAAATTCCTCAACCTGTACTCCCTAGAACGCAGGAAGGAGAGATACATTATTATATACACTTGGAAAATCTTAGAGAGATTATTACTAAGTTTGCATACGAAAACCACTCATTATGAAAGCAAAAGACTCGGCAGACGATGCAACATCCCCCTAATGAAAAGCAGGGGCGCCACTAGCATGATAAGAGACAACACAGTAAGTGTCAGGGGCCCAAGATTGTTCAACTGCCTCCCAGCATGCATAAAGGGGATTACCAATAGACCCCTGGCTGTCTTCAAGAAGGCGCTGGACAGGCACCTATAGTCAGTACCTAACCAGGCGGGCTGTGGTTCGTACGTTGGTTTGCGTGCGGCCAACTGTAACAGCCTGGTTGATCAGGCCCTGATCCACCATGAGGCCTGGTCACAGACTGGGCCGCGGGAGCATTGACCCCCGAAACCTTCTCCAGGTATACTCCAGGTATCAGCGTTGAATGGTAACGCCATCCGGATGTGGCACTCAGAATTTACTGCAGGAAAGTCAACATATCAATTTTCCAAGTTTCTTCAAAAAAAAAAAAAAAACTGGGATGTACACCGCCTATACCAACTCAAACCTTTCTCTTTGAAAGATTGACAAGCATTTAAGCTTTAAGTAAGTAAATAAAAAAGTTTGAAAGTAAGCAGTTAAGTTCGTTTCACTTAAACTTTCCCTTCAAAACATGATTTCTTTCTATGATCTTCAGCATATACAGATGTTATGTGCACATAACATCAACATAGCACATAACATCAACATAGCACATAACATCAACATAGCACATAACATCAATATATTTAACCTAGGATAGCCCAATAAAATAAAAGATTGTTTTTTTTTTCTGACCGGAAGAAATACTCTCCAGTTTTTTCAGTCCACTCTAATAAAATTCTCACATTAAAAGTACACAACCTAAAATTCAGGGGTTGCTTCCTTTGAGAAAACACATCTGTAAGTTTCAAGCCGACCAGGAGTGGCATTATACACATTTTGCAACATTTGGGAATCTTGATTGTTGAAACGTTACGACAACAAGTGGCTTCCTCAGTCCGGTACAAAGATGAATGGTGAAAGATGAGGGGTTTGAGGTAATCAGTCCCTCATCCAGTAAAAGTCTATGGTACCATTCTGATTCGAAAAGGCAAAAATAAATCCAGTTCCTTGGAAGAATAGATACTTGTAATTAAAGCAAAATATTACAACAATTTGAAATATTACTTTACCTTTCGAGATTAAAAGTGTTAAAATGGTACCTACACACTCCATTAACTAACAATACCAACCTTTTTCAAAGCAGGATACCAGACTGCCAAAATTGTGATGACTAAAAAAAAGTTTTTTCTAAATTCTCATGGAAACCAATTCCAGGAATTATCTGTAAAAATGATCAGCGGATTCAATTTCTTGTTTAGTGTTCCTTGAATCTGTGTTTAATAATAGTTGACTCTAGTTGACAAGTTGAAGCCTATCAGTTACAGGGTTCTGAAGTTGGAAATTAAAGCCTAACAATGAGGCCTGGTCACAGACCGGGCCGCGGGGGCGGTGACCCCCGGAACCCCCTCCAGGTTTAATTTACCTGCTCAGGTATTAAATCTTTTACTCAATATCCTTTTCGTAGTTCCATTCTATTTAAAATTCTTTAAAATCATCTGATATAAAATATTTGATCTTGTGTTTCTTGAAGAAAGTCTAATTTGATCATTTTATAAAATTGGGAAATTGGTAAATGCAAAGTCAGATTCAAGTCAAAAATACTTGCAATTTAGATACACCATCGTTAAAGTGTTTGAAACCTACCAGTCGAGGCATTCTCTAGTTACGTTTAACTATAATTGAAAGATTTCTTCTAATACAGCTTATCAATACTGAAAGTTTGAAGCTTATCAGAAAAGGCATTCTCCAATAATTCCTCTGAAGTTAACAATTGCAAGTTTTCTGTAATTTTCATTAAAATTTCAAATTTATACGTACACAATCTAAACCCATAGGATTTCATCCTACCCATAGAATACTTAAGCGTTAAAAATTTGAAGGCGATACGAAGATGCATCCTTTAGTTAGTGAATAGAAATAATTATCACTGTTTAATACAATAGGCAGTTTGGGACTTAAGGATACCAATAACCTTCATTACCATGCATTCTGGAAAACAAACCAGGGATGAAGATTTCAAGCCGATCAGATGAATCATTCTCCAAAGTTAATGGGTATTATCCTGGTCGTATAAGGAGCACCGCAGCGGTGTGTACACACACAGCTTGTGCTTACAAGCAGGTTATTGGTGCCGTCTAGTGCTGTCTGATGTCTTCACCAGATTCCCTCAGGATTTAACCTTCTACCGGAACAAACCTTTGTGCTTTGCTTTGTCTGACTCTTTTGGGTTATCTTAGGTTCTCTACACATATGCTGCTATGTATGATACTCTATGTAACTGTATTTATGTATACCTGAATAAACTTACTAAGCATTATAAATCCGTCCTCTTGATTCATACATTTCTTTTTGTACTATTTTTATCTTTCTCATTTAAACTTTTTTTTCTATTGAACTTTTGGTTCTATTTTTGTGAATTATCCATGATTGCCATAAAATTATCCCAGATGTATTTAAATTGAAGTTCCTTACACTATTTTTTTCTTTTTCATTGAAACTTCTTTCTTGCTCTATTTTTTTCTTTCATTTTGTGTGTAGTGTCCATATTTGTCTTAGAAATGATCCCATTTGCCAGTGAAAGGAAATTGAACTTCCTTGAAGTACTTCTCTAGCTGGGAGTCTACACCAGTTATCATAGTCATCCACTCTACGCCATCTTCTTCTAGGCAAAATTCTGTGAGTGATAGGAATCCTCTCTTTGGCCTCATTATATAAACACTCTCCTACCTCACCAGCAACTCTGCCCTCTAGTTAACCATCATGATATTATCCAGTCAGTTATTTATATTGTTATTTATCCAGCTATTTACATTGCTCTTCAACCAGTTATATACATGTTATCCAACCGGTTATTTACATTGTTTTCCAAATAGTTATTTACATATAATCCAAGCTTTATTTACATGTAATCCAAGCTTTATTTACATGTTATCCAAGCAGTTATTTACATCATTCAGGTAAACACACATGATCTGCGTTGCCTTCTTATCCCTCTTACAGAAAATTCGATTCATATATCTATTTTACGAATCTACAGAGACAATACGGTCTTATATTTTAAGTGTTCTCAACAAATGAACACTCAGCCTCAGGAAAAACAAAGTGATTTCTCTTCTCTGAGTCTACTTCAACCTTCTAATTCCATCTTTCTCCCACTTTCTGAAATCACTTTCCATTCGTTACAGCCAACGTGTTTTTCCACTAGCAGAATGTTTGCCCACCCCAATTTTCAGTGCTGCCCAAGCAATGGGCTTTGATAATTCTATTTATTCACGTGCTAAAACCTTGGGTAGTTTAAAATTTGGGTTGGATAAATACATGAGTGAGAGGGGTTGGATTTGAGTGGGACTTGTACGTGAGTAAATAGAATTATCAAAGCTCATTGCTTGGGTAGCGTTTATTCTGTTAGTGGGTTGGATTTGTGAAGGACCTGCCTAGTATGGGCCAACAGGCCTATTGCAGTGTTCCTCCTTTCTTATGTTATTATGTTCTTCCACATTCATTATTACACTTATCCTGATTCTTAGCTAAGTGAGATTATAAGTGATCATACAGGTCTGTGGCTTAACTTCAACACTTGATATGTAACTCTATTTTCAGATATTGGGACAGTATTTGCTGTCTTACAGAGCTCTATTAAACCGATGGGTTAGTAGCCTACGGTAACCCAGTAAAGACAGGATGTCCGCAGACTGCCTGGGTTATCTCTAATGAGGTCCCTTAATACTCAGGCACTTACTGTTAGGTAAACAAGGCACGTGTAGGGAAACATACCCAATGTTTACGTCATCCTATGATCGAACTTCGATCCCACAGTGTGAACTTACAAAGGTACCAAGTGAGCCGGTACAGGCCTTCTGCTCCATCTCGAAGAACCCATGGTGACATATTGTCGAGTCCCATTGTTCGTAACGTACGTGTGTGTGAGTGTTAGTTACCATTTTGTCCTAGGCACATGTCAATTAGACACTAGGCCTGTTGTATATGTGTGTGTGTATGTGCATGTAAGGAAACACTTCGAATGTTTCTGCCCCACTGGAATTGAACCCTGGCTCCCTCCGTGCGTAAGCAAGAGCTTTCCCACTAGCACCGGGGGCGTTGTAGTGTACTCACCTAGTTGTACTCACCTAGTTGTGGTTGCAGGGGTCGAGTCAAAGCTCCTGGCCCCGCCTCTTCACTGGCCGCTACTGGGTCACTCTCCCTGTGTGTGTGTGTGAGTGAGTGCTTGTGCGTGCGTCCTTGATATTTTATTTTGTGTGTGTAGCTGAGTTTGTTTCATGCCTTTGTGTACCAATTCAGGTGTAGGTGGTAAATATTAGGCTGGAACAATAACTCTTGCCATAAGTGGCGATTTCTCAACCAGACTCAGTAGAAGGACCAGGAGCCACAAAGGAGCATCAACAAGGAGCATCAACAAGGAGCATCAACATAAAGCCAAAGGTCGAAATGGCACTCAAAGCAACAAGCCATTTCATGAAACTAATGTCCTTTGTTCTCTCTCCAGGATACATTTTACACCGTCAAGATAATATCTTTCCTCATTGTATCTAACATATTATTTCTCTCTTTTTAAGGGTTATATTAAACAAGTATTTTGTCAGTGTTTAATGTAACATGACACTGAAACGCTGTTCTTAACGGATATAATAATTAACGTGTCTGTGGAGGTCATTTAGAATAATTCATAATAATAATAATAATAATAATAATAATAATAATAATAATAATAATAATAATAATAATTCCGAAAACAGAGTCTGTCTTCCAGACTGCATCGTCCTTCGTGTTATTCTTATTTTTACAGATAGTTTCGTAACTTTACCTGTTGTCTCTGTAATTTTCCCCTGTGACATTCGTAACTTTTCCCTGTGGTCTTAGTAACTTTCCCTGTGATTTTCGTGACTTTTCCCTGTGGTCTTAGTATCTTTCCCTGTGGTCTTAATAAACATTATTAAAGAAGAATATGATTTTCACTACACTTATGATGGCACACCGGCGCGAGTGCCTTAACCCAGAGCATATTACAGAATGTAGCATTAGTGATTTCTCATATAAGTTACAGTCTTTAGTGTCAAACCTTTCTCTTTCATATTAGTTACAGGCTGTAGTGTCAGAACTCAAATAGGTTACAGTTGTGGTGTCAAGACTCGCTCCCCTTCATATAGGTTACAGGTTGTGGCGTCAACGCTAGCTCTCTCATATAGGTTACAGGCTGTAGCGTCAAGCTAGCTCTCTCATATAGGTTACAGGCTGTAGCGTCAGAGCTAGCTCTCTCTATAGGTTACAGGCTGTAGCGTCAACGCTAGCTCTCTTATTGGTTACAGGCTGTAGCGTCAACGCTAGCTCTCTCTTTAGGTTACAGGCTGTGGCGTCAACGCTAGCTCTCTCTTATAGGTTACAGGCTGTGGCGTCAACGCTAGCTCTCTCATTTGGTCACAGGCTGTGGCGTCAACGCTTGATACTGGGTCTGTTCCATGTGTTGACCTTCGTCTACTGCATAATGCAAGACTTGGAGTCAATATATTATGGATTTCATGGGGGTAACCTAGAGGGCTGTCGCAAAAGCCAACAGAGTGATCTTTATGAAACGTAAATAAAAGTTTGAATAAGCTCAGTTTCACGAAATTATTGTGGAAAGTAAGAAAAAAATAAGCTGTTGATGGAACTTGTATAAAACTGGTAGTATGACGTTCTGTGTATTTTTTTTCCGAGTATAATACACAATCCTTAGTAATCCTGAAGGGTTGGTTTGGTGCCCCTCAAATTTTAACAAAAATAGCATCTGCGAAGTCAAATAAAAATCTGAAATATAATTTTTAGGTAAAGTACACATCCAGTGAAAGTTTGAAAACAATGATACATTCTAATGTTATTGAACGGATGTTCAAAACACAATTTGTTTAAAACGTTTGGCAAATTGTCACACAGCGGATGGCATGGATAAATTACAAACTAATTATGACACTAATGTTGAAAATTCGAAGCTGATAAGAAAATATATTCTCAAATATATTCGCACATAAATCGGATTTTCCAATTTAATAAAACTGGCAAATTATTACTTACACAGCTCATTTACAATTAGAAGAAGACTTTTACAATTACTGCACAGAGGCTAACACTCTGTACTATTTAAATGTGTTTGAAATTGGCAAATTTGCACCAAGACAGCCACACCGCAAGTTAACAATGTTCTTGAGACATTAGCACTGTATAACGTAAGGAGCTTAGAAGAGGCATATTTTAGTTATTTTATAAAGGAGCTTAGAAGAGGCATCTTTTAGTTGTTTTATAAAGTAGCTTAGAAGAGGCATCTTTTAGTTATTTTATAAAGGAGCTTAGAAGAGGCATCCTTTAGTTGTTTTATAAAGTACCTTAGAAGAGGTATCTTTTAGTTATTTTATAAAGGAGCTTAGAAGAGGCATCTTTTAGTTACTTTATAAAGGAGCTTAGAAGAGGCATCTTTTAGTTATTTTATAAAGGAGCTTAGAAAAGGCATCATTTAGTTGTTTTATAAAGTAGCTTAGAAGAGGCATCTTTTAGATATTTTATAAAGGAACTTAGAAGAGGCATCTTTTAGTTATTTTATAAAGGAGCTTAGAAGAAGCATCCTTTAGTTGTTTTATAAAGGAGCTTAGAAGAGGCATCTTTTAGTTATTTTATATAAAATGAAATCCTAATATGCTCAATAGCTTTATCAAAATAACATTTACACAGACTAAAACCAATCAGATTCTTGCATAAGTACATTACACCAGAGCTGCCGGTTTCATGCCGATCAGAAAAGTTATTTTCAAGATACAGGAAGGAAATCAATATTTCAGTTTGTTGAATACAATTTACAAACTGGGACTTACAGAGCCAAAAGCAAAGTGAAATTTGCTTTTAACAAAATACTCATTATCAAGAAAGTGATAATGAGTGAAATCACAATGTGCTTGGAATATTACTTCTTTTTACAGAGGTTATATTTAATATTAAGATATCACCCGTTTCCTATGATCTTACTGCATACACACACACATTATACAGTGGACCCTCGGTTTTCGTTGAAAATTATTTCCAGAATGCTGTTCAAGTGCCGTTACCGAACGAATTTGTTCCCATAAGGACAAATGTAAATTAGATTAGTCATTTCAGACCCCAAAAATACACTTCAAAAGCACTTACGAAAATAAACTTACATAATTGTTCGAGTTGGGAGGTGAACGAAAACCGAGGGTCCACTGTATATAATATATATATATATATATATATATATATATATATATATATATATATATATATATATATATATATATATATATAATGTGTGTGTGTCTGTGCTCATAAAACAGAATGATTCCTATCTTTCTATGATAATCCCTTGACCACAGTCAAGAATTCCCTGGATATGTGAATGAAATTCTGATGCAGAGGCTTACTGTCGTGATACTCTGGTGTCTGACACTGATCCCTGGAATCCCTCTAAAACTCTATGATCTTCTCCAAAGTCGTCACCTTCAGTCAGAGATTCACGATGAAACTGATTTACGAGGATTTTAATTATATTAGTAATTGGGAAGAGCTGAACCTCTGTGGGTCATATAGCACCCTGTGGGAATTTACGAGGGAGTCAGGTTCAATCCGAGGAAAGGGAAGGCAGCTCCAGTTCTTTGGATCGAGAGCTCTTCACCCGCAACAAGGCACCAAAGTTGAAGGATATAGAAAATTTAATTGAAGATATTTTGTTCTCGGTGAGGAATTGTTTATATGTTAGAAAAATGGACATAGATGCAACTAATTGACGTTTTATTGTTGCAAAGTTTCGGTCTCCTGGAGAGCGAAACGTCGCCACAATAAAATGTCACATTAGCTGCATCGGTGTTCATTTACTTAACATTTTGTTGGTAATTCTACCATTATTACTAATAGTTTTTATGTTTATAGGGAAGCGCTAAACCACTGGGGTCACGCAGGGTCTGGGAAATAGAACGTAATAAAGTTTAGATATAATAGCATACAATACCAAGTAGTAGCATACAATACCAAGTAGTAGCATACAATACCAAGTAATAGCATACAATACCAAGTAGTAGCATACAATACCAAGTAGTAGCATACAATACCAAGTAATAGCATACAATACCAATTAATCACATACAATACGAAGTAATAGCATGCAATAGCAAGTAATCACATACAATACCAAGTAATTGCATGCAATACCAACTAATAGCATACAATACCAAGTAATAGCATACAATACCAAGTAATAGCATACAATACCAAGTAATAGCATACAATACCAAGTAATAGCATACAATACCACGTAATAGCATACAATACCAAGTAATAGCATGCAATACCAAGTAATCACATACAATACCAAGTAATAGCATGCAATACCAACTAATAGCATACAATACCAAGTAATAGCATACAATACCAAGTAATAGCATACAATACCAAGTAATCACATACAATACCAAGTAATAGCATACAATACCAACTAATAGAATACAATACCAAGTAATAGCATACAATACCAAGTAATCACATACAATACCAAGTAATAGCATACAATACCAAGTAATAGCATACAATACCAAGTAATCACATACAATACCAAGTAATAACATACAATACCAAGTAATAACATACAATACCAAGTAATAGCATACAATACCAAGTAATAGCATACAATACCAAGTAATCACATACAATACCAAGTAATAGCATGCAATACCAACTAATAGCATAAAATACCAAGTAATAGCATACAATACCAAGTAATAGCATACAATACCAAGTAATAGCATACAATACCAAGTAATAGCATACAATACCAAGTAATAGCATACAATACCAAGTAATCACGTTTGATGTAAGGAAGAGTTGGTCATCTTCAACATCTGAGTTCTCTCCATCACTTGACAGATACCATCTCATTCCACTCACTTCCTCTCATTATAAAGTAGTATTTTGTAACACGTCTGTGGTTCATTTAATATTGCTCTCATTTACAACCCTTTACCTGGTTCCTCGTCTGTTTCTCTAAGGCCGGTCAATTTGAGTATCTTGAACGTCATGATAATGTCCCCTTGGTTTTCCTCTAAGGGAGTGAGTGTTTATTTGCTACTGTCTCAAATCTGAGGCAGTTTCTTTGGCAAGGCCATAGCGCTGGCAAGGTAGGAGGGTGAAGGACGTGTGGAACAGAGAAGAAAAAGAAATGTGGGTATACAGAGATATAGATAGATAGATAGATAGATAGATAGATTGATAGATAGAGAGAGAGAGAGAGAGAGAGAGAGAGAGAGAGAGAGAGAACGAAAACGAAAGTTATCTGAGCACTGTGGGTGATTTAAGTGTTTTTGACCACACTGTGACGAGTGGTTATACTGAATCGATCCGGAGCTAGAAATGTTGTAAAACTGTGTGTGGGCCTTCACGCCACTCTTAATGCAATGCACTTATGGGATTCGTGAAGATTTTAAGATCATTCGCACTCTCGTACGTCGTCAGGAGCTATGCAATGTTGCAAGTCTACCAACAGATAGTAGGGGATAATTATCTCAGAGGCAAGGAAGGAGGTGCCAGCGTCGACAGATACCACTTTAAGGTCATTTCAGGCGACCCTACGGTGGTATGGGTCGACCTTTATCATCTTTAATTTTCCTTAATTTGCTGTAGTATATTGATTACAAAAGTATAGTTTTGCCATGGTAGACTCTTAACAAAGTTCTATTAAAAAAATATCGTCAGTGTTGATATTCTATGAAAAATCGAGCTTAAGTTTTCCTCGCCTTGTTTACAAAATTTAGGGAGCCTATGGCACAATGCCAGTGCCATACTTGCACCCAGACTGACAATCGAGGGTGATGGGGGGTACTGAGGGGGCGTCGCCCCAGCTGGAAACACTTCGGCTCCAGAGGAGCCCCATTAGGTGACAGGTCCTTAGCTTCGAACTATAGACCAATAAGCCTAACCTCCATAGTGGGAAAATGTATGAAATCAATAATTACCGAGTTAATTCGTAGCCATCTTGAAAAGCATAAATTGATCAACGAATCTCAGCACGGTTTTACAAAAGGGCGTTCCTGCCTTACGAATTTATTAACTTTTTTCACAAAGGTTTTTGAGGAAGTAGATCATGGAAATGAATATGATATTGTGTACATGGACTTCCACATCAGAGACTATTGAGGAAAATTTAGGCACGCGGAAGGTGATCTCTGAAACCGGGATTCCCTCAAGATGGATTTTGTCAGTGTTATGATGGGGAAAGATCATAAGTGGCTGCCACGGAGGCAAGCAAACCCGTTTGCAAGACCTTTACCTTATATTCATTACTATAACCATCGTCTTCATCTAGTTAATAACGCTATCAAGTGTTCCCATGTTGTCAGAGACCAGAGTACAACTCTCATAAGAAACTTGAGGTTAATGAACTCTAAAGAGGTACACAACTTAGTCGTCTAACAAAGTTTGCCTGGACATCTGAACAATACTAGAAACGTTGCCTTAAAAGCTTAATTGAAGTCGTGTTCATTGTTTTGAGCTTAACTGAAGGCAAACTAAATGATGGGAAAGTCATCGTCACCCTGAAAGACTTGCTCAACATAATGTTGCATTATGAATTCCGGTTTTCTACATTACTCTCTGAGTATCGATTAGGTATTACAAATTTAGATGATAATCAACTTCAGTCTAGAGAGTGTAGTCTCAGGAGAGCATCAACTCTCATATCATGATTCAGAACTTGAGATTTCCAGCAGTCATGATGGGATGGAACTCTGTTTACAAAAACAAAAAGAAATAGGTAATGTTGCATAATTTGCTAATCAAAATGTTTCATTCGATGTTTTTAAGAACGTATGAATAATGACGAAACGTCTCCATACGTTTCAGACTCCTATGTGCGGGTTATTGTGTATTGTTGCAATTACGGTATTGTGTCTTGCTATTGTTTACACATGAATAATTACTATAGTCTGCACTGTGATTTTTTTTTATTCAACTTTTCTCACATTCACTGACACATTTATTGTCGAACTATGTTAATAATACATTGTTTTCAGAAATGACAACAACATACAGAGGTCAAACATGCACATGAACCTTCAAATAAAAGAATTCAACACTGCAATGTAAGACTAGATAACCTTGTCATAGTGCAGTACTGGTGACACAGACACGCAGGTGTTGGTTAACAGTTAGCTATGTTTCGCTCGTCATGTTCGCAGGGTATTGATGTTTTGCTTCTTGAGTTACGTCATATGTTCACTGATATAACACTGACTTATGTATGGCTGTTGTTTTTACGTGTAACACAAGTTCACTGACAACACTGACTTGTGTATGGCTGTTGATGTTACGTGTAACACAAGTTCACTGACAACACTGACTTGGAACCTACAGAAATTATTTGTCAATAAATAATCATTCTCAACACTAGCTGGCATTTATGACCAACACGTTAAGACATGTCGCCTCATCTGAAAAAAAAATTATTTTTCTTGCCTTTGCATTTTGGCGCATGAAATATTTAAACACTGGCTCATTTCTGCTCAATTGTACAGTAATTACATTCCAAATTAATGTTTGATATAATCAAATACGTATATAAGGATACCGGTGTGAAGCCTAAATCAAATACGTATATAAGGATACCGGTGTTAAGCCTAAATCAAATACGTATATAAGGATACCGGTGTGAAGCCTAAATCAAATACGTATATAAGGATACTGGTGTGAAGCCTAAATCAAATACGTATATAAGGATACCGGTGTGAAGCCTAAATCAAATACGTATATAAGGATACCGGTGTGAAGCCTAAATCAAATACGTATATAAGGATACCGGTGTTAAGCCTAAATCAAATACGTATATAAGGATACCGGTGTTAAGCCTAAATCAAATACGTATATAAGGATACCGGTGTGAAGCCTAAATCAAATACGTATATAAGGATACCGGTGTTAAGCCTAAATCAAATACGTATATAAGGATACCGGTGTGAAGCCTAAATCAAATACGTATATAAGGATACCGGTGTGAAGCCTAAATCAAATACGTATATAAGGATACCGGTGTGAAGCCTAAATCAAATACGTATATAGGATACCGGTGTTAAGCCTAAATCAAATACGTATATAAGGATACCGGTGTAAGCCTAAATCAAATACGTATAAGGATACCGGTGTTAAGGCTAAATCAAATACGTATATAAGGATACCGGTGTGAAGCCTAAATCAAATACGTATATAAGGATACCGGTGTGAAGCCTAAATCAAATACGTATATAAGGATACCGGTGTGAAGCCTAAATCAAATACGTATATAAGGATACCGGTGTGAAACCTAAATCAAATACGTATATATTTTTTGAATTAATGTTGTGTTAATGTTATATTAGTTGCACTTGTTTCCTTTTACCCAACATATATTTTTTTCTATTATATATCATACTTTTCTTTCATATAAATAATAGTTTTTATTTAGCAATTTTTTCTTAAATAACAATTTACTGTTTTTTGAGTAAGTTTCAAATAATCTTATTTTCTTAATGAGATGCTAGCAAAATGCTAGTCATTGCCTAGAAATAAATTAAAATTATATTTAGGTAATTTCACTGCAGGCCTAACTAAAGAACTATAAAATGATGCCACAATAATAATAATAAAGTTTGAAACAACTATACAAAAATAATAATTTTTCCCTTGCATTTATCCTCAACCTCTCCGCCCTCTGATCCCAGCTTCAGGCCGCCAAGTTGCGCCTCGTGGAGAAAAGAGGAATATTTAAAAACATTTTCCACATCCAGCGAGCAGATTCGAACCTTTGTATTCAGTCTCATTATGCTGCGGTCCACTATGTCATCGCTGTCGGGTCACCATCTGGAAAAGACCCGGGCCGGGAGAAGACCCGCGAACCTACAACAGCTGTCACATTAATTGGGACGCCAGAAAACACTATTGGCTGGTTAACAGCATTGGGCCCACACCCACCCTGTTAGTGGTACTTATCAGATATTTTAACTCGTTTGATAGATTTCCGGTATTCCAAGATGATATGTGCGATGCGACGCCACAGTGTGAATATACCACAATTTTGTTTTATGATGTTACTTTGATAAACACCTCAATTTAATCTTGTTTTAATGTAGCCTGGCGCTGTCCCATTCCGTGATGTGGACATTGGTGTCTTAGTGTTGTACACACACACATACTTGTACACATACACTATTTTACAGGCATACTTGTACACATGCACTATTTTACAGGCATACTTGTACACATGCACTATTTTACAGGCATACTTGTACACATACACTATTTTACAGGCATACTTGTACACATACACTATTTTACAGGCATACTTGTACATATACACTATTTTACAGGTATACTTGTACACATACACTATTTTACAGGTATACTTGTACACATACACTATTTTACAGGTATACTTGTACACATACACTATTTTACAGGCATACTTGTACATATACACTATTTTACAGGTATACTTGTACATATACACTATTTTACAGGCATACTTGTACACATACACTATTTTACAGGCATACTTGTACACATACACTATTTTACAGGTATACTTGTACACATACACTATTTTACAGGTATACTTGTACACATACACTATTTTACAGGTATACTTGTACATATACACTATTTTACAGGTATACTTGTACACATACACTATTTTACAGGTATACTTGTACACATACACTATTTTACAGGCATACTTGTACATATACACTATTTTACAGGTATACTTGTACATATACACTATTTTACAGGTATACTTGTACACATACACTATTTTACAGGTATACTTGTACACATACACTATTTTACAGGCATACTTGTACACATACACTATTTTACAGGTATACTTGTACATATACACTATTTTACAGGCATACTTGTACACATACACTATTTTACAGGTATACTTGTACACATACACTATTTTACAGGTATACTTGTACACATACACTATTTTACAGGCATACTTGTACATATACACTATTTTACAGGTATACTTGTACACATACACTATTTTACAGGCATACTTGTACACATACACTATTTTACAGGCATACTTGTACACATACACTATTTTACAGGCATACATGTACACATACACTATTTTACAGGCATACTTGTACACATACACTATTTTACAGGCATACTTGTACACATACCCTATTTTACAGGCATACTTGTACATATACACTATTTTACAGGCATACTTGTACACATACACTATTTTACAGGCATACTTGTACACATACACTATTTTACAGGCATACTTGTACACATACACTATTTTACAGGCATACTTGTGTTTTTGTAGGCATATGGAAATACTCCCTGCAGTTTCTCTTAACGTAAACATGATTCACCCACCACAGGAAAAGCTGTAAACTCCAGTATTCTTGAGTTCTGTTAAGGTTATGGAGTTCCCCTTGACGTCTCGAATGACAATGGTGATAACCACAGCGATATCAATGTTGGATTTGCGTAGTATAGAGGTGACTGTGATGGTTGCGGTGCCAATACATAACAGCTAACACAGTACAGTAGGTAATATATACCTTCGTTCAATATTAGTCCACTTCCTGTCGTTGACGTGTATCATGTCTGCTTGCCGTGTGAGTAGAGCCCCTTTATTAAAGTCAAGTATCGCAGTTTTTCAGGGGAATGATTTGGGTTTCAGTGTTTTTCTGTGTTATCTTATTAATGTTTAATTGAGTGTTTGGCTTCATGCAGTTTGCCACGTGAGAGGTGTTTATTTTGATTTTAAAATTTCTCTGCTTATTTGTTTTTCTCGATACTTGCCTGGTAATGTGCGCTCTCAAGTCCTGGTCTTATTTTTAGGTTACTTCTGCCTTTTTTTCATTTCTTGGCTTATTTTTCACTCTTTGTTTTACGCTATGGTAACATGTAATCATCTACCGGCGCTGTACCCTATCGGGTTTGGCCCTTTTAAGTATTTATATTAAAAATATCTGACGCAATGATGGCAATCACAATTTATGGAAGCCCCAATTAATGGAAGCCCCAATTAATGGAAGCCCCAATTAATGGAAGCCCCAATTAATTGAAACCCCAATTTATGGAAGCCCCAATTAATGGAAGCCCCAATTAATGGAAGCCCCAATTAATGGAAGCCACAATTAATGGAAGCCCCAATTAATGGAAGCCCCAATTTATGGAAGCCCCAATTAATGGAAGCCCCAATTAATATAAGCCCCAATTAATTGGAAATACGGTTAGAAACAATATGATAAAACATATTTTAGACAGCACTTTACTGAACATTACTCAACAGATTTTGCAGTGAAAATCTTGCAAAAAAACAAATTCACTGCAATTCTAAAATTACATTTGCAACAACTGGCTCAATAAATCCCACACACACAGTGTTGCAAAGCTTTCTGACAGCCTTAGTAATAGTATCACAGTGATAATTATTTTCTAACTTAAGGTTTTTATAGCACTGAGTAAGGTTCATTAAATACTGGACAGTGAGTTAGTACTTGTGGCGAGATGCTTCTCACTAGGTCGTAAACAACTAAACAAACCACGGTACGGGTGGGATCGAACCCACGGCAAGGGACTCGTAAAACTCACTTGTCTTTAGTTCGATCCCCACCCGTACCGTGGTTTGTTTGCAATCGTGTTATTACGATTTCTTGAGTTGTAAACAACCTAGCTGGATCATCGGTAACAGTCACCAGGTCATTTTCTTAGTTTATTTGGTTTGTGTGTTACATATTTCAGCAAACAAGTACGTAGTACAATTATCATACACAGTGTTAATTACCTAGGATAACCAAAAACAGTCAAAGTGACGTGTATAGTATGCTAAGTCATGGAGAAGATTATCAGAAGAGTGGTGGTGCACCTAGAAAGGAATGAGCTTATACATGATAACCAGCACGGTTTCAGGGAAGGGAAATCTCGTGTTACAAACATACGGGTGTTTTACGAAAAGTTAACAGAATTAAGACAGGAGAGGGGTGGGTAGACTGCATTTTCTTGGACTGTAAGAAGGCTTTCGACACAGTTCCACACAAGTGATTAGTGCAAAAGCTAGAGAAGCAGGCGGGAATAACAGGAAAGGCACTACAATGGATCAGGAAGGAAACAAAGAGTGATGGTACGTGATGAGGTGTCCGAATGGGGTTCCATAAGGGCCAGTCCTAAGGCCAGTGCTGTTTCTGGTATATGTGAACAATGACGGGATAGATTCAGAGGTGTTCCTGTTTGCAGACGATATGAAGCTAATGCAGAGAATTCAAGCATACGAGTATCATATAGGACTGCAAAGGATCTGGACAGGCTGAAAGCTTGGTCCACCAATTGGCTCCTGGAGTTTAACCTCACCTAGAACAAAGTCATGAAGATTGGGGAAGGTGAAAGACCATGGACGCACATCAACCAAATAACTGCCGCAGCATATGGGCGCCTGGCAAACTTAAAAAATAGTGTGACTTTGTAAATGGTCCAAGTCGGACCGAAACGTCGTCGTAAGCTCCTCTCTTTTATATGTGCGGGTTGTGTGTGTATTAAAAATAGCATTTCCACACCTGATTAAGGAATCATTCAAGACGCTGTACACCCTGTAGGTCAGGCCTATATTGGAGTATGCAGTACCAGTATGGAACCCACACCTGGTCAAACACGTTAAAAATTAGAGAAAGTGTAAAGGTTTGCAGCCAGACCAGTCCTGGAGCTAAGGGAAGTTAAACTGTCAACATTGGAGGACATGAGGTTTAACAAAATATAAAATACTGAGAGGAATTATCAAGGTAGATAGAAACAAAATGTTGCAGAGATGGGACACAACAACAAGGGGTCACAAGTGTAAGTTGAAAACTCAGATGAGTCACAGGGATGTTAAAATGTATTTCCTCAATCATAGAGTTGTCAGGAAGTGGAACAACTAGAGAGTGATGTAGTGGAGGCAGGATGCATACATAGCTTTAAGAAGAGGTACGATAAAGCTCTTGGAGGAGGGAGAGAGTAGACCTAGTAACGACCAGCAAAGAGGCGGGGCCAGGAGCTGCGATCCGACCACTAAAACCACAAATAGATGAGGAGAGAATGCAGTAAGACTGGATCTGCTATCCACTGCTGTTGCATTTAATACATTAGAATAAGGGAGCCACCTAGGTGCTAGCGACCATGTAATACTGACCCCAAACACCGTCAAGAAGTAAACGTGGAGCAATTAAGGGCAGGTGGAGGGCGCCAGAAAACATTTAAGAAGAACTCTGAATGCTTGAGACAATTCCTGAATGAAGTGATGTGAGAAAAAACTGAAGGAAATTTTCCGAATGAATGATGAAGTGCCGGGAGGCAGAGGAGAATTTCATACCCAGAGGATGAGTTCAAACAAGAGCTTCAGAGATGACAAAATGAAAGTACGAGAGCTTGAAATCAATACAGAAAGTGAAGGACAGACGAAAACAGAAGTGAGCAGAAGAGACAAACGAATTTTCAAGGATGAGGAGAAGGAAGCTGAACGATAATTCGAGAACGTCATACCGGCAAAAGTCAAGACAGAATCAAAACTGTTCCAAGTCACATCAGACGGAAGACAACAGTAAAAGACCAGGTAATTCAACTGAAGACAAGAGAACTCACGAGAAGCGAAAAAGGTGTTGTCAGTGGAATTAAAACAATACCAGAGTACCAAAGGAAAAGGTTATATTTACAGTTACTGGACACCGAACACACAACAGGTTTCTTTCTTCACAATATTCTGGAGTCTCTGGCCTCATCACACTGCTTTTATCTGAGGGACTGACCACCTTCTATCAAGGCTCAAAATTACCTATCCACTTCTACTTCTCTCTCTCTCTCTCTCTCTCTCTCTCTCTCTCTCTCTCTCTCTCTCTCTCTCTCTCTCTCTCTCTCTCTAGTGATACAATCACCTAAAGAAACCTGCGCAAGTGAAACTTTTCCAATAGAAAGTTCAAGTGTTGTTATGTGTCTTACTCACCAACTTGTCGTTATTGTATACTATTTATAATATGATACTTGTCTGACACAGCAACACCATGGCGTCTTGGTAAAGGGGATGTCTTCTCCAACTCTATTGCTAACAACTGGTTAGCATAATCTGCTTGCACTAGTGGGCCCCACTCATCTTTGATGTCATCTCCAGCTGGTACACTTCCTTCTAGTTCCAGTATATAAATCTATGATTTTATGCCTCTTTTTAGACTAGAGAACTAGCCACTTTCTATCACAGCTGAGGAACTCATCACCTCAAAATAACCTCTCCACTTTTGTACTGTCTCCAGTATTATAATCTTTACTCAACTTAAGTGGCTTTCTGCACACGCAATACATTTCGACACCATGTGTAGAGGGCCATTACCGTTTCGGGTATATGGGATTGCGTCAAATGTACGCATGTTTGCTGATAAAGTAACACTAACGAGAAGAATAAACGCCATTAAAAACAATAACAGGCTACAAACAGATCTGGACACACTGCGAGGTAGGTCAGACAAATGATTACTTGAATTCAACCCTACCAAATGCAAAATCGTAAAGATTGCGGAAAGGGGCAAGGAGACCGGACACGGAGTATAGACTCGTCTGAGAGAGACTGCAGACGCCACTCAGAGAGAAGGGCCTAAGGGTGAGCATAGTGTCAAGCATATCGCCAATGGAACATATAAACCCAATAACCTCTAAAGCCGACGATTGTTTGGCAAATCTAAGAGTGGTTGTCAGGGCTCTAAATACAACTTACGCCAGAGCTCAGCTCTATGAACTACAAAGAGACGATATTAAAGAAGAGAAAACCCAGGGAGACATGATAATACGCAAAATACTCAAAAGAATTGACAGGATAAATAGGGATAGTTTATTTAATTGAAGGGAAACCAGGAACACGGGGGTACATATTGAGATTTGTTATAGGGATTTAAGGGAGTTCTAAGAGGCACAAATGCTGCTTAAAGCGAACCTTTATTATCATCCCGCTGTGTGGGCGAAACGTTCTCAATAAAAGATCGCAATACCTTGCATTTACGCCTCTCCTTTCATCGTGTCGGTATTTTATACCATTTATCTCTGTCAGGAAGTACTTCTTCAGCCTCAGGATGGTAAGGAAGTGGAGTAATTTTAACGAGGAAGCGGTGGAGGCTAGCTACACACATAGTTTTAAGAGCAGGTACGACAGTGCCAACGAGGCTAAGATGGAGTAAATCAGGCAAGAGTTTGGACCAGGAGCTAACACTCGACCATCTGGAACCACAAATAAGTGAACACAAAGAGGTGAAAGCGCGCGTTCGCGCACGCACGCGCACGTACACACACACACACACACACACACACACACACACACAAGCACATCTCCGGAGGTGCACATCAACCAAATAACTGCTGCATTATATGGGCGACTAGCAAACCTAAGAATAGCGTTCTAACATCTCAGTAGAAAATCGTTCAGGACACTGTACACAGTGTACGTCAGGCCCATACTAGAGTATGCAGCACCAGTTTATAACCCACACCTGGTCAAACACTTCAAGAAATTTGAGGAAGTGCAAAGGTTTGCACTTAACCTCTCCTACGAGGAGAGGTTAAGGAAAATCGACATGACGACACTGTAGGACATGAGAGGGGAAGATATGATAATGACATATAAAATACTGAGGGAATTGACAAGATGGACAGAGACAGGATGTTCCAGAGATGGGACACAGCAACAAGGGGTCACAATTGGAAATTGAAGACTTATATAACTCACATCTGTTGGAGTGTGAGCAGGGTAACATTTTGTGAAGGGATTCAGGGAAACCAGTTAATTGATTTAATTGGACTTGAGTCCTGGAAATGGGAAGTACAATGCCTGCACTTTAAAGGAGGGGTCTGAGATAGTGACAGCTGGGAGGGACTATTCTCAGCTGTCGTATCTGAGCTCCTCTGCAAAGACAGTGATTATGTATGAGTGTGGTGAAAGTGTTGAATGATGATGAAAGTATTTTCTTTTGGGATTTCTTTCTTTTGGGTCACCCTGCCTCGGTGGGAGACGCCGACTTGTTGAAAAAAAAAAAAAATATAACTCACAGGGATGTTAGGAAGTATTTCTTCTGTCACAGAGTTTTCAGTAAGTGGAATAGTCTGGAGAGTGAGGTAGTGGAGGCAGGATCCATACATAACTTTAGGAAGAGGTATGATAAAGCTCATGTAGCAGGGAGAGTGGACCTAGTAGCGACCAGCGAAGAGGCGTGGCCAGGAGCTATGAATCGAGCCCTGCAACCACAAATAGGCGAGAACTCACAAAAGTGTCTATCGACAAGCACCTTTGACAAACGGTAAATAACTATTTTTCTAATTAATTACACAAGTAAGACTCCCTCCCTCCATCTCTCCCTCCCTCCCTCACACCTGACACACATTTACAACCAATCTCCCTTCTCTACCCCTTCCCTCCCACCACCACCACCACCACATCCACCACCACCACCACCACCCAGCTCAGAGTTATTAAAAAAATATGGGGAGAACAATCTACAAATATAACTTACCAAGGCACACTGCTAAATTCGGCAGATATATCGACAGGTTGATCCAGGGACCCCGTGTCCTCCCTAACATACGTAAAGCAAATAAATGTATTATATATAGTGTGTGGGAATCTCACCAGGGGGATCCAATACTATTCGTAACAGCTATATCTCACCAGGGGGATCCAATACTATTCGTAACAGCTTGGATTATTATTGTAGTTAAGGGTAAACGGAAAACCCACACTGACCCTTCAGATCAATCTCGATCCGAGGAAGGGGAGGGGTAACTCCAATTCTTTGGATGATCAGCATCAAGGCTTCTACCATGAAGGGTAACAGCCTGGAATATTATTACGCAGTGTAATACCTGCAGTAATCTGGGAAGGAGGATCGTAAACCTTCTTCAAAGAAGGTCGGATTCCTTCTTTATTACGCTGGGAAGGCGTTTGTCTTGCTGATGGCTGCAGCGAAGGAGGGGGTGAGGGAAGTAATGGGACGGCACATGTGAACTATTAGGGATAGGGTGAGGGGAGACAAGGAGAGGATGTGGGTAGATAAGGAGAGGGTGAGGGAAGAGTTGCTGGAGAGGTACTGTGAGGGGGAGATATAGAGAGAGTGAGGGGAGACAAGGAAAGTGCGAGATGTGCTGGAGTAATAGTGTGGGGAGATATAGAGAGTGTGAGGGGGAGAGAGTGAGGGGGAGAGAGGTTCGTGAGCAGTACCGTGAAGGTGATAAAATAAAAGGAACAAGGGAGATAAAACAATAAGGAGAGAGATGCTGTAGAAGTCACTAACAACGCCATGACCAATAAGACACATTTACAACACCTAGATATATTTTTACTGAGCGACGTTTCGCCCAGCAGGGACGTTATCAGTCTAACACATACACATGAGAATGGAACTTTTTATAGAAGAACCAGAGGAAGGCGTGGAACGACCCAGCAGTAGAAGGCTAGGTCATATGTGGGTGGGGCCCACTAGTGAAAGTCAAGCCCACTTAGACGTGGCCACAGGTGGTTATGTCTATTTCAATTGTTTCGTCCTAAGCTACACTTACACAAAAATGCTCTGTTGTCTTGTATTAGATTGATGAAGCTCCTGGTGGGCGAAACGTCTCTCAGTAAAGATATCCAGGTACTGAACATGTCTCTTCATCAGCTTGATCAATACTTGTTTCACAGAGCAACACCGTGGAATGTTGGTTCAGGAAAATAAGATTCCGTAACTCGATTGCAGTCTCTCTCGTCTACCTTACAGGATTGAAATACTTCCACTAGAGGGACCCACAGATGTGACCACTGCTGCCACAGCTACACACAACTACATTTCATTCAGGCTGTAAAAAGCTCCATTCTCACGTCTCTGAATTAAGATAATAAAAGTCCTGGATGGTTAAACATCTCGTCTACAAAGATATCCAGGTGTTGCATTTTTGCCCTTTTCATTATATATATATATATATATATATATATATATATATATATATATATATATATATATATATATATATATATATATATAACTTGCGATTTTAGCTTAAATAACAACGGTGTTCTTGCCGAATAAGGCAAACGAAAATTTGTGTATGCAATAATTTAGCAAAAATCATTCTGAACCTAAGAAAAATATATATTTTATTGTGTTTGTTTATTATTAAATTATTGTAAACTTATCTAAAATACATTTAGTTGGATTAGGCTAAATTAAATAGCGCTTGTTATAAGGTTAGGTAAGTTTTCGGAGGTTCTTTTGGTACAAAATTATTAATTTTACATTAACATATGTTGTGCCGAATAGGCACAACATTATATATATATATATATATATATATATATATATATATATATATATATATATATATATATATATATATATATATATATATTATAATTAATATTAATTGGATATACAGCTCAATTCATGACTAAAGGAAATAAAATTGAAAGATCGTTGACTTATAGTGTAAGCCCAGTGTACGCGACGGTCTAGAGTTTTGAGACACTCTGACCGCGGGTTCGAACCCCACCCGTGGTATGGTTCGCTTTAGTGTTGTGAGTGCATATTTTAGTTCAGCAACACAAAGCGCGAATATACGAAGAAAACATTTTAGCCACGTCCCTACTCTACTGAGGTGAGAGAGAGAGAGAGTATAGACAAGTGCTAGTAAGGTGAGAGAGAGTATAGACAAGTGCTAGTAAGGTGAGACAGAGTATAGACAAGTGCTAGTAAGGTGAGAGACTGTACATTTTAGCTTTAGTGAGATGAGAGAGAATTTTGCGAAGTCGTCACACTATAGTGACATGAGGGGCACATGTGCAACAGTTAGGTATATTACGAAACGCTTCGCCTACACAGTAGGCTTCTTCAGTTGAATACAGAGGAGGCAGCAGAAACGCTGTCATTAGTCCATCACTCGAAAATTTTGAGGGGGGTCAGTCCCTGAACCTGCTCCATAGTCTTTAACATCGTGTAGATGAGGAGAGAGGCAGTACAGCTCAGACTTAGTCAGATCACAGCCAGTATAGCAAAATCTTAACTCTTGTATAGTGAAATGTCATATGAAAAACATTATGCAAATTTGGTGTTTTGGTGTCACAATAGTGAGTGTCTGGTGAAGGGAGGGGGGAGATAAGAGCTCAATATCCATAAATAATTTCACAGCTCATCCAGCGACTTTTACCTCATCTTTCTTGCTCAGTAACAGAAAAAATTGCAAAGCCATTGCACTACTTATTTTTGGAAAAAAAATATAACTGGTAAATACAGAAATAATATGGGAAAATAGTTATAAAACAAATACTATATATCTTTCTTATCTTTGGTAACCTACCCAGTGTTTGCTTTAAGATAACTAATATTTTCCATATATTTTACTGCAAACCAGGAAACCTTTTTTTGGATTTGCTTTGAATTCCCTGGCAACTTTGATTTTATTTTACAGTTTTTTTTTTATAACTCCTTTGTTGTTGTCATTGTGTTAATATCAACACTTTCTCCAAGACCTTTGCTGTTTTCATTGTGTTATTATTAACACTTTCTCCAAGACCTTTGTTGTTGTCATTGTGTTAATATCAACACTTTCTCCAAGACTTTTGTTAACATAAGAACATAAGAAAGAAGGAACACTGCAGCAGGCCTACTGGCCCATGCGAGGTAGGTCCAAATCTCCAACTAGCTTAAGCCAATGCCCCGACCCAGCCAGATCAGGTTACATTCACTTAAGAAAGGAGCACTGCATCTGACCTAGTAGGATAAGCTAGTCAGGACCAACTCACACCCACCCACACCCACTCATGTATTTACCTAACCTATTTTTAAAACTACACAACGTCTTAGCTTCTATGACGGTACTCGGGAGTTTGTTCCACTCATCCACAACTCTATTACCAAACCAGTGCTTTCCTATATCCTTCCTGAATCTGAACTTTTCCAACTTGAAACCATTGCTGCGAGTCCTGTCTTGGCTGGATATTTTCAGCACGCTATTTACATCCCCTTTATTTATTCCTGTTTTCCATTTATACACCTCAATCATATCACCCCTAATTCTACGCCTTTCTAGAGAGTGCAGATTCAAGGCCCTCAGTCTATCCTCATAGGGAAGATTTCTGATACATGGGATCAACTTTGTCATCCTCCTCTGTACGTTTTCCAGTGCATTTATATATATTCTGTAATACGGTGACCAGAACTGTGCAGCATAATCTAAATGAGGCCTAACCAAAGATATATAGAGTTGAAGAACAACCTGAGGACTTCTACTATTTATACTTCTAGATATGAAGCCAAGGATTCTGTTAGCTTTGTTGTCATTGTGTTATTATAACACTTTTTCCAAGACCTTTGCTGTTGCCATTGTGTTAATATCAACACTTTCTCCAAGACCTTTGATGTTGTCATTGTGTTAATATCAACACTTTCCAAGACCTTTGTTGTTGTCATTGTGTTAATATCAACACTTTCTCCAAGACCTTTGCTGTTGTCATTGTGTTAATATCAACACTTTTCTCCAAGACCTTTGTTGTTGTCATTGTGTTAATATCAACACTTTCTCCAAGATGACTCTCTTCATTATTGGAGGAGACTATATATGCCTCTCTTCTTTTCCAAGACATGTTTTGATTTTCTGTTTATTCATTTACGGACATTTTCTTTTTTGCTCACAGCTTTATCTTGATCTTCAAGTCATTGAGCTTTGTTTCCTTGACTCACGAAATCGTAATGACACGATTGCAAACAAACCATACCACGGGTGGGGTTCGAACCCCACCCGTGGTATGGTTTCTTTGTTTCCTTGATTGTCAGAACTAAGTCAAGCAGGTTGTTTCCTCTGGTTGGGTCGTTCCCAGACTGATTTAATAGTAAAAGTCTCAGGACTCAGATTCCCGTTAATGGATTTCCAGACAATTTGACTGAGAATAAAATCTCCGATGAAGACTATTG
>WNWK01000856.1:0-52500 GCA_009830355.1 Cherax destructor | reverse complement strand
AAATATAGAAAGCAGGTAGAATAGCAAGGTGTAATCTTGAGTCCTGTACTGCTCGTAGCATGACTAGCCAAGGTAGGACTGAGGAACCAGCAAAGTCAGCAGTGACTAAATGTTTATATATTTTTTTACCAGAACACCATGCAAGTATGTGTAAAATGTATACACACTATGTACAAAGCATGTTTGCAAGAGACAGTGCTAGGTGAGGACGACCAGACTTTCAAGTAAGTCTGCCAATGTAGCGCCACAAGTCTACAGCATCGCTTCACAACTTTGCTGGGTTTCCTTGTTGATTGGCTGGATTGAACCAAAGTGCAAGCATAACAAGGGAGGCCCCGTCTGTTATGTTGTTAGGACCTGGGTCACTGGTCGGGAGGACATGCCTATGTGGGTGTGAGACATACGCCGAATAAAATGTAACTTAATCTTACATAGACATTACCAGAAAGTCAAACAGAAACAGTTCACCAACGAGTACCGAACACAATATACTCGTACACAACAGTGGAAGATGGCCCGTCTCCTGGTGGCAAAAGCACTCGCTTCACACGCTGAGGGTCCGGGTTCGATTCCTGCCGAAGGTAGAAACATTGGGCATGTTTCCTTACACCGGTTGTCTATGTTCACCCACCAGTGAAATAGGTACCTGGGTGTTAGTCGACTGGTGTGGGTCGCATCCTGAGACAAAACTGACCTAATGTGCCCGAAATGCTCTGCATAACAAGCGGCTTTCTATATAGTAGTATGCCATTAATGTCAGCTAGGCCTGTATACCTTGTACAAATGGGAAGCAACTACTGAATGGGCTAGATACATCGGTGGTAGTACCCAATATGTCTCCGTGGTTCCTGAAAGAGGAAGGAGGAACACTGTGCGAACCGCTAACTAAATTTTCAACAGGTCAGTTCACGCAGGACAATTGGCATGGGTGTGAAAGAGAGTAGACGAAGGTGTAGTTGCCATACCTAGAATTGAAGATTGTGGAGAGAACAATCAGGAGTAGACTGATGGAGCGGGTTCGTTAACAACAATCAGTACGGTTTTAGTGATGGTAAATTCCGTCTCACAAACCTACTTAAGGACAACAGAAATGAGGCAGGAGAGATAAAGGTGGGTCGATTGCCTATTCTTGGACTGCAAGGAGTTTTCGACACAGTATCGCACAAGACGCTGTGACGAAAGAACGAACGATAAAGGAGCAAGCAGGAATGAGAGTTAATACACTAGAATTATTCAAAGAATACCTAACACGAAGGAAATAATGAGTGATTATTCGGAGTGTCAGAATGGGCAAGTGTGACAAGCGGGGCTAAACATGGAGGAGTACAGAGACCTGTAGTAATCCTGGTGTGGGTCAACAACATGGCAGAGGAAACAGGTTGAGAAATCCCTGATGACACACGTCTACCTACCTGGAGCCTACCTGGAGGTCGTTCCGAGGGTCGACGACCCCGCGATCCCGTCCTTGAAGAAGCCTTCCGCGCCCACACACACACACTACACACACACACACACACGCACACACACACACACACACACACACACACACACACACACACACACACACACACTTCCTAATATCCTTGTAACTCATCCTAAGTTTAAAACTCAGATGAGTCACAGGGATTTTAGGAAGAATTTATTCAGCAGTAGAGTTCTCAGGAAGTGGAACAATTTGGAGAGCGATGTAGTGGAGGAAGGATCCAAACATAATTTTAAGGTCAGGTATGACAAGGCTCTTAGACCAGCGAAGAGGCGGGGCTAGGAGCTGTGACTCGACCCCTGCAACCGCAAACACACACACACACTAATAAAATCATTAGGGGACAAGGAAAGCTTATCAATGGACCTGGACAAGTTTCGCGTATAATCTGGTAAGTGGTTATTGGAAATCAACCCCGGCAACAGCATAATATAAGTAATATTGATGTAAGAACCAAGAGCCATTTTGTATGGTGCAAATATTGCAAGCAATATTAGTGGTAGCAACAATAAATCTTGAATTATGGTGCAATTATTGTCAGGGTTATCGGTGGAGGCAATAATAAATCCTGCAATAAAGTTCAATTGCAAAACACTGATAAAGTAGTAAAGCTTTTAATGTTCAACAGTAACTGTTAAGTTACAGGGCAGGTAAGCTGTTAATTAAACTGTTAGAAGAGCTGTTAGGTAAACTGTTAGGTAAACTGTTAAGTAGACTGTTAGAGAAATTATTACGGAGACTGTAAGGAGAAACTCCTATGCAAACTGGAAATGTGAACAGTTAAACTAAAGTTTACAGTCAGGAGACTGGTTACTTGGTACCACTCGGATGGTTACTTGGTACCACTCGGATGGTTACTTGGTACCACTCGGATGGTTACTTGGTACCACTCGGATGGTTACTTGGTACCACTCGGATGGTTACTTGGTACCACTCGGATGGTTACTTGGTACCACTCGGATGGTTACTTGGTACCACTCGGATGGTTACTGGATACCACTCGGATGGTTACTTGGTACCACTCGGATGGTTACTGGATACCACTCGGATGGTTACTGGATACCACTCGGATGGTTACTGAATACCACCCAGATGTGTTACTGGATACCACCCAGATATGTTACTGGATACCACCCAGATATGTTACTGGATACCACCCAGATGGTTACTGCATACAACCCAGATGGTTACTGGATACCACACAGATGGTTACTGGATACTACCCAGATGGTTACTGGATACTATCCAGATATGTTATTGGATACCCCCAAATGGTTACTGGATACCACTCAGATGGTTCACTGGGTGCCACCCAGATGGTTACTGGATACTAACCAGATGGTTACTGGATACTAACCAGATGGTTACTGGATACTAACCAGATGGTTACTGGATACTACCCAGATATGTTACTTGATACCCCCCAAATGGTTACTGGATACCCCTCAGATGGTTACTGGATACCACTCAGATGGTCAATGGACATCACTCAGATGGTTACTGGGATACTGCTCAGATGGACATGGGGATACTTCTTACCAGAGATTCCGAATATATATCAACAGGTATCTGGGATACTAATCAACAGATATCTGGGATACTAATCAACAGATATCTGGGATACTAATCACCAGGTAACTGGGATACTAATCACCAAGTAACTGGGATACTAATCACCAGGTAACTGGGATACTAATCACCAGATAACTGGCATACTAATCACCAGGTAACTGGGATACTAATCACCAGGTAACTGGGATACTATTCACCAGCTAACTGGGATACTATTCACCAGCTAACTGGGATACTATTCACCAGCTAACTGGGATACTATTCACCAGCTAACTGGGATACTATTCACCAGCTAATTGGGATACTATTCACCAGCTAACTGGGACACTATTCACCAGGTAACTGGGATACTATTCACCAGGTAACTGGGATACTATTCACCAGGTAACTGGGATACTATTCACCATCTAACTGGGATACTATTCACCAGGTAACTGGGATACAATTCACCAGGTAACTGGGATACTATTCACCAGGTAACTGGGATACTACTTACCAGGTAACTGAGATACTATTCACCAGGTAACTGGGATACATTTCACCAGGTAACTGGGATACTATTCACCAGGTAACTGGGATACTATTCACCAGGTAACTGGGATACTATTCACCAGTTAACTGGGATACTATTCACCAGGTAACTGGGATACTATTCACCAGGTAACTGGGATACTATTCACCAGGTAACTGGGATACTATTTACCAGGTAACTGGGATACTATTCACCAGGTAACTGGGATACTATTTACCAGGTAACTGGGATACTATTCACCAGGTAACTGGGATACTATTCACCACGTAACTGTGATACTATTTACCAGGTAACTGGGATACTATTCACCAGGTAACTGGGATACTATTTACCAGGTAACTGGGATACTATTCACCAGGTAACTGGGATACTATTCACCAGGTAACTGGGATTCTATTCACCAGCTAACTGGGATACTTTTCAACAGTTGAATTTCTGTTTTGGGTATCATGTTGTGTTGGGTAACACGATGTGTTGGGTAACACGATGTGTTGGGTAACACGTTGTGTTGGGTAACACGTTGTGTTGGGTAACACGTTGTGTTGGGTAACACGATGTGTTGGGTAACACGTTGTGTTGGGTAACACGTTGTGTTGGGTAACACGTTGTGTTGGGTAACACGATGTGATTGGTAACATGATGTGTTGGGTAACACGTTGTGTTGGGTAACACGATGTGTTGGGTAACACGATGTGTTGGGTAACACGTTGTGTTGGGTAACACGTTGTGTTGGGTAACACGTTGTGTTGGGTAACACGATGTGTTGGGTAACACGATGTGTTGGGTAACACGATGTGTTGGGTAACACGATGTGTTGGGTAACACGATGTGTTGGGTAACACGTTGTGTTGGGTAACACGATTTGTTGGGTAACAAGTTGTGTTGGGTAACACGATTTGTTGGGTAACAAGTTGTGTTGGGTAACACGATGTGTTGGGTAACACGATGTGTTGGGTAACACGATGTGTTGGTAACACGTTGTGTCATGTGTTGTAACACGATGTGTTGGTAACAGATGTGTTGGGTAACACGTTGTGTTGGAACACGATGTGTTAGGGTAACACGTTGTGTTGGGTAACACGATGTGTTGGGTAACACGATGTGTTGGGTAACACGATGTGTTGGGTAACACGATGTGTGGGTAACACGATGTGTTGGGAAAGGTGGAACGATTGTTGGGAACAAGTTGGTTGGGTAACACGTTGTGGTAACCTGTGTGTAACAGCTGGGAACATGTGCGTTGGGTAACTGTAGGTTTGGTAACTGTAGCGTTGGTATTGTAACACGTAGGTAACTGTAGCGTTGGGTAACTTGTAGCGTTTGGTAACTTGTAGCGTTGGGTAACTTGTAGCGTTTGGTAACTTGTAGCGTTGTGGTAACATGTAGCGTTGGGTAACTTGTAGCGTTGGTAACTTGTAGCGTTGGGTAACTTGTAGCGTTGGGTAACATGTAGCGTTGGTAACTTGTAGCGTTGGGTAACATTGTAGCTTGGGTAACTTGAGTTGTTGGGTAACATGAGCGTTGGGTAACATGCATGTTGGGTAACATGAGTGTTGGGTAACATGCAGCGTTGGGTAACATGAGCGTTGGGTAACATGTAGCGTTGGGTAACTTGTAGCGTTGGGTAACATGTAGCGTTGGGTAACATGTAGCGTTGGGTAACATGTAGCGTTGGGTAACATGTAGTGTTGGGTAACATGTAGTGTTGGGTAACATGCAGTGTTGGGTAACATGTAGTGTTGGGTAACATGAGTGTTGGGTAACATGCAGCGTTGGGTAACATGTAGTGTTGGGTAACATTGTGAAGTGTTGGGTAACATGAGTGTTGGGTAACATGCAGTGTTGGGTAACATGAGTGTTGGGTAACATGAGTGTTGGGTAACATGTAGTCAGTTGGGTAACATGTAGTGTTGGGTAACATGTAGTGTTGGGTAACATGTAGTGTTGGGTAACATAGTGTTGGGTAACATGTAGTGTTGGGTAACATGTAGTGTTGGGTAACATTGTAGTGTTGCTAGGTGTAACATGTAGTGTTGGGTAACTGTAGCGTTGGGTAACTTGTAGTGTTGGGTAACATGTAGGTTGGGTAACATATAGTGTTGGGTAACATGTAGTGTTGGGTAACATTCAGTGTTGGGTAACATGTAGCGTTGGGTAACATGTAGTGTTGGGTAACTTGTAGCGTTGGGCAACTTGTAGTGTTGGGTAACATGCAGCGTTGGGTAACATGCAGTGTTGGGTAACATGAGTGTTGGGTAACATGAGTGTTGGGTAACATGAGGTTGGGTAACATGTAGTGTTGGGTAACATGTAGTGTTGGGTAACATGTAGTGTTGGGTAACATGTAGTGTTGGGTAACATGTAGTGTTGGGTAACATATAGTGTTGGGTAACATGTAGTGTTGGGTAACATTCAGTGTTGGGTAACATGTAGTGTTGGGTAACATTCAGTGTTGGGTAACATGTAGTGTTGGGTAACATATAGTGTTGGGTAACATGTAGTGTTGGGTAACATGTAGTGTTGGGTAACATGTAGTGTTGGGTAACATGTAGTGTTGGGTAACATGTAGTGTTGGGTAACATGTAGTGTTGGGTAACATGCAGTGTTGGGTAACATGTAGCGTTGGGTAACATATAGTGTTGGGTAACATGTAGTGTTGGGTAACATGTAGTGTTGGGTAACTGTAGGTTGGGTAACATATAGTGTTGGGTAACATGTAGTGTTGGTACTGTAGTTGGGTAACATGTAGTGTTGGTAACATTAGTGTTGGGAACATATAGTGTTGAACATGATTTGAACATGTAGTGTTGGGTAACATGTAGTGTTGGGTAACATGTAGTGTTGGGTAACATGTAGTGTTGGGTAGCTTGTAGTGTTGGGTAACATTCAGTGTTGGGTAACATGTAGCGTTGGTTAACATATAGTGTTGGGTAACATGTAGTGTTGGGTAACATGTAGTGTTGGGTAGCTTGTAGCGTTGGGTAACATATAGTGTTGGGTAACATGTAGTGTTGGGTAGCTTGTAGCGTTGGGTAACATATAGTGTTGGGTAACATGTAGTGTTGGGTAGCTTGTAGCGTTGGGTAACATGTAGTGTTGGGTAACATATAGTGTTGGGTAACATGTAGCGTTGGGTAACATTCAGTGTTGGGTAACATGTAGTGTTGGGTAACATTCAGTGTTGGGTAACATGTAGCGTTGGGTAGCTTGTAGCGTTGGGTAACATGTAGTGTTGGGTAACATGTAGTGTTGGGTAACATTCAGTGTTGGGTAACATGCAGTGTTGGGTAACATGTAGCGTTGGGTAACATGTAGTGTTGGGTAACATATAGTGTTGGGTAACATATAGTGTTGGGTAACATATAGTGTTGGGTAACATATAGTGTTGGGTAACATGTAGTGTTGGGTAACATGTAGTGTTGGATAACATGTAGTGTTGGGTAACATGTAGTGTTGGGTAACATATAGTGTTGGGTAACATATAGTGTTGGGTAACATATAGTGTTGGGTAACATATAGTGTTGGGTAACATATAGTGTTGGGTAACATATAGTGTTGGGTAACATGTAGTGTTGGATAACAAATGATTATACCTTAGTAAGTTTAGATGTCCCAAAAATTAGAGAGAACTAATCAAACTTTGAGTAGTCGAGCGTAATAAAGTCTATGAAAAGGAATACTATAGCTAAGAATACGTGGAAATCCCCCATGTCTAGTTTTGCAAAATGATTTAGATATATTAGTGAAATTGTTTGACTGTGACCAAGTGACCAGAGCCTTGATTTTTTTTGACCTAGTTTTATTTGTCTGCCTCAATTATATGTTTTAATCCACATAGTTCAATGGTTGTTTAAATTTGTAATTTAGAGGAAAGCAACTAACGTTTATTTATATAGTCATTAATATTGAAACCGTGAAGCAAAGAGTAAGATTATTTTTTTTTTACAATGTTCTTGAAAATATTATGTATTGTAGTCCAGAGTTCCTGGAATCGGAAATATTGAAGATTTTTATATTGCATCTAGATATCCTGATGATTTTCTTGAGACGGCATATTAACAGCCATGAAAAAAAAGGTCTGATCATCGAGAAGCACCCTTAATTAAGTATTAAGGTGGTGTTAAGCTATTATGAGGCCATAGGCATGGTTATAAGGGTCCTACAATAGACTTTATATAAATATTATACTTAAAAATACCTCGACTATCAAACACACGTTAATTAAGAGCACCCTGGTCGATCTGGAAAGCCCCTAGAATTTAGATTACTTCAACATCAGTATTCCATCCAGACAGTGCAGGATTCAGACACAATTTGTAATCATTCCACAGCTTGTAGCCATCCAGCTAATTGGTCTGGGGCTTAGGTCATTGTGCCTAACAATTTGACAAAAAGCGCAGTGTAAACATATCTTTGACTAAGCATTATAACCAATAATTGTACAATACAATCCAAGGTCTACGCTGCTATTCATAATTTTGAACCAAGACGTTTTGCGAAATCGCCAGACTGTTCAGAATGCCAGTGATCACCTCCGTTAATATATATACATGTAGAGTTATGTAACAAGAACCTGCTTCGTGCTGTTCTTCAAGAAGCCTCAGTGATGGAAGCTTGTTTAAGGATATGATGAGTCTATATATTCCAGCTTCGTAATGCCCATAGTTACAGTATCTGATTTTTCATGCTTAAACTTATGGTCTGGGGTCTTGTATTTTTCAGCAAGCCTTCACGATGGAGGACTGTAAATAGCTGCATTTTCCCTATTCATTAGATGTTAACGAATTCAAGTTTACGTACGAGTAATAACCCCCAACGTTTTTCCATTTCCTGTTATCTCTCAGTCCAGAACAGGACTCGAACCTGTACAATCTGCATCAAAGTACATAACACTGAAGCCACACAACCACACCCAGAATGCTTAACAATTCACGAATGAGCCAAAATTAATTACAAACATTATCTCTCGGTACAAGAACTTAACACAAGTCTGGTTCTTCGGGGTATGGGAAACAATGTCTATTTATCGGAGTCTGGCTATGGGGCATAAGTACTGTGTACTTTGATGCAGAGTGCGCAGGTTCCAGTCCTGTTCTGGATTAAGAGATAGAGATAAGAGTAAATAATTTCGCGCTGGAAATTATTTACAAACATTATCCCTTTATAGGAAACCACAATATTCTTTGTAAAGCAGAATTGTTTATTTTCTTTCCTCCATTGTGATAAGACATCTTATGAGCTTTTTTATATTTTTGTTTCTCTTTTTATGGTTTCTGTTTCTTGTAGTCTTTTCATTAGTTCATTCTATCTAGCTTGCTTAGATATTCAACTAATAATAAAAGTTTAATGTACAAAATATGTTAGTTAAATTGCGATGAAGTCGATTTGTGAGTTCGCATTACATAAAACTCTAGCTAACACTCGTCCTTGTAAATAGGAAGAAATCATTTCAAATATTGCAAAAGTAACAGAACGTAGCCAGTATGCAAGGTGACGTGCAACAATTTTGTTCCTGAACTTTATAGCAGTTTTGTATTTGTAGGGGAATCAATTGCGTGTGTTTTCAAATTGCGTTCTTACTGTAAATCGAGCGGCGCTAATGTTTGTGTGGCTTGTGTGCTTTCTTATTTTCCGTGAGAACCTTAACTTCCTGGCAATTTTCTTTATTGCCCTCTAAGACTGGGTGGCGCCTCTTCCCTCTCGGCTACATCTCGCTAGTTGACCTCTGAGTTTCCACCCTCATTTATCAGTTTCCTCATATTATAAGCTTTTGAGGAAGCGCTGGAGACAGACCTGCCACTTACACCTCCCTTCCCCCACGTATATAATCCTTCTTACAAAGAGTTTGTGGTGCATACTGAGACCTGTAACGGTAAAATAATACTGAGGCACCATAATAATGATGTTGGAAGAGACTAGTCATGTGGCCAAAGAGCAAAGATATCTACATAGCGAAACCAGAAAGAAGGTCGGACGACAGTAGTGGAAAGTTGAACAGTTTCGAAGTATTCCTGACCCCGCCCTTTTCTAGTAGTATATATATTGGCTCTCTTGCCTTCGCGCTTCTGTGTGACTAGTTGATGGTTTAAGTTGGACCGACTCATCGTTGTATGTTTCAGTTTCCTATGTGCGGGTTATTTGTATCTAGTTCTAGTTACGGTATTGAGTTTATTTTTTGATAATAATAATAATAATAATAACAATAAAAAAAAAAATTAAAAAAAAAAAAAAAATTATAACGTAATCTTTATTCACAAATACTATTGTAATTAATATTGTTTTTTCCTTGACAGACTCATAGCAGATCATTACTGTTCTTAGAAACATTTTCAATAGCAAAATATTTCTAACAACAATGTAACACATTTTTTCTCTATTTAATTTCCCTTAAATTTCATTCGCTTATCGTCTGCTGTTCCTTTTGCAAGTCATGTCATTATATAAGTATTTATATAAGTATCTCAAAAAAGTCACCTGACAGTTCTGAACCTGGGAAGTCCAAGGATCAATATAAAATCATCACAGTTTCATGTGAAGATTTGAATCTTTCTATCGATATAAAGCTATGCGTCGAGGCCTCACAGATGGAATCTGAGAGGAAAAAACAGATGGGAATCAAAATTGAGGCTTCGTCGAGAAAGATGCGGCATAAATAGTGGTATGGAGATCTCATTCCAGTCCGCTTTTTCAGTCAAAAATTGAAGTATTTAATCCATTCCCACCAACAAAGTGATATAACATACAACAGTGTAAATGTTATTCTGTAAAACACTTGCACGACACTTGATACCGACACGATGTGTGACATCAGGGTACCTTTATTTGTAGATGTTTCGCCATTCTGTGGCTTTAATTAAGGGATACCCTTAATTAGTGTTTAAGGGTATCCCAAAGCTCGATCGCTAGCGTACTCACCTCACACACTGAGGTCCGGAAATCAATCCCCCGGTACGGCTGGAAAACATTAGGACGTGTTTCCATAAGACACCTGCCGCCCCTTTTCACCCATCAGTAAAATGGTCGACTGGTGTGGGTCACATCCTCTTCTCATTATGTCATTCACTCACTGGAGGGCGAAACGTCCACAAATAAATATACCCAGACGCTGCACATGTGTCTAGTTCTTCAACTTGATGACTAAGCATCCAGAATATCATAGCAAACCAAAACAATTCTTTGAGACAGTTTTGGCAACGTCCTGGAGGCAACAAACAACTCTGATAAAAATCAATAATTTTCGCTTCGCTAAAGATAACAAATATCTTCATCCAGACAACTGAACTCGAATATGTAATCCCTAGACGTCGCGGCTGACTATACACTTAAAGGGAAGGAACTGATAAGCTAAAGCAGATGGTTCTGTTAGTGACCACCACACACTGACGATCCATATTACCTGATATTTTTGAAGGAGCATATTGTTTAAAAATTGCCCCAAACACCTTCGTTCGACATTAAGCCGGACACAATAAGTGTGGGAGTGGAAGCACAGTTGATTGTCTTCTGTCACTGCTTCCATCTTTGGGCACAAACAAGCTATATTATTGAATGGTAAAGAGGGAAATCCGTTGCTAAAGATGGTGCAAGGGAAATGATTGAAACAATTAATGGTATTGCCAGGAACATTCCAACTGTATCACCACGTTGGATCCCAGTTCACTGTTTTCCACATAGAACATAAGAACATAAGAAAAAAGGAACACTGCAGCAGGCCTACTGACCCATGCGAGGCAGGTCCATCACTTCCTGACTAAGCGGCTGAATATGATTGGAAACTTCAATAAGGACAAATTATTTGTCGCTCATATTTGATGTCCAGAACATTCAGTAAATTGTGCAAAGGAATGTAAGACAATTTAACGAAAACTGTTGCATTCCATAGTGCGGTGGTTGTCCTGTGGGGAGGTTCTGAGGAGAGTGGTTGTCCAGTGGGGAGGTTCTGAGGAGAGTGGTTGTCCAGTGGGGAGGTTCTGAGGAGAGTGGTTGTCCTGTGGGGAGGTTCTGAGGAGAGTGGTTGTCCAGTGGGGAGGTTCTGAGGAGAGTGGTTGTCCTGTGGGGAGGTTCTGAGGAGAGTGGTTGTCCTGTAGGGAGGTTCTGAGGAGAGTGGTTGTCCAGTGGGGAGGTTCTGAGGAGAGTGGTTGTCCAGTGGGGAGGTTCTGAGGAGAGTGGTTGTGGTGTGGGGAGGTTCTGAGGAGAGTGGTTGTCCAGTGGGGAGGTTCTGAGGAGAGTGGTTGTCTAGTGGGGAGGTTCTGAGGAGAGTGGTTGTCCAGTGGGGAGGTTCTGAGGAGAGTGGTTATCCTGTGGGGAGGTTCTGAGGAGAGTGGTTGTCCTGTGGGGAGGTTCTGAGGAGAGTGGTTGTCCAGTGGGAGGTTCTGAGGAGAGTGGTTGTCCTGTGGGGAGGTTCTGAGGAGAGTAGTTGTCCTGTGGGGAGGTTCTGAGGAGAGTGGTTGTCCAGTGGGGAGGTTCTGAGGAGAGTGGTTGTCCTGTGGGGAGGTTCTGAGGAGAGTGGTTGTCCAGTGAGGAGGTTCTGAGGAGAGTAGTTGTCCTGTGGGGAGGTTCTGAGGAGAGTGGTTGTCCTGTGGGGAGGTTCTGAGGAGAGTGGTTGTCCTGTGGGGAGGTTCTGAGGAGAGTGGTTGTCCTGTGGGGAGGTTCTGAGGAGAGTGGTTGTCCTGTGGGGAGGTTCTGAGGAGAGTGGTTGTCCTGTGGGGAGGTTCTGAGGAGAGTGGTTGTCCTGTGGGGAGGTTCTGAGGAGAGTGGTTGTCCTGTGGGGAGGTTCTGAGGAGAGTAGTTGTCCAGTGGGGAGGTTCTGAGGAGAGTGGTTGTCCAGTGGGGAGGTTCTGAGGAGAGTGGTTGTCCAGTGGGGAGGTTCTGAGGAGAGTGGTTGTCCAGTGGGGAGGTTCTGAGGAGAGTGGTTGTCCAGTGGGGAGGTTCTGAGGAGAGTGGTTGTCCTGTGTGCAGGTTCTGAGGAGAGTGGTTGTCCTGTGTGGAGGTTCTGAGGAGAGTGGTTGTCCTGTGTGAAGGTTCTGAGGAGAGTGGTTGTCCAGTGGGGAGGTTCTGAGGAGAGTAGTTGTCCTGTGGGGAGGTTCTGAGGAGAGTGGTTGTCCTGTGTGAAGGTTCTGAGGAGAGTGGTTGTCCTGTGTGAAGGTTCTGAGGAGAGTAGTTGTCCTGTGTGAAGGTTCTGAGGAGAGTAGTTGTCCTGTGGGGAGGTTCTGAGGAGAGTGGTTGTCCTGTGTGAAGGTTCTGCGGAGAGTGGTTGTCCTGTGTGAAGGTTCTGAGGAGAGTAGTTGTCCTGTGTGGAGGTTCTGAGGAGAGTGGTTGTCCTGTGGGGAGGTTCTGAGGAGAGTGGTTGTCCTGTGGGAGGTTCTGAGGAGAGTGGTTGTCCTGTGGGAGGTTCTGAGGAGAGTAGTTGTCCAGTGGGGAGGTTCTGAGGAGAGTGGTTGTCCTGTGGCTGGAGGTTCTGGGAGGAGATGGTTGTCCTGTGGAGGTTCTGAGGAGAGTGGTTGTCCTGTGTGGAGGTTCTGAGGAGAGTGGTTGTCCTGTGGGAGGTTCTGAGGAGAGTAGTTGTCCTGTGGGAGGTTCTGAGGAGATGTCCTGGGTTAAGTCCTGTGGGGAGGTTCTGAGGAGAGTGGTTGTCCGTGGGGAGGTTCTGAGGAGAGTGGTTGTCCTGTGGGGAGGTTCTGATGAGAGTGGTTGTCCAGTGGGGAGGTTCTGAGGAGAGTGGTTGTCCAGTGGGGAGGTTCTGAGGAGAGTGGTTGTCCAGTGGGGAGGTTCTGAGGAGAGTGGTTGTCCAGTGGGGAGGTTCTGAGGCGAGTGGTTGTCCAGTGGGGAGGTTCAGAGGCGAGTGATTGTCCAGTGGGGAGGTTCTGAGGCGAGTGGTTGTCCAGTGGGGAGGTTCTGAGGCGAGTGGTTGTACTGAAAGAACACCTGTGTTTTCTTCATTTCTTCACAGAGGAAATATATTCTTCGGTGCTTAAGTATCAGGATATCGTCTGCTTAGAAAATTTTTCTTATACTGCAAAGGCTCGTTTTTTTATAATTTGAATAAACTCAATATCAGTCTCCAAGGCAAAAATGGGCAAATTTTTACGATAATGAGAAAAATAAAAGGATTCAAATAGAAACTGCAAAAGTGGCGTCAATTTAGGAAAAAAAACATTTTCCACTTTTTAACCTAATGAAAGAATGTGGCTGGAAAAGTAGTGCATTCAGTAGAAGAGAGAGATGCAAATGACCCCCTTAGTTATCAAGACATCACACTTTGAAACAGGGAAAACCCTCAACTCGATTTCCCTAGAGACTGAGGGAGAACACCTGAATTATAACATGTGGGTCCTTGACCCACAAGAATGGTTATAACCATAACTTTAATTTTTAAAGGGTATGGACCGGTAAGCCAGCGGAAGTGCCTCGGTCAGATGACCAAAAGCTCCAGTTGCGTATCGTCATATGACTAAGACCCACTTCAGGAAACACTTGTCCTGTTTCCTGACAAATTTTACCTAACCTAACCTGAATTATTACATGTGGGTCCTTGATCCATTTGCTGCTAATGAAATTGTTGACCATTCTGAAGCCCTGTTAGAGCTTCAGATCATACTGAAATATCAGCTTCAAGATGTTTTACACAAAACATGAATTTCAAGGTTTTCATGTTCTGTATTCCAGAACACAGAGTTGGTAAAGGAGACAACATCCATGTTCCCACAGATGCCAAAATCATATCTATGTGAGAAAGGCTTGACAACTTTAGCCCAAGACACTGAACCACAAACACCTATGTAATTTCACACATCATTCTTCAGTTTATTATTATTCTTTAATATAAACAGATTTTGTTATGAATTGCAAGTCATATATTCAACTATATTGCAATGCTAAACGGTAAATAAAAATGAAACTCCTTTTTTCTTTTCTCAACCTTTGAACCGAAATAAAAATCTGGATACATTTGGACAAAAATGGTCGCCAGTTGGGGTGGACGACTTTTTCGATTTCTCCATAAGGGTGAGACGTCATCAAAAAACAGTGGAATATCACTGATCGACACCATCTCTCCGCTTCAACTGGTTCCTGCTGGTTCCTGCACCAAAGACGCCGTCCATCTCCTCCTGCATTACCTTGATAAAAATCAGCCGTGTAGGTGCAACCTCTCTCAATATAGATATCAAAATGGACACATTTATCTACCTCATCATAATATACAAATAACCCGCACGTGGGAGCGAGGAGCTTTCGGCGACGTTTGAGTCCAACTTGGAGCATTTACGAAATCATATTAACTTTAAAGAGATTAGGAGGCAGTATATGTCATTTGTGTATTGTTCCACTCACGGTATTGTGCCTTGTGTTCTATGACTCATCATAAAATAATCATCAGATTCGTCTGTTGTATTTAAGCGTGAATGTTCACCTGCTAGTTAGCAAGGATTATGATCATTGTGGTGGTAATTAGCCTCGGTTAAAACATTGGAGTCATTAAGAGCGGAAGGCAGCTTAGAGTTAATGAATTATCAAAAAGGCAGAAAAAAAATCCTGAAATTTATATGCTCATACGGCAATAATTTGCTTTTATTTGTTTAAAATTTAATAAACGTTAATTTACATACACACACAAATATATATATATATATATATATATATATATATATATATATATATATATATATATATATATATATATATATATATATATATATATATATATATATATATATATATATGCAAGACACCACTATGAAAAATAGAAGAATTCAGGCTCGTGATCTACTCACTTATCAGGAACTATAAAGGAAACATGACAAGCAGGCTTTAAAGGCAGAATCACCTCACAGTCACATCACACTAACAAAGACAACACCTCACAGTAGCGTAACATCTCACGACTCTGTGAAGAGGAACATAAGAAAGGACCTGAAACTCTTCCCAAGAATTAAGATTAGTCCAATTTATCATTAAATTCTTCCCAAATTTTATTAATTATAAATGAATCCAATTTATATAAACCAAAAGAAATATTCATATTATTTTCAAAACTGCTTTTAATGAAACATGATTCTATTATATTCCTCAACCATGGACTTGCTTGATACAACCTTCTGAGCATTTTGAAAATCAATTGGATGGTTAAAGTCTCTCACATGAATAAATAAAGCATTAGAATCTTGTCCAGTTCTAATGCTATATTTATGTTGTTTTAATCTTAGTTCAAGACTTTTACCAGTTTGATAAAAAATACCCCCCAAAATGCTGATGGATGTGTCTATAAGATTCCTGTAAAATAGGGCGATAAGTTTATTATGGTCAAACTGGTAAAAGTCTTGAACTAAGATTAAACAACATAAATATAGCATTAGAACTGGACAAGATTCTAATGCTTTATATTCATTGAAACTTAACCATCAATTGATTTTCAAAATGCTCAGAAGGTTGTATCAGCAAGTCCATGGTTGAGAGGAATATAGAATCATGTTTCATTAAAAGCAGTTTTGAAATAATATGAATATTTCTTTGTGTTTTATAAATTGATTCATTTATAATTAATAAAATTTGGGAGAATTATGATAATGACTAATCTAATTCTGAAGTCAGAGTCCTTTCTTATGTTCCTCTTCAGAGTCGTGAGATGTTACGTACAGGATGTTGTCTTGTTAGTGTATTGACCTGAGTTATTCTGCCTCTTATAAGCCGCTGTCATGTTTCCTTATAGATAATGATTCACAAAGCGCAAAACTCTATTTTTTCATAGTGATTTTGCTTATTTTAATATCACCATTTTATATCTTTGTATATATATATATAATATAATATATATATATATATATATATATATATATATATATATATATATATATATATATATATATCTGTAGTTACTTGACCACAGTAATCAATGCTAGAAGTGTCCCGCATTTAGTTTAATTATTATTATTATTATTATTTATTATTATTATTATTATTATTATTATTATCATTATTATTATTATTTTTAATATGTGCATTTGATTTTCTCTCCACGATGCTATCAGCTGAAAGACACCCACGTACCTATTTATCATTAAGTGAACAGGGGCAACATGTGTAAATAGAATCGATCATGTGTGTGTAATTACATTAATGATTTAAACAAGGGAATAACAAGTGATATGAGCAAATTCATAGGAAGATGCCACTGCCCTTCAGGATTTAGATTAGATCATGTCGTGGCCAGGAAAGTTTAATGTAGATAAAATGGAAAATCCTAATGCTCGGAAATGTAAATAACTCCAACACATATAAAGTAACATAGAACATGATAATATAGATTTTGAAATGGCCTTAGAAGTTATGGAAAGCAGGAATCCAATGCCAAGACAGCCGTTTCTGAGCGTGCGTATTAATGCTAACAAATTATCTGGATTTATCTCAAAAAGTCTAAACAATAGGAGTACAGAGGTTATACTACCGCTCCATGCATCATTAGTGAGGTCTCACTTGGATTATGCAACTCATTTCTGGTCTCCATGCTAGAAAATTAACAAATTCATTGGAAAACATTAAGAGAACAATGAGCAAATTAATTTACAATGTAAGATATTTTTCATACGAAGAAAGACCTTCATGAGGAAGACATGATCGAAGTGAACAACTAGAAGATGGGCATAAATAAAGGAAATATAAAGAAGGTACTGACACAAGCGGAACCTTACACTGACACTAGTGGACCACCACCTACCTGTGCTCACCTTACACTGACACAAGTGGAACACCACCTACCTGTGCTCACCTTACACTGACACAAGTGGAACACCACCTTCCTGTGCTCACCTTACACTGACACAAGTGGAACACCACCTTCCTGTGCTCACCTTACACTGACACAAGTGGAACACCACCTTCCTGTGCTCACCTTACACTGACACAAGTGGAACACCACCTTCCTGTGCTCACCTTACACTGACACAAGTGGAACACCACCTACCTGTGCTCACCTTACACTAACACAAGTGGAACACCACCTTCCTGTGCTCACCTTACACTGACACAAGTGGAACACCACCTTCCTGTGCTCACCTTACACTGACACAAGTGGAACACCACCTTAATGTGCTCACCTTACACTGACACAAGTGGAACACCACCTTCCTGTGCTCACCTTACACTGACACAAGTGGAACACCACCTTCCTGTGCTCACCTTACACTGACACAAGTGGAACACCACCTTCCTGTGCTCACTTACACTGACACAAGTGGACCACCACCTACCTGTGCTCACCTTACACTGACACAAGTGGACCACCACCTACCTGTGCTCACCTTACACTGACACAAGGACAACGCCAGTTATTCTTGAGAAAAGTAATACAGTGTTGAGAGCTGTACAAAATTTTAGGAGTGTGGCAGAGGTTAGAACGTGAACGAAATGGAAATGTTTTCCAAAATTTGGTTCTTAGGAAAAAATATTGAATGTGCTAGGGAGAAGAATGATCTTTAAAGATAAAGAACGAACATACAAGTAAATGGGTGTATGGTAAATAGCTTAATACACATAGTCCTGGTATGCGGACATACGCAAGTGAGCAAGCAGACTCCCACGTAGTACGCTGGCGCCACCACACTGGCGTATAAGCTCTGTTACTTTAAAACTAGTCTACGATATCGACCATAAAGGTAGTGGTTCAGGGAGTGTAGAATACAGCAGCGTGCTAGTGCTTGTATTTTTGTAACAAGGCCTCGGTGCAATACCCATTATTATGTACTATTAATCCTCTATGTAACTGAACTACTAAGCTACACAGCTTGCGTGCTTGCTTATATTTATTTTACTTTTTCCTTTCTCTCTCTCTCTCTCTCTCTCTCTCTCTCTCTCTCTCTCCATTTCTCCGTTCTCCCCTGCTCACTTCCAGGGCAGACTATAATGTCGTAATATATCAGTGGGTGCCGCCTGCTAAGCACAACGTACGATGTAGAGTTCCAGGAGACTGGAGGTAGTGTGCCATTCCTGCCCAGGTCTCTCCTTCGAGCCCTTACGTATTATATATATATATATATACACTAATATGTGGCAAAAATTAACTCACGTTCAGGAAATTAAGACATTTATAAGAAGGATGCAATTTATTAAGATGTACTAGTGAAGCTGGCAGCAGCTGGACACAGGTGGCAGCAGCTGGACAAAGGTGGCAGCATTATTCAATTACGTTAAATGGGACTTTGCTTTAAAATGATGGACGGAAGAGGTTAATGGTTTGAGAAAATAATATTACGTTTATGGTAAGATATAAACATTATTTTGGAAACGGAAGAGAGATATTACGATGGATGACAGAATTTAGAGTTTTCACAAATATACCGTAAACAGTGCGCATGTGTGTACTGATCTATTTGTGGTTGCAGGGGTCGAGTCATAGCTCCTGGCCCCGCCTCTTCACTGATCGCTACTAGGTCCTCTCTCTCCCTGCTCTATGAGCTTCATCAAACTTCGTCTTAAAGCTATGTATGGTTCCTGCCTCCACTACGTCACTTTCTAGGCTATTCCACTTACTGACAACTCTATGACTGAATAAATACTTCCTAACATCTCTTTGATTCATCTGAGTCTTCAACTTCCAATTGTGACCCCTTGTTGCTGTGACCCATCTCTGGAACATCTTGTCTCTGTCCACCTTGTCAATTCCTCGCAGTATTTTATATGTCGTTATCATGTCTCCAATAACCCTCCTGTCATCCAGTGTCGTCAGACCGATTTCCCTTAACCTTTCTTCGTCTAGGTCTAGGTCTAGGACTAGTCTTGTTGCAAACCTGTACACGTTCTCTAATTTCTTGACGTACGTGTGTGTGTGTGTGTGTACTCACCTAATTGTGGTTGCAGGGGTCGAGACTCAGCTCCTGGCCCCGCCTCTTCGCTGTCCGCTACTGGGTCTCTGCTCTCCCTGCTCCATGAGCTTTATCATACCTTGTCTTAAAACTATGTATGGTTCCCTCCTCCACTATATCGTTCGCTAGACTATTTCACTTCCTAACTACTCTATGGCTGAAGAAATGCTTCCTAACATCCCTTTGACTCATCTGAGTCTTCAGCTTCCAGTTGTGTCCCCTTGTTTCTGTGTTCCCTCTCTGGAACATCCTGTCACTATCTACCTTGTCGATTCCCTGCAGTATTTTGTATGTCGTTATCATGTCTCCTCTAACCCTTCTGTCCTCCAGTGTTGTTAGTCCTATTTCCCTCAACCTGTCTTCATATGGCATTCCCCTGAGCTGTGGAACTAGCCTTGTCGCAAACCTTTGCACTTTCTCTAATTTCTTGACGTGCTTGACCAGGTGTGGGTTCCAGACTGGTGCTGCATACTCTAGTATGGGCCTGACGTACACGGTGTACAGTGTCTTGAACGATTCCTTGTTAAGGTAACAGAACGCTAATCTTAGGTTTGCCAGTCGCCCATATGCTGCCGCGGTTATCTGGTTGATGTGTGTTTCCGGAGACGTGCTTGGCGTTATACTCACCCCAAGGTCTTTCTCCTTTGATGAGGTTTGTAGCCTTTGTCCATCTAGTCTGTACTCTGTCAGCGGTCTTCTTTGCCCTTCTCCGATCCTCATGACTTTGCATTTGGTGGGGTTAAATTCGAGAAGCCAGTTGCTAGACCAGATGTCATGCTTGTCCAGGTCTCTTTGAAGTCCTGCTTGGTCTTCATCTGATGTCATTCTCCTCATTAATTTCACATCATCTGCGAACAGAGACACTTCTGAGTCTATCCCGTCCGTCATGTCATTCACATATACCAAGAATAGCACTGGTCCTAGGACTGACCCCTGCGGTACACCGCTCGTCACTGGCGCCCACTGTGATACCTCATCACGCACCATGACCCGTTGTTGTCTCCCTGTGAGATATTCCCTGATCCATTCCAGTGCCCTTCCTGTTATACATGCTTGGTCTTCCAACTTCTTTACTAATTTCATATGAGGAACTGTGTCAAAGGCCTTCCTGCAGTCCAGGAAAATGCAGTCACCCCACCCTTCTCTCTCTTGCCTTACCTCTATTACTTTATCATAGAACTCCAGGAGGTTTGTGACACAGGATTTGCCTTCCCTGAATCCGTGCTGTCTGGTGTTGATTATCCTGTTCTGCTCCAGGTGTTCCACCATTCTTTTCCTGATGATTTTCTCTAAGACTTTGCACACTATACATGTAAGTGACACCGGTCTATAGTTTAGTGCCTCCTTTCTGTCTCCTTTTTTAAAGATGGGGACTACGTTGGCCTTTTTCCATAACTCAGGTAGCTGCCCAGTTTCAAGGGATGTGTTGAATATTATGGTAAGTTATGTGTAAGTTATTATGTGTGTGTTTTTGCGCGCGCGCGCGTGCAAGTTCACAGTAAACAGGTGAATCACAATATGCAGAATAAGCACTGTGAAAAAATGCTAGAATTCCAAGCACTTTCGTGAAGTCTCACATTTTCATGGATAATGATAATGTGAGAAATCACGAATGCGCTTGGAATTCTATTTGTTCACAGTGGTTATTCTGCACACACACACAAAAAAATATTATATATATATATATATATATATATATATATGCAATAAAATACGATTTTAGCACATTTTTCTAGCTTTTTAATCGTTTCATGTATTTTCGAAAATAATATGAAATATTCTATAAAATATTGATTTTTATAGATTTTTAATGGGATTTTTGAAAATATGTAAATAATAATAAATATTCAAGAATGCTATAAAACTTGATTTTATTGGCTCCTTGAATTTAACCCCGGCAAATGCAGTCATGAAGATCGGGGAAGGGCAAAGAAGACCGCAGACAGGGTATAACCTAGGTGGCCAAAGACTGCAAACTCTGCTCAGGAGAAGATCTTGGGGTGAGTATGGACCGAGCACGTCTCCGGAAGCACACATCTCTCAGTATGTATACAGTGAAATATTCGTATCTCCTCACTGTATATACACCGAGAGATGTGTATTTCAGTGTATACACAGGGAAATATGTGTATTACTTTCAGTACGTTCACACACGCGTGCATCTTGCAGTGTATATACACAAAATACGTGTATTTCTCACTGTATGTATATATATATATATATATATATATATATATATATATATATATATATATATATATATATATATATATAATTTCGTGCATAATAAGCCGAATTGATAAATTTTCCCAAATTTTCTTCTATAGATTAATAGATTTTTCAGATAGGATGCTATTTTTGAGACGCTGGTCTTAAAACTGCTGGAAAGTTGCATCTATTGGCTTATATACAAGTACAATATCTAGATTCTGGTTTCCACTCTCTACTTCACCGACTACTACATCATTTGTGTTCTTAGTAACTTCACGGACTACTACATCATTTGTGCTGTTAAGTAACTTCACGGACTACTACATCATTTGTGTTGTTAAGTAGCTCAGGGCAAATGAATGACTCTTAACATACAAGCCAGCCCTTTCCCCTTGTTGCCTGTTTTTTGGGTCGTATCTAAGTAGACTGTATTCAATGTTAGTCTTTAATATGTGCCTCTGTAAAAGCTGGCAACATTGTACTGGACTAGATGAGGAGTCCACTAATAATCGATATTTTGTCTCTCATTTTGAGGCCTTACGTGTTTGCAGGCATAAATGTTATATTATTTGTTGCTAAGCTGGTGGCTACTTTCGTTGGCATTAATATCAGTGGCTCTGATGAGCCAACCATTTTGTTGCAGTCCAATGTGGCACCAAGGTGGTGATGCATTCGTAACAGTTCTTGACATTACTTTTTGCTTCATGTCATTAAAAAATTCTGGTGTTTCTATACTTGTAATTGTCACGTTCAGGGCGACGTTCATGAGGTTTAACTCCCTCGTTCTTTTCATGTAGAATGTTGGATAGTTTTTGTTATAGCATCGTTTCTTACTTATTGAGCTGTAATGTTTTTTTTGGGTGAAAAGAATGCAGGTTTTGCAACGACATGTGTCTGTTAAGGAAATTTCTTTGGATAGTCGCATTTATAATACTTCTGTCACCAGTCTCCATATTTACAATCAGCCCAGGCATGATGGTGACACAGTTGAATGTGCTGTTTGCTGTGGTGTTTAAGTAGTTTATTGATCCATTGGTTTTATAAGAGCTATTGGTGCTAGTTCCTGTACTTTTTATGTTTATATTTTTTGTCTTAACAATTTTCCTTTGGTTTCTGGTTAAATTGTTTACCTCGTTCTCGCTTGAAACCTCAGAGGCATTTGATTCTTCCAGGGGAAGACCTGGACAGTATTACTTTCCAGGTCTGACAGTATTACTGTCCAGGTCTGACAGTATTACTGTCCAGGTCTGACAGTATTACTGTCTAGGTCTGATAAGAATTCTGTTCCCTTTTCTATGTCAACATTCGATTTTGCCCTTTCTTCATTTACATGCACTTGCAAGATCATGTTTTGTGTTGGTAAGGCGTCTGCATTTATATTATCAAAGGCTCTACTCGTTTCACTCTCATCCACCAATGTTAATGTGGCATTAACCCCTCGTCCCTGAACATCAAGCGGCTGCTTACTAAAGATCTCTGGTTTATGAGTCCAGCTGTTCCAGCAAGACACAAAAAATGGCTCCCTAGTTTGTCCTGACGTTTTGTTTAAAATATATGTTATCCTTAGATATAAAGAGTTATCCTGACCACAGAGCCAGCAGAAGTTTTTTTTTCCTCTCGTTTCAGAGATGTGCATATGATGTGAACTACCACTGTACGTAACTGTACATGGCAGTGCATGTATATACGTGGGTAAAATTACTGATTTGTTACAGAGGAAGTTTTCTCCTTGATATATGCAGTTTAAAGTAAAACCATTTGGTATATCAGCTCCTGGTATGTGGTTATCCTATATAACTTATATAACGTTTCACTGGAACAGCAATTTGACTAAAAATATTGGTTTATTTTCTCTGGGATATGTGAGAGGGTGGTAGTTGTACGTCTGGCAGTCCTGCCGGGAGGGGAAAAAACTCATGGCAGTAAGTTTCCCCTCATCTTTCTCTCACCTTATACCAGACACCAAAGATATGGTGATCTGCCTCGCATTTGACTAGTACCTTCTAGTGTTTATCTTCACTATTTGGTATCACTCTCAATGCCTCTTCCCTCTATGTGCTCGAAGCTTGATTGGTAGAGTCTTCAGTTCACACACTGAGGAACTAGGGATCGATCCCCGGCACGGATGAAACGTTGGACGTTTCCTTACACCTGCTGCCCCTGTTCACCCAGCATTAAGTAGGTACCTTGGAGTTAAACGACTGTTGTGGGTTGCATCCTGGTAGGCAAGATTAACCTAAGTTGCCAGAAATGTTCTTCATAACCAGGGACTTTCTATATAATATGTCAATAATGTCAGCTATGGTCTATAATAGTTGTATTATGTACTTGTAGAAATAAATATTATTATTATTATATTATTATATTATTATTTATATCCTTGCTACGTTGATATAGCGTGACTCATCTAGAGTTATGGTGGCATCTTATGTAACCATGACCACTAATTTACTTCCTACTACTTTTATTCATTAATGATCTATAATGATCACTAAGTTTATATAATTGTGACGCAGCCTACAATTTGTTCCATTTAGTAGAGTTAACACTGAGAGTCAATGCACTATAAGAACATGCCTATGGCATCACTAATTACACTTGCAATATTCTCCAAATTACTTTTTCTCGAATTTCTCAGTTTTATTTTATTAACACCAAGGCTGATGTGTTTATAACTGTAGTGTAAGGGCGCCTCTTACACTACAAATATAAAACTGCACTTCAGACACTGTACTTCGCCGATTTTCCTGAATCCCTTCATAAATGTTACCTTGTTCACACTCCAACAGCACGTCAAGTCCTAAAAACCGCTTGTCTCCACTCCTAACACGCTCACGCATGCTTGCTAGAAGTCCAAGCCCCTCGCACACAAAACCTCCTTTACCCTCCCTCCAACTTTTCCTAGGCTGACCCCTACCCCGTCTTCAATCCACTACAGATTTATACACTCTCCAAGTCATTCTATTTTGTTCCATCTCTCTACATGTCCGAACAACCTCAACAACCCCTCCTCAACCCTCTGGATAATACATTTAGTAACCCCATACCTTCTAATTTCCAAACTACGGATTCTCTGCATTATATTCAGACCACACATTGCCCTCAGACACGACATCTCCACTGCCTCCAGCCTTCTCCTTGTTGCAACATTCACCACCCATGTCTCACAACCATACAAGAACGTTGGTATAACTATACTCTCATACATTCCCCTCTTTGCTTAAATGGATAATTTTCTTTGTCTCCACAGTCTCCTCAGTGCACCACTCACTTTTTTACCCCCTCATCAATTCTATGATTCCTCTCATCTTTCTTAGACCCATCTGCTGACATGTCCACTCCAAAATATCTGAATATATTCACCTCCTCCATACTCTCTACCTCCAATCTGATATCTAATCTTTCTTAACTAAATTTTTTATCCTCATCACCTTACTGTTTCCTATATTCACTTTTATTTTTCTTCTTTTATATACCCGTCCGAACTCATCCACCAATCCCTGCAACTTCTCTTCAGAATCTCCCAAAAGCACAGTGTCATCAGCACAGAGCAACTGTGACAACTCCCACTTTGTGTTAGATTCTTTATCTTTTAACCCAACACCTCTTGCCAACACCCGAGCATTTCCCATCTCTCCCTCTCTCCTACATATTCTAACCTGAGCCTCACTATCCTCTTAAAAACTTTTCACTGCTTTCAGTAACCTACCTCCTATTCTATACATTTTCAACATTTGCCACATTCCCCCCTATCCACCTATCATACGCCTTTTCAAATCCATAAATGTCCATGAAAACCTCTTTATCTTTATCTAAATACTGTTCACCTATATGTTTCACTGTAAACACTTGGTCTACATACCTCCTACCCTTCCTAAAGCCTCCTTGTTCATCTGTTATCCTGCTCTTCGTCTTGCACTTAATTCTTTAAGAGCACTTAGCTCTTAAAGCAGGTATACTTAACAGGCTTATTACCCTATAATTTTTACACTCTCTTTTGTCCCCTTTGCCTTTATACAAAGGAACTATGCATGCTCTCTGCTAATCCCTCGGAAACCTTACCCTCTCCTTACATTTATTAAAGAAAAGCACCAACCATTCCAAAACTATATCCTCCACCTGCTTTTAACATTTCTGTCTTTATCCCATCAATACCAGCTGCTTTACCCCCTTTCATTCTACCCACTGTCTGACGCACTTCCCCACACTCACAACTGGCTCTTTCTCACTCCTACAAGATATTATACCTCCCTGCCAATACACGCAATCACAGCTTCCCTATCTTCATCAACATTTAACATTCCTCAAAATATTCCCTCCATCTTCCCAATACCTCTAACTCTCCATCTAACAACTCTCCTCTCCTATTTTAACTGTCAAATCCATTCGTTCCCTAGGCTTCCTCAACTTATTAATCTCCCTCAAAACTTTTTCTTATTTTCAACAAAATTTGTTGATAACATCTCACCCACTCTCTCAATTACTCTCTTTTTACATTCCTTCACCACTCTCTTAACCTCTCTTTTTTTTCTCCATATATTACTCCCTCCTTGTATCACTTCTATTTTGTAAAAAGCTCTTGTATGCTAACTTTTCTCTCTTACTACTCTCTTTACCTCATCATTCTACCAATCGCTCTTCTTCCCTCCCGCACCCACTTTCCTGTAACCACAAACTTCTGCTGAACACTCTAACACTACATTCTTAAACCTACCCCATACATCTTCGACCCCATTGCCTATACTCTCACTAACCCATCTATCCTCCAGTAGTTGTTTATATCTTACCCTAACTGCCTCCTCCTTTAGTTTATAAATCTTCACCTCTCACTTGCTGCTTCAATTCTCCATATATCCCATCTACCTTTTACTCTCACTGTAGCTACAACTAAAAAGTGATCTGATATATCTGTGGCCCCTCTATAAACATGCACATCCTGAAGTGTACCCAATAGTATTTTATCTATCAATATAAAGACTAACAAAATACTGTCATTACGCCCTGTATCATATCTTGTATACTTATTTATCCCTTTTTTCTTAAAACATATATTACCTATTATTACGCAGTGTATTATAAAATGTGAATAAAAAACGCTCCATATATATAAAATGTCAGTTTCCGGGATTTATTCTAAAACCAGACGCGTATTAGTCCTGAAGAGTAGCCAGAGAAGCGCAGCAGCTGCAGCAAGATGTCCTAAGACGTGGTAATTGTGTGAGTAGAGATGACGAATCTGGGGAAATTTAGGCCACTAAGTTATTTTATTGTTTTTGGTGCTCTCATGTTTACCTGTTGGGCCATAATGTGCAGAGGCCTGTTTAATTTTTGGAGAGTACTGGTGTACAGGGCTTCGCCTGCAGGTTAAGATGCCGGCAGAATAGGGGAAGGGGGGTATGGAGCCTCCCTGTTTATAAATGCTAATGTTTTTACCCACTAATAGCAGTGTGTTAGTGAGCTAATGTGAGTAAAGGTGAACTGTAGTGTGGTGATTTTGTATGTAGAATAGGTTGTATATGTAAGTTTACTATTAATATATATATAGTTATTGTTAATAACTATTGAATCCACACTTAATATGAACGTACAAGATGGCCCTTCGGTGGTTTATGTGGAGTAATTTAAATGCCCTTAGACTAGGCAGGTTGTTTACTCCTAGGAACCAGACTATTTATTACACAGTAAGCAACCCCTATACAACCAAACCCTTTTCTATACGAAGTTCAATCAAAGGCTCCCCATTATCATTTACACCTGCCACTCCAGACTTACCTACTACACCGTCTCTAAATGTTTCTCCTAGTTTAGCATTTAGGTCCCCTTCCACAATTACTCTCTCACTTTGTTCAAAAGTTCCTACACACTCACTTAACTTCTCCCAAAAATCTCTCTCCTTACACTCCTCTCTTCTCCAGGTGCATACACGCTTATTATGACCCACTTTTCGCATCCAACCCTTATTTTAATCCACATAATCCTTGAATTTATACTTTTATATTCCCTCTTCTCCTTCCATAACTGATCCTTCAACATTATTGCTACCCTTCCTTAGCTCTAACTCTCTCAGATGCTCCTGACTTAATCCCATTTATTTCTCCCACTTAAACTTCCCTACCCCTTCCTACTTTTCATTTATTTCCACTGCTATTATGTATTTACCTTATGTATTTACCTTTAACACGGGACTCCCTCCTCTTTACCGCTTATTCATATTTTTCCCACTTTAGATAATATCCTTATATTACACCCAAAAACTTCCTTGCGTTATAAGAGCAGGATTATCCTGTATAATGGTTGTGTGGCACAGTGTAAATAATGGCACCTAAATATGGTTCTTCTTATTTTCCCACGCAAAATATATTGTCTAGATGATTTATTTGTCTGGTAACCATTGGCATTGGAGACATGATGTTTGTACATTTTCCCGAATGTCCGTCAATGTCGCAGAGCGACATATGTCCGTATGTTCGCAGTATGTCCGTCGTTGTCCGTCAGTATGTCGTCAATGTTCGTCGTAGTCCGTCGTTTGTCATATGTTCGTCAGTATGTTCGTCATATCCGTCAGTAGTCCGTCAAGTCCGTCAGATGTCGTCAGTATGTTCGTCAGTATGTCCGTCAGTATGTCCGTCAGTATGTTCGTCAGTATGTTCGTCAGTATGTCCGTCAGTATGTCCGTCAGTATTATGTTTTGAAACCTCAGCCTGTCCACTCGCTTCTGCACACGCAAACACACTATAATTAGAATCATACATTGTTCTTATGGTTAATGTATATTAATAACCTACATTCAACAGTACAGAAGTAACACACATATTTTGGTCTAATACAAACTAATTGTGAGGAAGTCAAAAACACTGCAGTAGGCCTACTTGCCCCTGCCAAATGACTCCACGTATCAGCGTGCTCACACATCTTCAGCTCTATTATTTAAAGAATACTTTACCACATTCTTTTTTTCATATACAAGTTAAGCTTGAGTCATAAAATAGGCAGTTTAACTTAGCATTTACAGAGGCTTCTCATTTACTGTTTCTTGGTCAATAGTCAATAGAGGCCTTCCCGTTCATATTATTGAAATTGGGAATATTGATAATTGTCACAGATCCTCCTAATCTTCCTCTGCTGTATGCTGTTGCATCCCATCAGCACTTTAGAATTATTGGAATTAACCTCGGGGATTCTCTGTGTATATGTGCCGGAGTAAAGACTGGTATTGTCGCCAGTGTGTATAGTGTCTATGTTGACAAAGTCGACGTTGTATTAATGTTGGTAGAATTACCGACTATATTTTAGGTAAAAGGACACAAGTGCAACTAATGTGACATTTTATTGTGGCAACGTTTCGCCTGACTGACTAAACTCCTGAAGAGCGAAACGTTGCCACAGTAAAATGTCACATCAGTGGCACCTGTGTCCTTTTATCTAACAGAGTCGACGTTGAAAATCGTTTATTTCCCAACAGTAATATTCATCCTAATCTACGCAGGGCATCCAGGGGACTCCAGCATTCATATGGGTGTCTACTGTAAAGCTTTTTTGCCAGTGTTTGGGAAAAATAGTTACAGGAAACGTTAAAAGCTGACGTTCGGGACCTCGTCAAAAAATTGACGTAGTAAAATAAGGATTTTGTGTTATTTGGTGAGGTTATGCTCTCGTATATTATTCTTTAATCCATGGTATTTTCAGTAATCATTCAGACATCAACAGCAACAGCAGCTGAGGCTACGTCTTAATCTCCTCCTCCTCCTGTCGTGTCAACTTCAGCAGCAGCGGCTATGTTTTAACCTATTCTTCAACCTCTTCATTAGTCATCTTGAGCAAGAGCAAATGTTAATCATCGGCTTTCCCTTTAGATCAAAATAAAAATCATGTATATATTTATGTATCTTCAAAGGGACCCCAACAAGTGGTTGACGGATATAAAAAAAAATTGGGGGGTGGGAATTCCTTCAAACTTTGGCTAATATCTTCAGAATGCTTTATCTGATCGGCTTCAACTTTTCAAATCTGGATCACCTGCTTCAAACCTGGGGCAACCACAAGTACTGGTGTGTTCAGAGCCAATTCCATGCTTACTGAAAAGGGTTTGATAACTTTCAAAAGCCTCTTCTGCTTGGCTTCCTAATTTGACAAGGGTTTAAAGTGAAACAGATATGTGCACGAGTATCTATCGCCAGTTTTATGTACATAATTGGAATCGACGAATCTCTGTGATCGCTTCAGACTTTTAGTGCTTTAGTGTTTCGTTGAATCCAAGTTCGTGTTGTTACTGGGCTCTATTATAATGTTGTCAATTTTAATTCCTCTTCTGAGGGTTTTATGACATTATACTGACGCACACGATGAGATGGATATTCCATTAGTGTAGTCTGTAGAGGTGCAAAATTAAAAAAATTTAGGACATAGCAATTTCTGGAGAATTCCTTTTCTGGTAGTCTTTTAAACTTTCAGTGTTGGCAGTCTTTACTGTAAGACAGCTTGGCATTCACTATGAGTTGTGCAAATCTTAATTTGCCAATTTTCTAAGGCATCCCAGAATGGGAACTTTAAAGGGAGTTGCTTGAATATTTTCATTTTTTCTTGTCAAATACTGTGATTATAATTTGCTCATAACTTAAGCCAACCCTTCCCCGTCCCCCTTCATCCGATTGACTTGAAATAAGGTCAGATTATAGGTATAATTGACATATGTGAAGGACTTTAAAAATTGTTGAACCCATTCCCAGCATCCTGGAATGGCTCAGATAATTCCATGACTCTCAGTGGTGCAACACTCTTCGACGTGATGCCAAAACCGTCCAATTATAAGCTCTCGTTTTCCTGTCCCATCTTAGCTTTTCATTTATAACTTCAGAACTCCTTATCCAATCGGCTTCAAACTTTAAACCCAGATCAACTATTACTAGGTGAAGGTTTGTGGAGGAATGAACATGTGCAGGTGACCTCAGCTCAGGTTTATATAGACCATTCCCGAAGTTGGTTTCCCAAGATAGCTTTAAGGAACATTTTCAGCATTGATGTAACCTTTTAAAAGGTCGGCATTGTTTATGGAGTGTGTGGGGGCCATTTTTATTCTAGTAATTGGGTAGTAATATTTTTCGTAATCGTAATTGGATTATGGTTCCTTGAGTGTCTTGATTCTACTGAGGGGTTCCTGATCCAGGAAACAGGCCTAACCCTCTCCTTCCTTGGATCGAATGTGAATGCCACCCATTTCACCGGCGTTATATGATCCGTACGGGCATAACGCTCCTCCCTGTCCAAAATAAAACCATTATAAATGGCTTCAATTTTTAATTGATCTCTGATTCATCCTGTGAAATGGCTGACACTGTTTTGGGTACTGGCTGTGTAGGTGTATTATTTGATTATAAATCTCTGCACTGACTGGAGATTAGCTTTAAACTTTTAGATCTATAATTACTTTAAAAGAATATTCACCTTAATTTTAGACTGTGTAAGTTTTAATGTGCCAGTTTTAGTATTTACATTTGTTTCTGTGAAATAACTAGAGAGTATTTCTTCTGATCAGAAATAAGTCAGTGTTCTACATTGCTGGGTTGTCCTATATTAATATATATATACTACAATATATAATGATTAAATAAATAATTTTATTAATTTATTATTTAATATTTTATAGGTGTATTTATCATATATATATATAATATTATGAAATATATATATGATGTGATGTTTGTGTTATATATTCTTATATTATTAAATAGAAATGTTGGAGTGATATAATCGGCTATTTTTTTCATAGTGGTTGTTTGGATATTATATACAGTATATATTAATACCATTATAAAAATTATATTATAACCAAATTTATAAATTAATAATTAATTAAATACTAGTTAATAGTTCCTTGATAAAATGCGCTTGATTAATTTTTAGTGGTTGTTTTGATTTTTCCCTAATGGAAGAAACTGGGAAAATGGTAATAAACCCTTTCAGTAACTTTAGCACATCAATCAAACTTCAACACTAGAGACAATCTTAGATTGAAATTTCTGAGCGGCTGTACAAGCTTTCTATGGGAAAAAATATAAAATACCTTCATGGTAATTTGAATATTAAGACACAATGTGACAATCAATTCTGGGTATCATTATTGAAAATGTTACAATACCTGGGTTTAATACACGACCATTGCACACGGCCATTTATAAACCACCCCACCATCTACCTCCTCTTGCCATCAACACCTTACTTTTGCCATCACCCAATCACATAACCTTCTCTCTTGCCACCACCCCCTAACCACGACCTGCCACCACCACCTCACGTCCTCCTGCCACCAGCACCTCACGTCCTCCTGCCACCAGCACCTCACGTCCTCCTGCCACCACCACCTCACGTCCTCCTGCCACCAGCACCTCACGTCCTCCTGCCACCACCACCTCACGTCCTCCTGCCACCACCACCTCACGTCCTCCTGCCACCACCCCCTCCCCTCCATCCCTGAACAATCACACACCACAACTAATCAGTGACAAAGCTGTGATTATCAGACAACAGGATCCAGCCCCACTCCCTCCCTACACTAATAGAATACACCATGGTTTCAGCACTACGTGAAAAACAAGCGATATTCTATTCTCTTATGCTTTCATTTTCTCCTACAGGCAGCCCAGCGGGATCCTGAGAGGCGACTCAAGCAACCCTCGAGCTCCTGAAGTTCTAGAGAGAGCGTGTGCGTGTGCAGTCTAGGAGGATTTGACGTTCTTGTCTGACAGAGGTAAGCTGTTCCACTGGGACTCACTTTTATGACTGCTGGCTGGCACTGTCGCATATTGTGACTTGATGTTTACTTGACCTACAAGCTTTTATTACTGCTGGCTGGCACTGCCGCATATTGTGACTTGATGTTTACTTGACCTACAAGCTTTTATGACTGCTGGCTGGCACTGCCGCATATTGTGACTTGATTTTACTTGACCTACAAGCTTTTTGACTTCTGGCTGACACTGTCGATATTGTACTTGATATTTACTTGACCTACAAGCTTTTATGACTGCTGGCTGGCACTGCCGCATATTGTGACTTGATGTTTACTTGACCTACAAGCTTTTATGACTGCTGGCTGGCACTGCCGCATATTGTGACTTGATATTTACTTGACCTACAAGCTTTTATGACTGCTGGCTGGCACTGCCGCATATTGTGACTTGATATTTACTTGACCTACAAGCTTTTATGACTTCTGGCTGACACTGTCGCATATTGTGACTTGATATTTACTTGACCTACAAGCTTTTATGACTGCTGGCTGGCACTGCCGCATATTGTGACTTGATGTTTACTTGACCTACAAGCTTTTATGACTGCTGGCTGACACTGTCGCATATTGTGACTTGATATTTACTTGACCTACAAGCTTTTATGACTGCTGGCTGGCACTGCCGCATATTGTGACTTGATATTTACTTGACCTACAAGCTTTTATGACTTCTGGCTGACACTGTCGCATATTGTGACTTGATATTTACTTGACCTACAAGCTTTTATGATTTCTGGCTGACACTGACGCATATTGTGACTTGATGTTTACTTGACCTACATAAGCTGTATCATAAATGACTTGTACATGTGTGACTCTACTGCGCAATTGTGACTTGATGTTTACTTGACCTACAAGCTTTATGACTGCTGGCTGCACTGCGCATATTGTGACTTGATGTTTACTTGACCTACAAGCTTTTATGACTTCTGGCTGGCACTGTCGCATATTGTGACTTGATATTTACTTGACCTACAAGCTTTTATGATTTCTGGCTGGCACTGCCGCATATTGTGACGATGTTTATTTGACCAATAAGCCGATATCATAAAAAGACTTGTAATGTGTACTTCAGTACTGAGCAATTTCCTGTCTGATAACTACCTCAGATAACAACCTAAGATTATGAGTATTTCTTATACCGTTAAGAGGGATATAATAAAGACCATAAAACACCAATAGAACACAATGAAAATTAAAATCAGTAAATTAAATGTAATTTGTATTTAAAAATTAGAAAGTTGAACGCCACGGCAGTATAAGCAATGTATTCTAAATCACCTTTAACACTCTTAGATTATGTAAATTCATTCACATATTTCTGTCAGGCTAAATGACAGCTAAAAGTTTTTTCTTTGCTTGCTAGACAGGAGAGTCACTCAAAACAATGACTTATAAGTATATTCTGGATGACGCTGGTCATTCGCTGATTATTCGTAAGTAAAGATTTCAAGATATACCGAGGGTTAGAAACGACCAGGAAGGGAAATCACCTATATGGGGAGGGAAGTTTGTAAATACACTCCTACCACCAACCAACTCCAGTACTTTAAACATGTCACAGTAGGATAAACTGTTAACTATCCATGAATAACTCAGACTGTCACAGTTATACATGAGTAACTCAGAATGTCGCAGTTATACATGAGTAACTCAGACTGTCACAGTTATACATGAGTAACTCAGACTGTCACAGTTATACATGAGTAACTCAGACTGTCACAGTTATACGTGAGTAACTCAGACTGTCGCAGTTATACATGAGTAACTCAGACTGTCACAGTTATACATGAGTAACTCAGACTGTTACAGTTATACGTGAGTAACTCAGACTGTTACAGTTATACGTGAGTAACTCGGACTGTCACAGTTATACATGAGTAACTCAGACTGTCACAGTTATACATGAGTAACTCAGACTGTCACAGTTATACATGAGTAACTCAGACTGTCACAGTTATACATGAGTAACTCAGACTGTCACAGTTATACATGAGTAACTCAGACTGTCACAGTTATACGTGAGTAACTCAGACTGTCACAGTTATACGTGAGTAACTCAGACTGTCGCAGTTATACATGAGTAACTCAGACTGTCACAGTTATACATGAGTAACTCAGACTGTCATAGTTATACATGAGTAACTCAGACTGTTACAGTTATACGTGAGTAACTCAGACTGTTACAGTTATACGTGAGTAACTCAGACTGTCACAGTTATACATGAGTAACTCGGACTGTCACAATTATACATGAGTAACTCAGACTGTCACAGTTATACATGAGTAACTCAGACTGTCACAGTTATACACGAGTAACTCAGACTATCACAGTTATACATGAGTAACTCAGATTGTCACAGTTATACATGAGTAACTCAGACTGTCACAGTTATACATGAGTAACTCAGACTATCACAGTTATACATAAGTAACCCAGACTGTCACAGTTATACATGAGTAACTCAGACTGTCACAGTTATACATGAGTAACTCAGACTGTCACAGTTATACATGAGTAACTCAGACTATCACAGTTATACATGAGTAACCCAGACTGTCACAGTTATACATGAGTAACTCAGACTGTCACAGTTATACGTGAGTAACTCAGACTGTCACAGTTATACATAAGTAACTGAGACTGTCACAGTTATACGTGAGTAACCCAGACTCTCACAGTTATACGTGAGTAACTCAGACTGTCACAGTTATACATGAGTAACTCAGACTGTCACAGTTATACATGAGTAACTCAGACTGTCACAGTTATTACATGAGTAACTCAGACTGTCACAGTTATACATTCTAACATGTTATAGTTAACTTAAATTCGTTATTTTAGAGGAACACTGAAAACAATGCATACATATAATTTAATAAGCATCTTCATTGACACGCGTCCACGTAAACACAATCAGGTAAGAAGGGCCTCTCCCACATATTTAATTAAACAAGGTCATACGCAGCTCTAATCTTGATTCCAGTGTATTTAGCGACGTGATACTGAGATGACCTGCCACTGTAATGTACATAGAAAGTGACCTATAACACTTACGCAATATTGTGAAAAACAATCGTATCAGTGTGGAAGTTTATTAAAGGTTATTTTGTAGATATTAAACAAAACAGACACATTAAAGTTTAACTATTTGTTATAAATATTTTGTATTTTGTTACATTTGTAAGGTTTGCTCACAAGATATTTCTTTATCTAATATCATAAAATTTATATTAATATCGTTGTCTGAATTGAATTGTGTAGGATGTGTGTAGGATATTTTGCGTAGTTTATTTTGCTTATGTGATAACTTATCAGATTCATAAGATAAAATCTGCGTTCTAGATTTCCCATGTTTTTCCTAATGACACAGATCTGTTTCACGTCTGTGTGTCACTTTTCACTGCTGTTTGATACTATTTAACAATACTTTCATATGTAAGTGAACAATATTTCTGTGATTATCGTTCACCCACGCCAGCTTCTCAGAACTTAATGGAAACTATCTGGATGGGAGGACTTCGTACTCTCTCTCTCTCTCTCTCTCTCTCTCTCTCTCTGGGTCTCTTTAAGCTCATCGCTGTTTAGTGTGGAAGTGCTGCTGTTGGTTCACTGATTCTTCCTTAATCTTCACTTTAAAGAATTCTTATAAGGTTTTGTAAATTTTAAACACATCTGTCGGTACGTCAATGTGTATATTAGTGTCTTCTGGTGTTCTTGTGGAAGGATAATAAAAAGCGTCCATAAGTCTTGTAATGGTTGCAGGATATTTCTGTCATGATACCTCTGCCCAAAGCTTGTCTCTAAATATTCTATGTCGTGCGCTGTTGCAGTCAGGAAACAGGAATTACACTCCCTGTCATTGTAAATAGAACTTTCCTTTCGTTTTAGGACCTGTGTGTGTCCATCGTAGCGTGTTTGACGGTCGCTTTTGTTCCATATTTGTTCTCGTTGGTTAAAGAGTTGACTGTTTCACAGCATTGGACAGACTGTTTAGAATGTCATGGTTATTTCAATCCTGTAATCTCATATATTGTATAAATGTTGCCCAGAGTGTACAGGAGGTGTTATTCACCGGGAATTCTCCCGGCCCGGGTCTTTACCAGATGGCGACCCGGCTCCGGCTCCCTGGCGTGGGAGTGTCAGAGACCTGTCTCCCATGGGAGGGGATACCCCTCATCGGCGGGACCAACTGGCCCCAGGCCTAGCCACATTCCCCACCAGCACGAGGCATGGAGGTAGATAGATGCTAGGCCTCTCTGGTCTGCCACCTTCCCTAACGGGAAGGGCAGGCTTACGAGCCGCAGATGGTAGCAAGCTCCAGCCTTGGCACCTACCCTGCCCTAGAAGGGCTGGGCATGGTGATCGACCATCCAGAGTGTACATAGTGTATAAAGTATTCACTCCGTCATTCTATCTCGTAAAAACACAATACTATCTAAATATGTAAAATGCGGAGAACACTAGGATTTATTTACTAATAAGCACTCTTTAACTCTTAATATTGATACTTATATCCCCTAGTTTAATTAACAAACTCTTTTCAAGTGGTGTTTATATTTGCTTATCCACCTCCCAGGATACATATTGAGAATTTATTAAATACATAAGTTTACCCTTGGTGACAAAACATTATTGTTGATGTACTCTTATTTCGGCCTACATACAGGTCTGCATTGTGATTTGGATGGAGGAATCCATATAAATCCAAGACATTGGTGGAACTAAGTAATACCTCAGACTTGATTAAACTGAATCTTGAGGAAACGTAATTTAGAATAAAGTGTGCTGTGGAGATTCTGATTTTACTCACTGACCTGTATTTCTGGCCATCAGTTAGTTACCATTTTGTCCTAGGCACATGTCGATTTGACACAGCTGTTGTATGTGGTGTGTGTAAGGAAACACTTCGAAATGTTTCCGCCCCGCCAGTCCATCCGTGTGCCTGTATTCGTGTGAATAAGGCACATGTGCAACTCTTGGGTATCTGTTTTCGTCGGAACGTTTCGCCTGCACAACAGGCTTCGATTTCCCAAGCCAAAAGCACAGACATGTAGCCAAATCTTATATACTGAAGCAGAAGTGAGGCAAGACAGCAGGGGGTGATATCACACTTTAGCCTGACCCACTAGTGAACAAGTCAAACAACAGAGTTGTCCAGCAAATAAGTTGCAGAAGACCTTTCTGTACAAACACTGCGACGGTCTGGAGTTTTGAGACTCTCTGACCGCGGGTTCGAACCCCACCCGTGATATGGTTTGTTTGCAATCGTGTCATTACGATTTCGTGAGTCACTGCAGGTGGTGCTGTGTCAGGAAAAATCATAATATTGATTGTATACAATACTGAAAAGGTGACAATCTACATCCACTAGTGGGATACGCTTATCTGAGACTTAACTTCCTATTAGTTTGCCTCACATCTGCAGTCCTGTGCTTTAGGCCTGAGGGACTGATCACCTACTAAATCTTATGGACGGATTACGTCAAAACAACTACTGCTGTCCCCAGTGTTATATTCGCCTGTTTTCGATAGACTTAAGCTTATTGTACGGGCGAAACGTTCCATTAGTAAAGATGCCCAAGTGTTCCCCATGTGGATTGCTCGACTTGATGGTAATGTATACGGTTAATAGCGTACTTATGTTGCTGCTGTGATGTAGTTGGTGTAGCTGGAGCTTCCCGTCCGTAAGCCCGTCCGTGTGTTGTCCATGTGTTGCTGGATGTAGTCGGTGGAGCTGGAGCTTCCCGTCCGTGTGTTTGTCCTTGTGTTGCTGCTGTGATTTAGTTGGTAGAACTGGAGCTTTTAAATGTGTGTCCGCCACCCTGCACCTCCTTTCCTGCTCTCTCTCTCTCTCTCTCTCTCTCTCTCTATCTCCTCCCTCCCTCTCCCTCTCCCTCTCCCTATCTCTCTCTCTCTCTCTCTCTCTCTCTCTCTCTCTCTCTCTCTCTCTCCGCTCCTTGTGTTCTTCCCATCAGGTTATCCATCAACACAATTCTTTCTTGCCTCCCTCCTCCATCCTCCTCCTAATTCTCTTCTTCTACTACTACTGCTCCTATTAATAACCCCACCACCACCATCCGACACAGCTACCTTTAGCAGTCACCACCACCACTACCACTCACCACGACCAATCATTACCTCCAACACCTCTAACCACCACCACCAACTAGCACCATTACTTACTACCACCGTCAACCATCAGCTCCATTAACCACCACCAGCATCAACACCCACCACCACTATCCCCAAAACCACCATTGCTACCACCCTGTACACAACCCCCTATACTGTCACCACCACCTTCACAATAACTATTATCACCATCACTATTACTGCCACCACCATCACAAGCCTGCCCAGTCTTTTGCTTTCGTAGGGAGTGATTTCTGTGTGCAGATTAGGGACCAGTCCTTCTAGGATTTTCCAAATGTAGATTATGATATATCTCTCTCGCCTGCGTTCCAGTGAGTACAAGTCAAGTGCTTCCAAGCGTTCCCAATAGTTGAGGTGTTTGACGGAACTTGTATGTGCAGTAAAGGTTCTCTGTACATTCTCTAGCTCTGCAATTTCACCTGCCTTGAATGGAGATGTTAATGTACAGCAGTATTCTAGCCTAGAGAGAACAAGCAATTTAATAAGGTTAAGTAGTGTGTGGTGTTCTTTGATAATGTTTAGGCCATAGGTTGTTTTTGTTGAAAATTATGTACTCGTAAGTTGGCCCTAGCATTGTGCCTCGCCGTGGTATTTATGTGGGGGCTATGTGGGTCATGGAGACCCACTGCTGTGGATATGTATTTTATATAGCCCAACTTTAATTAACTAGTAGCAGTGTACTTGTGTGTTATTTTGTAATATGTGAAATATATTGAAGGCAGGTTTTAGTGTTGTATATTGTTGCATATATATTTTTTAAAGGTAAGTTTATCTACCCTTCCTGGTAATCAGACTTAAAGTATTGACCAGTTGTTTAACATTTCGTTTGGTTTACGAAACATGGGGGCTCAGTGGCTTATTTTTAAATAACTATATATACCCCTAGACATGGTATTTTACCCCCCCCACCTCCATGTTTATTTCACAACACCTGTCACTGCCTTTCACATTCACGCGTCTGCCATCGAATTCACCACCACCACCACTATCACTCCTACCACCACCACTACCACAATTATCACTAGTATCACCACCACCACAATTATGATTTATCACCACTACCACAATTATCACTATTATTGCCACTACAATTACTGCAATTATTACTATTAACACCAGAATTATCACTTATCACTACCACTACAGTTATCACCACCACCACCACAATTATCACCACCACTACTACATTCTACCACCTCTTTCCCTCCCTCCTGTAATTACACCAGAAATTCTTAATTAAACAAAAAGACAAACAAATCGAAAAAATCCAAATGGCATTGTGAGTTTCCCCCATATGTGTAATCCCTTGAAAATTATTTACGTTTTCCTAACCCATAGATTAAAGTTCTGGTTCCTTAATCTCCATATCAAAGTTTTTTCTGGGTCTCTGATGCGGGTAAAATGTACATTGATACCTCATTTGTCAAGTGATAAAGCGGTCATGATGCGAGATTAAACGAGGCTTGTGTCAGTATGTATACGTGGTGTTGTACATGTATGCGCTCGCATTCCTGCATTTAGTACAATGTATGAGTTGTGTAGATAGTATATATTATAGCTTGTGTATCGCCTTAATTAGCTAATATGCAGTATAGCCTTGTTCTTATTGCTGTAGTACGTTTTAAGGTGCTAAAGCATCTCTGTTATGTTAACCATGCAAAGATCCCACTTCACTGTAGTTTAGCTTAGTATACTTAAGTGAGTGTGAGAGTGAGTGGTGTGTGTGTGTGTGTGTGTGTGTGTGTGTGTGTGTGTGTCACTAGCCATTAAACTCCACGACTAGGAGTACCAATCCTTGTCATTAGACAAAACAACTGTTGATTTATAGTTCTCTTATGAGCACTAGTGGCTTCACACACACCTTGTAGAATTTTCTTTGATTAGAAACCTAATCAATCGTGGATAAGTTCGATCGGCATAATGATCTCATTCAATCTCTTCTCCACTAAAAGAGACGTTCTCAAATATACCACCTATATGCCTTGACAAGGCATCAGTAACAATATTACGTTTGCCCATCAAGTGTTGAAAGACTTTCTCACTTACCTATTCGTAGGTTGCCTAAACAAAGGCATAGGAAGTGCATTATATGTCGAGATATATAATGGGTACTGGGAAATGATATTAAGGAAATTCCTGAGAACCCAAACCGTAACTAGTGCTTCCTGCTCATTACTCAGTTTTTTTCAGCTAGAGTTCTTCTAGTAAATGCTAATGAAATGATTTTATTTACCTACTGTCGTTCTAGGACTGCAATAACCCAACATACTGGCATTAGTTGGTAAAATGAAAGGCTTCTCAAATATAGGAAATTTGTGTATAAGAACAAAAGTTAACTTTCTCTTAAGTGTCTGCAATGCTTTTTCTCACCTAATCCTGTGGAAATTTAGAATGAAAGCTCTATAGAGACCCGACAAGCCAACAAATGATTTAATGGCATCAGCAGTTAGGAAGAATCAAACGTTCTGAAAAACTGTTAGAGTGTATTAGTCAGTTGTTGCGAGCTTCTAAGAGGTTACGTGACCAAGAAACTTGATTTGTGGCTTTAGAAATTTACTTAATGATATTCTTATTTATGGAAATTAATGGTATAAAATACCGACACAATGGAAAAATAAACACATAAGCAGTATAATGTGATCCATTATTGACAACGTTTCGCCCACAGAGTGGGCTGTATCAAGTCACAAACAGATCTGTTGTACTTGATAAAGCCAACTGTTGTGAGCGAAACGTTGTCAATTAAGGATCACATTATACTGCGTATGTGTTTATTTTTCCATTCTTATTTATATGTTAGCTTGGACTAAAGTATTCGCTACCTGATCTAATTTCTATGAAATCATCCAAATGCACCAATGAAATGTTTACCATAAGACTACTAAATATGTCGATCGTTAGCCAAGAAAATACTATATATGAACCTCAGAAACCAAAGGCCTAGTTGAGTAAGTGATAACGATCTATAAGGGTCGAGAGCGCTATTAATTCTTGACTTTCAAACCACGGTACGGGTGGGGATTAAACTCGCGGCAAGCGAGTCGTAAAATTCCCTCGAGTTTTACGACTCACTTACCTCGAGTTCAATCCCCACCAGTACCGTGGTTTGTTTGCAATCGCGACATTACGATTTCGTGAGTCAGTTCTTAACTTTCCTCATGAAGGAATGCAGCTAAAACCTGAGTAGATTTTTAATTCACTATGATAACCTGTGTATGGACAAGCATATTTACGGAGCAACTTGCTATGTAAACAGACTGACTGATTCCTCATGAAGGAATGCAGCTAAAAACCTGAGTAGATTTTTAATTCACTATGATAACCTCTGTATGGATAAGCATATTTACGGAGCAACATGCTATGTAAACAGACTGACTGACTGACAAGCAAGGCTTAGGTTCGTTTACAAGTACTTGTGGAAGCTTGGCACGTACACTGATGATCAAACTAAATGCAAAACATGTAGTCAACCTTATGGTTATTTTCTTGATCATTACAATATATGCTTGATTATCTGTTTGAGGAATATAGATATCTCTGACAATATAAATTATTGTAGTATCTTATTAGTAAAAGTAAGTTATTAAATACGTTAAGCAAATATCCTTTGTAATGTTTGAAACATATAACATAAATTATAGATATACTGTAAATTCAGAAGTGCTCCTATTACCTCTTTTGGGGCCTAGTTCCAAGGTTTTTTATGTACCCATTTGCTCTTGCGTTACTGACCACATGATGGATTTGAGCGCACAATAAACTAGCCACTTCGATGGCAAAATCAATGATGAGGGTGATCGTAGCCTCTCAAACAATTTTCAAGAATGATTGTCCATAAATCACATTCAGCAATGACATTGTCACCATCAGGAACATTAGGTTCAACTACTGACGCACTTTCTCCCGCAGAAGTCCCCTTCTGTGTAGGCAGTGACACTTGCAAGAGCGTTAGGGTACAGAAGAAACCGGGTCAAGCCACCTGTACAGGGAGTTCCAGAGCCTTGATCTCTCTGAGCGTCTGACATCTGAGGCTTCCTCGCACTGTCCTTTGTAGAGAAGCGTTGCAGTCGAAGGATTCCGATTGGTTATGACCTCTTCAGTGTCTGACCCCTCGATAACGTTACATTGAAAGGTGCGTCTGTGTAAATATTTTACCCATTCTGCACACACAATGGATGTGTAGCAAATACCATCTTTAAGATGCACTCACCAGAACGGCACGACGAAATTGTTCATTGGAGTATTTCAAGAGCAGATCTCTTGGTAATTTCAAAATATTTACAAGTACTTGAAAATCTGATTCAAGTTTGCTTGATCAATATAACTATGAATTTGTTTTTCTATAAAAGACTCGACTTTATGACAATTATTTGTGTATCAGTATGTTAAAACGAGCAAACTGGCTCCTCAAACATATTTGCTTCAATAGGAGGACCTATAGCTGCACGGCGATGGGTATGTAGACAGGATGCAACACTGTCTACACCTCATCATCCTCACTAAAATCTCTCTCATCATAAATTCGCAAGTCGACTTCACCCCCTAAACCTTCAGAAGCATTATAACTATTCCCTGCATCGATAGAATTGCTAACTGGGATGGTATCCTAGGACTCATGCAGAGTGACACTCAGTGACTGTGGCGCTGCTTGGCTTCCCCGAATTCTGAGGATCACTGGAGTCATTTGGACTTGGAGAATCACATCCTCTTTAAAAATGGAACCTAGAACCACGGTTACCGCCAGTGAATCAACAACCTCTAGAAGAGGAACGTTCTTCTTGGATCTTGAGTGTTAGACACTCCAATATGTTGTGATTTATCGCCTTATGGTACAAACACTATGGGTTATTCCGGCCTGTACTACCACAGGCATTTCCCAGGTCAATGCCAACAGTCACAGTTGACATGCCCAGTTACACGACAGTTTTAACACCGTTTCCTACTAGAATTTCTATATCTACTACAGTGTAAACGATCACCGTGAAAGCTTCTTCTCGAGGAAGGGTGAGAATACGAGTCAGCATGAGAATACTCGTATAAATGATTATTTGAGATATAGAATAAAAGGCACAATACCGTGACTGGAACAATGCACAGTCAACCCACAAGTAGGAGAAAGAAACTTATGACGACTTTCGGTCGGAATTGAACTATTGAATAGTTACATACACTGTGACTAGTTGATTATCAGAGTCGGACTGAAACATCCTCATAAATTTCTTTCTCCACTGTGGGGGATTATTTGTGTATTTGAGATATATGTTACTGGCGTGAACCACTGCGAAGGTTCTCTGGTTCGAGGGTTCCACAGTGAAGGGATTGCTGTGCGAATCACTACAATTATAATATTAGGTTCGTCTAGAGAGAATTTTTTGAAGTTCAACGAATGGCATTAAACATTGGCAATGCAGAAGCAAGACAACACGTCAAATAGCATCAAGAACATCTACTTTACTATAGTTTAAAGTATATCACAGTTTTGCACTGAGATGAGAAAAAGTTCTAAAATCCTATCCATATGACATGTAAAATCTCTTCAATATTTAACAGGTAATTGTTTCGTTAATACTATTTTATGGCACATAAAATATGGATCACTGAGTTTTAGACGAATAAAGAGACCACTGAAGAGTTTTTTGAACGAGATCAAGTCTTAAAGTTTGCGATTAGCGCTTGAGGCCAAGAGATTTAAACGAACAATTGGGAGATTGAGCTATGCTAATCTGAACAGATGCACGGAAGCTGCCGCCTGACTATGGGCTTGATTGTTCACTTTGGCCTTGATGGCTAGTAAGAACAACTTCAATAGATCCAAATCACCTGTAAAAATGGATAGTAATGGGGTCGTATTGTTATTATTGACTACTCGCACCAGAACTCGTTGAAGATAATATCACACAAATGCAACTAATGTGACATTATATTGTGGCAACGTTTCGCTCTGCAGGAGCTTTTTCAAGCCACGGCTTGACAAAGTTCCTGGAGAGCGAAACGTTGCCACAATAAAATGTCACATTAGTTGCATTTGTGTCCTTTTACTTAACATATTGTCGGTAATTCTACCAATATTATTACAAGATAATATCCTGCTATTAGAGTCAGGATCTGGTCTAGGATTAGGAGACCCAGTGTCAGAGACTCTCCATGCATTACATGGCACATGGCATGTCACTTAAGTCTTAACTTACACTACACATTTATTAACTATAAAATAAATATAAAAATAACTAAAGAACTGAAAAGATAGACAATAACAACAAATATAAAATAATTCTTCACAGCACATCTAGGGGAAACAAAACAAAGACTACCTTTTATAATAGTCACAAAATTGAAATTGTCTCAGAGGAAAAATTAAGAACACAAAGATAAAATTCACAGACAATATTAAATATGAGGCAGTACCACAGACACAGACGGAAATAACAGAAGCCACCTGGGAAAAAAGAAGTGTTAGACATTCCAAGAATAACAACTGATCCCAATATTTATACTTGGAATGATTCTATACATGATGAAGTACACAATTACCTCTTAATTTAATTTTCCTTATTATGAGTGGGTGTGGCTTGGACCTGCCTAGCATGGGCCAGTAGACCTGCTGTAGTGTATTTATCTCTTATGTTAATATGCTCTTATGAGACACAACCCTGTGAACTATCGTAATATCCTCCTGTACTTAAATATAAAACTGAAGACTAATGACAAAGACTCGTAATGTTTACAGAATTTTAAGGAGAGTAAAGAATGATCGTGCTAAACCCCTAAAATTAAGCTTAGATCAAAGGTAATGTTGATGAATATCAATAAGACAACAGCAAAGGCAAAATTAGAAGTCTTTGGCCCCTAGCGTACCTTAGATCATATAAGTGGGAATAAGAATGAAGTTAGAAAAATAGATAGCGGTCAGTGTAGAGGCGCAATGAGATCAGTGGAAGCTCATTTGTGATGATCCCAATGGAACTTCTATGTTACGAGAGACAGAGACGTGGTAGTACCTACTGACACGACCTCTGTTACAAGACAGACGTGGTAGTACCTACTGACACGACCTCTGTTACAAGACAGACGTGGTAGTACCTACTGACATGTCCTTTTAATTACAAGAGAAAGAGACATGGTAGTGCCTCCTGACACTACCTTCTAAGTTGCGAGAGACAGACGTGGTAGCATGTACTGGCACTACCATTAGTGTTACGAGAGAGAGAGACGTGGTAGTGAATACTGACACCAACTTCTTGTCTTGAACAAACAACTAATACGGAATAAGCAAGTTAGCATCAGTTTACTTTTAAGTCAAGAAATGTGATTTTTTTATGCTATTGATTTTGTCGTGCTTTCCAGAGAGCTTTGTATTCAGTCAACAACTGACTATGCGTATGTAAACTACGTACTGGCAGAATTAGGATTTAATGCTGGGGAGTGATGGACCTGCCTCGCATGGGTCAGTAGGCCTGCTGCAGTGTTCTTTATTTCTTATGTTCTTATTTACTCAATTATCTGTTAAATTTAGATGTGTAAAATAATATGATGGAAACGCTGGTTTTAAAGCGATAATTTAAAAAAATGTTTTCTACTTTCCTTAAATATAAATATTTCCTGCAAATGTACCTAACTGTTTGCACATGTCCTTCAGGTAGTACACACGAGGTGTTGTTTGCAAATTATGTACTCTTTATCATGTAAGTTGTATGTTCATTCCAGTGTTATTTGTGCTGTGCCATAGTATACTTATAGTCTAGAGACTCATGTTCAACATTTTCTAGGCTTTAAAACTGGATTACCGATCACAGCACTAGGCTGATGCCTTCATTCAGCCTACTATTGTATAGCCTACTGAATTTTCCATAAGATGCACATTAAAAAAATCCCGTATTTTGTAATATTATTTTTTACTATTTCTTGATAATGGGAGAAATCACGAAAGCGTTAATGTCGCCCAAAAATAAAGATTATAATAGGCTTTACCATCAATTTATAATACAAGCCGAGAATCCATTACCATAATCTATGTTCATGCGTCTGAAACCGAGGAATTTGTGTGTAAAGCTGAATCCGAAGCAGAAATAGATCAGTATTAGCTGCAACAAAACAACAGTGCCACCTCACACGAAACAGTGCCACCTCACACGAAACAGTGCCACCTCACACGGAACAGTGCCACCTCACACGGAACAGTGCCACCTCACACGGAACAGTGCCACCTCACACGGAACAGTGCCACCTCACACGGAACAGTGCCACCTCACATGAAACAGTGCCACCTCACACGGAACAGTGCCACCTCACACGAAACAGTGCCACCTCACACGAAAACATTTCAGTGTCATCGCCAACAATGTTACCACCAACTAAACTGCAGTGTCAACACAGAATACTACACTGTTAACACTAACAATAGTGTATAAGCTACGTCATTACAAGTTTGTAATCACCAGCACTACTACAGTGTCAGCACCAACAGTACTACAGTGTCAGCACCAACAGTACTACAGTGTCAGCACCAACACTACTACAGTGTCAGCACCAACAGTACTACAGTGTCAGCACCAACAGTACTACAGTGTCAGCACCAACAGTACTACAGTGTCAGCATCAACAATATTACAGTGTCAGCATCAACAATATTACAGTGTCAGCATCAACAATATTACAGTGTCAGCATCAACAATATTACAGTGTCAGCATCAACAATATACGTTAATCACAATATTACAGTGTCAGCACAAGATGCTAGTGTCAGCATCACATCCTCAATGTCAGCACTCAACAATACTACAGTGTCAGCACCAACAGTACTACAGTAGTCAGCACCAACAATTCTACAGTGTCAGCACCAATCAGCATACTATCAGTGTCAGCACAACAATATTCAGTGTCAGCACCATACTACTACAGTGTCAGCATAACAGTCCACAATGTCAGCACAAGAGTATGCGCACATACTAGTCAGCACTAACAGTACCACAATGTCAGCACTAACAGTGTCACAATGTCAGCACTAACAGTACCATAATGTCAGACACAACATACCATTGTCAGCACTAACAGTTCGCATAGCAAACAATGTCAAAATACATGTGCACAAGACCAATGCAGGTACACAGTGTCAGCACTAACAGTACACAATGTCAGCACTCAACAGTACCACAGTGTCAGCACTAACAGTACACAGTGTCAGCACTAACAGTCCACAATGTCAGCACTAACACGTCATATACAGTGTCAGCACTAACAGTACCACAAGAAATCATTGCACTAACAGTTAACAGTGTCAGCACTAACAGTACCACAATGTCAGCACTAACAGTATAACAGTGTCAGCACTAACAGTACCACAGTGTCAGCACACATACAGCAACTACACAATCAACAACACTGCAGTTCGATACAATGAATACTAGTGTCAGACACATACTAGGCCAGTGTCAGCATCGAACACTATACAGTGTCAGGCACACATAGCAGTGTCACTATGGCCATATACTGGAACAGCTGCCAAAGTGAACAGATCCAAACTGCAGTGTCAACACAAATACTACATGTCAACATCCACATATCGTGTCAAGCTACTATGTCCAACACTACTACAGTGTCAGCACAACAGTACTACAGTGTCAGCACTCAACAGTACTACAGTGTCAGCACAACATATTACAGTGTCAGCACAACATATTACAGTGTCAACATCAACACTACTACAGTGTCAGCATCAACACTACTACAGTGTCAGCATCAACAATACTACAGTGTCAGCATCAACACTACTACAGTGTCAGCACCAACACTACTACAGTGTCAGCACCAACACTACTACAGTGTCAGCACCAACAGTACTACAGTGTCAGCACAAACACTATTACAGTGTCAGCACCAACACTACTACAGTGTCAGCACCAACACTACTACAGTGTCAGCACCAACAGTACTACAGTGTCAGCACAACACTACTACAGTGTCAGCACCAACAGTACTACAGTGTCAGCACAACAGTACTACAGTGTCAGCACAACAGTACTACAGTGTCAGCACCAACATACTCAGTGTCAGCATCAACATATACAGTGTCAGCATCAACATACTGCAGTGTAAGCATCAACAGTACTACAGTGTCAGCATCAACAGTACTACAGTGTCAGCATCAACAGTACTACAGTGTCAGCATCAACAATATTACAGTGTCAGCATCAACAATACTACAGTGTCAGCATCAACAATATTACAGTGTCAGCATCAACAATATTACAGTGTCAGCATCAACAATATTACAGTGTCAGCATCAACAATATTACAGTGTCAGCATCAACAATATTACAGTGTCAGCATCAACAATATTACAGTGTCAACATTAACAATATTACAGTGTCAACATCAACAATATTACAGTGTCAACATCAACAATATTACAGTGTCAACATCAATAGTATTACAGTATCAACAATAATAATATTAATGTCAGCAACGAAGATGCCCTAGTGTCAGCCCCATCACTTCCTCAATGTCAGCACTAGAAATACCACAGTAGCAGCACCAACAATACTACAGTAGCATCACCAACAATACTACAGTAGCAGCACCAACAATACCACAGTAGCAGCACCAACAATACTACAGTAGCATCACCAACAATACTACAGTAGCAGCACCAACAATACTACAGTAGCAGCACCAACAATACGTTAGTGTCAGCACCATAACCACTAAATTGTTAGCAGTAACAGTGCCACAATGTCAGCACTAACAGTACCACAATGTCAGCACTAACAGTGCCACAATGTCAGCAATAACAGTACCACAGTGTCAGCACTAAGAGTACCACAGTGTCAGCACAACAGTACCACAATATCAACAACACTGCAGTCTCGATACAATGAATACTAGCGTGTCACTACCATTACTAGTGGCCAAGTTGTCCATAGGGCCATCAGTTGTAAGGCCACTAGATTCACTATGGCCGCTAAACTGGAACAGATGCCAAACTGGAACAGATGCCAAACTGGAACAGATGCCAAACTGGAACAGCTGCCAAACTGGAACAGATGCCAAACTGAAACAGCTGCCAAACTGGAACAGATGCCAAACTGGAACAGATGCCAAACTGGACCAGCTGCTAAACTGGAACAGCTGCTAAACTGGAACAGCTGCCAAACTGGAACAGCTGCCAAACTGGAACAGCTGCCAAACTGGAACAGATGCCAAACTGCAACAGCTGCCAAACTGGAACAGATGCCAAACTGCAACAGCTGCCAAACTGGAACAGATTCCAAACTGAAACGGCTGCCAAACTGGAACAGATGCCAAACTGGAACAGATGCCAAACTGGAACAGATGCCAAACTGGAACAGATGCCAAACTGGAATAGATGCCAAACTGGAACAGATGCCAAACTGGAATAGATGCCAAACTGGAACAGATGCCAAACTGGAACGGCTGCCAAACTGGAACAGATGCCAAACTGGAACGGCTTCCAAACTGGAACAGATGCCAAACTGAAACAGCTGCCAAACTGGAACAGATGCCAAACTGGAACAGATGCCAAACTGGAACAGATGCCAAACTGGAACAGATGCCAAACTGGAATAGATGCCAAACTGGAACAGATGCCAAACTGGAACGGCTGCCAAGCTGGAACGGCTGCCAAGCTGGAACAGATGCCAAACTGGAACAGATGCCAAACTGGAATAGATGCCAAACTGGAACAGATGCCAAACTGGAACGGCTGCCAAGCTGGAACGGCTGCCAAGCTGGAACGGCTGCCAAGCTGGAACGGCTGCCAAGCTGGAACGGCTGCCAAGCTGGAACGGCTGCCAAGCTGGAACAGTTGCTAAATTTGAACAGCTGTCAAACTGGGAGGGCCACCAGCTGGAACGACCACTTGCCCCGGTATGTGCTGTGGACGTCTAGACAGCTATTACCATGACTTTAGCTTCCACGACCTAGCAAGCAGCTCAGTCTGACTAACTACTGTTGTTGTTTCTTCGTTCTTTCTTTTTGCATTTAATTTTTTTTCCCTATGTGTATCGTTTTATTTTTTTATTTTTTTCTAAAGACATTAAAAGTATGTACTGCTTGATTTATTGTTAATTGTTCTCGTTTTAGTTAGTGTTCTATATTTAACTGTAGGCAAGTAACCCGCAAATCGGAGACAGAAATGTGCGACGACGTTTCGGCCCGACTTGCACCATTGTATTGTTCCAGTCACTGTATTGTGCCATTTTATTCTATATGGACAAAATAGTCCCAAAAGCTTTATTGCATACAGTTCCAAAATTCTGAATTCTTTTTCATACCTTCACATAATATTGCATGAATAAGTATGTGCAATATTGCTATTTTATAGCAATATTGAAAAGATTGATGGACTGATTACGTCGACTTCAGGCTGAGGGACTGATTACCTCAAAACTCCCCCCTTACCTTCACCATTCTCCTTTGTATTGGACTGATGAAGCCACTGTGTGGCGAAACGTGTTGTACACATGTCTATTATATCAATATATCTTATAATAAATCTCATAATAATGTATCTCATAATAATGTAACTCATAATAATGTAACTCATAATAATGTAACTCATAATAATGTATCTCATAATAATGTATCTCATAATAATGTAACTCATAATAATGTAACTCATAATAATGTAACTCATAATAATGTAACTCATAATAATGTAACTCATAATAATGTAACTCATAATAATGTAACTCATAATAATGTAACTCTAACTATAATAATGTAACTCATAATAATGTAACTCATAATAATGTAACTCATAATAATGTAACTCATAATAATGTAACTCATAATAATGTAACTCATAATAATGTAACTCATAATAATGTAACTCATAATAATGTATCTCATAATAATGTAACTCATAATAATGTAACTCATAATAATGTATCTCATAATAATGTATCTCATAATAATGTATCTCATAATAATGTAACAATAATATAACTCATAATAATGTAACTCATAATAATGTATCTCATAATAATGTAACTCATAAAAATGTAACAATAATGTAACTCATAATAATCTCATAATAATGTAACTCATAATATTATCTAGTAATATCTCATAATATTATCTCATAATATTATCTCATAATATTATCTCATAATATTATTACATAATGATGTTATCTCATAATATATCTCATAACACGAGGTTTATTTACTATTTGTGTACAAACATACTAATGATTACAAAATTAAAGGGATTAGTTTCATTCTAGCCTCCGTTGCTTTCACTCTGTCCTCTCCTCCACTCAGTCTATCCTCTCCTCTCCTCAATCTAGCCTCTCCTCTCCTCAATCTAGCCTCTCCTCACCTCAATCTAGCCTCTCCTCTCCTCAATCTAGCCTCTCCTCTCCTCAATCTAGCCTCTCCTCACCTCAATCTAGCCTCTCCTCTCCTCAATCTAGTCTCTCCTCTCTCAATCTAGCCTCTCCTCACCTCAATCTAGCCTCTCCTCTCCTCAGTCTAGCCTCTCCTCTCCTCAGTCTAGCCTCTCCTCTCCTCAGTCTAGCCTCTCCTCTCCTCAGTCTAGCCTCTCCTCTCCTCAGTCTAGCCTCTCCTCTCCTCAGTCTAGTCTCTCCTCTCCTCAGTCTAGTCTCTCCTCTCCTTAGTCTAGCCTCTCCTCTCCTCAGTCTAGCCTCTCCTCTCCTCAGTCTAGCCTCTCCTCTCCTCAATCTAGCCTCTTCTCTCTTCAATCTAGCCTCTTCTCACCTCAATCTAGCCTCTCCTCTTCTCAATCTAGTCTCTCCTCTGCTCAATCTAGCCTCTCCTCTTCTCAATCTAGTCTCTCCTCTCCTCAATCTAGCCTCTCCTCACCTCAATCTAGCCTCTCCTCTCCTCAGTCTAGCCTCTCCTCTCCTCAGTCTAGCCTCCTCTCCTC
>WNWK01000855.1:225000-368627 GCA_009830355.1 Cherax destructor | reverse complement strand
GTGCTTGTCAATAGTAACAGGTGTAGTGTCAATGGTCGTAAGAAGAGAAAGATCGCGAGCTTGGCCAGCATTCTGGACCGTGATGATGCGAGTGCCGCTCTTGAGAGCGTGAAATGAGATGTCTTTACCAACATGGCGTAGCAGAGCTTTACCAATACTATGGTCTGAAAGATAGGTATTAGGAGAAGTCGGTCGCAGAGTAAAAACCTTCGTCCATTGAGTAGTTTGAAACAGAGAGTTTAAGGGGAGTGCGTGACGAGCTGGTCGTTTCTGCGATGAACGAGAAGGGAGTGTCGAATCGTCATGTGTGGGTCTTGGTCGTTTTTGTGTGGGACCGGGGGTGGTCCGATGGGAGACGGGCGAGCGATTCGAAAATTGCCGCACCGTCGAGGGAGAAGCCGGAATCAAGGTCAGAGAAGAGCGAAGGTCAGACGTATCGAAAGGGCCAGTCGGGACCCTGGTACCTGAAGCAGGTGACGAACCAGCACCAGCAAGAGGTACAGGGGCATGAGAGGTGTCCAAAGAGTCATCCGTTAACGAGGCAGGGTCAGTACTGGGTGCGGTATCAGGAAGGGGCCCGGGGGTAGTGGGTTCATGGATTGGGTCAGCCATGGTTAGGTTACTTCTTTCTTTTTATTTTTAAGAAAAAAAAAGAAAGAAGAAAAGAAAATAAAAATAAAAAAAAAAGAATAAAAAAAAGGGGAACGTGGAGGAATAGCTCCTAGGAGGAATGAAAGTAAGGGTAAATCCCCCTCCGTGCCCAAGAGGACCTCAACACTGCAAGTGGTGCAGATGCAGCATGGAACCCGTGCCATACCCTACCCTTCATGCCAGTAAACCAGCAATCCGGGATAGCAACCTCACATCCACCGAGCCATCTCGGCGGACAAAAGAGAGGGCGGCCGGATATCCGCCACAAAGCATACCGCCTTCGGCCACCACCCCCGGAATCCGAAAGGTGGCCTCCAGAGATACACCCGTCGCCCGAAAGATACCCAAGGCCACCCCCCGGGTGACCGGAGAGGGATCGGGACATCCCCAGGCGATCCAGATTCCACGGCAAACTACACCACCGCCAAGGACCTCAACGGAATGGGATGGACCACGATACCCTTCCCCCTACCTAGGAACTAGAATGCCTGAGGAGAGAAGCTCCCAGGGTAAAACTGGGAAGGAAATAAGGGAGGGATGGGGAGGAGGAGGAGGAAAGGGAAAAGGGAGGATGGGGAAGATGGGAAAAAGGGAGGGGGGATTGGGGGGTAATTAGGTTCGGTCTGAGGAAGAAGACCAAAAGGTCCAATTCCTCAGACCGATAGCCTCTTTACCACGACAAGGAGCCCCCCTTAAAGAGGGCCTGTGTTGGAGACACAGGTATAGCATGCCTGTGTTGGAGACACAGGTATAGTATGTCTGTGTTGGAGACACAGGTATGGCATGCCTGTGTTGGAGACACAGGTATGGCATGCCTGTGTTGGAGACACAGATATAGCATGCCTGTGTTGGAGACACAGATATAGCATGCCTGTGTTGGAGACACAGGTATAGTATGCCTGTGTTGGAGACACAGGTAATCCCCTGGCCAGAAGTAAAGGAGTGGATTAGCAGACACACATCCAGTTACTGTTCCTATCCAATGATGCTTAACATGACAAAGTGCCAGTAGAATGGAAGTATGTTTATTTAGGCACAGGTGCACATAAGTACAATTATCATACATAGTGTAAATTACCGAGGATAACCCTCCCCCAAAAAAAAAAAAAAAAAAGTCAGACAAAGTGAGTTATTTCCATTGCGTAAGGCGACTAATATCTCTCAAACATTCATATAATGGATACAGATTACGTGACCTCAATACCGCTCCTATTATTAGGCATCGATTGTGGGAAAACTAGTGGAAAACGTAATTAAAGAAAAGATCGTAAAATTTCTTGAAAGTTATTAATCAGAAATCACCATGGACTTCTTAATCAAATATGGGCATTAATACACTCCGAGGCATGAACTGCGACATTAATATGGGTAAGGGATTCTTTGCTGAGTTGGTCCTAATTATCGTATTCAAGTGTATACAAAGCGGGACTCGTTGTGGTTCCTGGGAACCTGACTTAGGTTCGTGAACAACCTAAGACAACCAGTTGACGCTGGAACCAGCCAGAGCTTAATACAGATGAAGGAGGTCGTTTAAGAAGTTTGGGTAGTAATGGCATTACACATACCTGTGCTTTTTTCAATCAGAGAGAGAGAGAGAGAGAGAGAGAGAGGTGCTAGTCTATAATTAGACAGGCGTCAGTCTTCTGCAGATAGTCTTGATATAGGCCATGAGGCCTTTTGTTATCTAATATTATCACGTACTCTCATTTGTTCATGTGTAACAATCTCTAAGTGATCACTGTGCGTATGTGTGAGCGCTTGTTTCTTCTACTGCCTCGTTCACGCCTTTCCCTCTCTCAGTAATACATATATGGCCCTCTCAGGAGAGGGAAGAGGAACGATAAGTAGACAGCCGAGTCCATCTATGACATAACCATGATGTTCTTATAAGAGCTGTCAGTGTCGTGGTATGGGGCACATTAATGTGACCCTTGATTGTGTATGTGACACCTACCACTTATATAAAACCAAAGAAAGGGGGCGCCCGGGATTGAACCAGGGACCTCTCGATCTGCAGTCGAATGCTCTACCACTGAGCTACACCCCCGACCCACGAACGTACCGGAGCAAGACGCAGCCATGCTCACAAGATCACTCTAAAGCAACTTTAAGTTCATGTGTTGAGTTTAAAGCTTATCGATTATACAAGGGCCATTAAGGCTGCGTTTCACCTGTAATCAATGAAGATTACTATAATCACTAAAATGGAAAAATAATGTAACCTCTTATTATATATAGGCACTGGAAGATACATACCTACACAATATTGACTGGAGGACCTTTTTATTGTCAATTAAAACATCTGCCCAGACCCGGGATCGAACCGGGGACCTTTAGATCTTCAGTCTAACGCTCTCCCAACTGAGCTATCTAGGCTGCGCTTTATATGTATCCGTTTGTTTTCTTCCCTGTTACCTCGTTTGTTTGTGTTTCCTTTATAGTATTCCTGAGTTTCTGTTATTGGATGGCATTCGGTATTGTTTACCAATGTTATGATTGGGAATCTCGTAATGCTTATCTATTTCCCTCCCCCCTTAACCGAAATGCTGTGAATAACTACGGGTTTTCTGCATGCACAGTTAAACGTCTGCTGGTGACCTTCAGGGGATGACAAGATAAAATAAGATAACAAATAAGAATTTCAAGTTGATGATGCTGTGTATGCAGGAATTTTGGGAAAGGTCATCGTTGGATAGAAGGGAAGATTGTGGAGGTATTAGGGGTTAGGAATTATAAGGTGCAAGTTGGAGGTTTTGGGAATTTAATATGGAAAAGGCATACAGATCAACTAATGCCAAGGTTTAGGAGTGATGAAGAGCAAACATTGATTCCAACCAGCACCAGAAGCTGTAAGGAGTGGCTTGGTAATTACTGGCCAGTATAGGAACAGGGCACCTTTATGGTCAGAGGAACTGCCCACAACAGATAACAGTGGTAATAAACTTGAGGATCAGGTTAGGATACAGGAAGACACCCCCAGGAGGTTTGATGATGAACACAGCAGTGTGAGAGGAGAGGTTGCACCTCAGGACACTGCAAACCCTCCATATCTCAGGCGTTCCAGAAGAGTAGTTAAACCTCCAGATAGGTTGGATTTATAAATAGTTTGGATGATGAGATGATCTTTGTATTGCAGCAATACCACCTGTGGTGATGATATAATGTAAATTAGAAAAGGAGGAATGTTCGGTGTTTATAGCTGTGAGCAGTGGTTGTTGCTGGTACCCGAGGCGTAGCGAGAGTAAACACGGCTGAGTACTTTTCATTATCTCTTATAACCATAACAGTATCGATCACTGGTATCTCAGACTAAACATATGTAGCCCCTACAGATGAATTTTTTCTATGTTTAATTAACGTTTGTCTTTATAATGATGAAGAATAATCGTTTCAGCCATGAGGATAATGCAGTCATCTAGACCAGGGGTCCCCAGTCTGTGGCCCAAGGGCCGCTTGTGATTCTTCAAGGAAATGAATGCGGCCCTCACATAAAATTATAAATCCACTTCTATGTAGGTTCCACACGGCACAGTCTACCTGGAGTCTACCTGGAGAGAATTCCAGGGGTCAACGCCCCCGCGGCCCGGTCCGTGACCAGGCCTCCTGTCAACAATTACAAAATATTTAAGGCTATTTTACACCAAAACCTTATCGTCGCCTCTAACAACTACCTTACACTTCGGGTCAGTGCCGGTTTACCTTAGTAACAAATGTAGCACTTGCTACGGCGCGGTCATGTCTACACTGATTGTAAGAAATTGTTCTTCTATATATTTAAATTTCTTGGTGTTAGGAACGAAATGAACACTGCGATTCTGTGGTTAGTGACAATAATCATATATTATTAAGAATTGAATTACGGCTAGATATAAGTATGATGTTACTAGCGATCATTACAAAATGCGGCCCTCCTTTAAATTTAGCTTTTCATTTTGGCCCTTTCTAGACCATCATTCTAGAGTATCTAAACTATATTCCTTGTAGAGGTTGCAATAAATTATACATGGGTTAAACGGCTAGGGATTAGTCCACATGCTCATGAGAACACACACGTTTGCCTCACCAATAACACCAGTGTCTTACATAGTAACACGCAACATGGATTTTCCCGGGGATGAGCATAATATCTGTTAGCTCCATTAGAGTTAGATATTCTTTTAATACGTGTAGCGACTTCCAAGCATTAAAATTAAATATTGTATTCAATGTCAAGTTTAAAAGTCAAGAGTACCATGGCTGCAATAATTCACATGTAACCCACACATAAAAGATTAAACATGACGACGTTTCGGTCCGTCCTTGACACACATCATATCAATCTAGTTCATATTTCTCCTCCTGTCCCCTGATCCTCTCGGAGTCTACTCCATTTCCTGTTCCTCCTGCCTTCTCCAATACTTTATGTGAAACTGGCCGCTCTCTTTCTGAAAAACTTAAATTACGAACACGAGAATTGTTACCCTTAATGCAACTAACAATGCTCATTACTGCTAAAACTATCTACTCTTCTTCCAGTCTTTACAGACGTCGTCATGTTAAATCGGCTCTTATACGCAGCACTCCTAACATACCTCATTGTCTTGGCTTTGTTCATTAGAAACATGTCTCTTTTAATAAGTTGTCAAGTGGTCTCATCTTCGGAACACTTGTGACCTGAACTGACCTCTGCCTTCATCTCACCTTTTCTCCTGACCTGTCTTCTGTATTTCCCTCGCCTTTAATGCCTTCTGATTCTCCTTTCTTGTTTCTGTCTTTCCTTGCATGGTTCAGTAGTGTTCATCTTTTTATGTTTCTTGGGCGCCTGAGTTAGAGTGTGGATTCACTTGTTTCTCCACCCCCTTGAGACGTGATATACACTAACAGATACTTCTATTCTTTCTACTACCACTACTACTATTACTACTACTACTGTCGTGGGGGTTCGATGATGGATTTGGGTAATAAACACACACGTTGGATGTCTTGGTAGCGTAGGTGATGAGGAAGAGCGCTCAGATGCCTTGACCTGTCCTCTGCTTATCCCGTCTTGAACTGAGGGCAGTGCCCGAGGGCACTCACGGCATTCAAAGGGGCTCGTTACGTCACAGCTAGTGACTAGCATAACAGTCAGTGATTCACCTAACGGTTACTGGTATGAGGCACAAGTACTACTGACACTAATACTACTACTACTACTACTGCCACTACTACTTCTACTATAACCACTATTACTATTTCTGTTATTTATACTCTACTGCCATTATTGTTGTTCCCATGCTACTATTACTACTTCCTTCTATCTCCTCCCACTTCCCGACCTGTTATCTGGTTTTTCCCGTTTTTTTTCGCTCACTCGTGATTTGACAATAGTCCAGGACTGACCGAAATGTCTCTTTTAGTGTGGGTGATTTTTTAATTATACTCCAAAAATTCAGTAGATGCTTACAAGTACAACACGCATACGCACACGTACACGCACACACACACACACACACACACACACACACACACACACACACACACACACACACACACACGGGCCCGGGTTCGATTCCCGGCGGGGCGGAAACATTTCGAAGTGTTTCCTTACACACACATACACACACAAACATACAACAGGCCTAGTGTCTAATCGACATGTGCCAAGGACAAAATGGTAACTAACACACACACAGGAAGTCCCCTGCACGAGGAGCTCTCACTGCCAGGACGCGGGCTCTATCCTTCCCCGACACACTCGGAAGCACTGTTGAGGCTATATTCTCCACTACTGGGCCATCCCAGTGCGACTGTTTGTAGTTGTAGGAGGTAGCAGGTCTGGTTTCTGAGCCCGTTATATTATCCCAGACCGTGGCTTTGTCAGTGAACTTTTGGTCATGAACTCCAACATTGTCCCTAATGTGTTCAGGGAGAATTGCTGCTACAAGTTCGCTGGATGCCTCACGTGAGGATAGGAAAGCAGGTAGTGCAAATTGCCTTGCGGACACCAATACCTCCTAGTCTGACTGGAAGTGTAGCCTGGTTCCACTGTCCGTCTTCTAGAATAAGGTTGAGTACTTTCGTAAAGATATACCTCAGGATTCTCTCCTACTCATGCAGTATAGGGTTATCATATGAGGGAGCACATCTTAGGAAATATGTTAACCTGGCAAACTCAAGCACTTTGTGAGAAGGTACAATGCATCGTGGGTGTCAAGATTGCCTATTCGTTGTTCCATCCTCCTCAACTCGTCCAGTTTCTTCCTGAGAATTAAGTCAATGGCATCAGTTCCCAGAGGTGCTTCAAATAAGATGTTATTTGTGGAGGCAATGATTGATGCACTAAATTTAACGAATGAGAATGTGTTTTTTTTTTATTGTATTAGCAGATATCTTCTTTGAATCACTAAGATTCGGTCCCTTTAACCTTATCTCCGGAGATGACGTTCAGAGACCAATGAAAATGCTGAAAGAAAAGATGACGGGCAGAAAGAAACACTTATAGTGTGTTGAAGAGATAAAGTGTGAATTTTGCAGTACGTTTGTAAGGCGATCCTCCCAGGGCTAAATTCAGTGACTATTGGATAGCTGAGATGATGACAGTAAAAGAAGATGAGCGAGAACGAGTGTGTGTTTGACGACTGAGGAATGAGAGAATCATCAATGAAAATACGAATGACGTAAGATTCTAAATAAAAAAAAAACTGACGACGCGACTTTTTGCGTTTCCAAATTTAAAGAAATTTTGACGTCAGATAAGAAAGACCGACTCAAATGTCTCTTGTCTTAATTGTTTCTGAACAAGCTGGCCTTGCAAAGCATGCTGTGTTGATAAGAAACCCTTATCAAATAAAATCCTCATTCTATAGTGACCCCTAATAAAAAAAAAGAAACCGTGAGGCAAGAAAGTAGATGTTAGACCAGAGATTCTTAGCTTTTCTTGTCATTTACTCGGACCTGATATTACCGGCCATTTACTCCCATCCTATAATAAGACATAACAATAAATTCGTAGCATAAAAGAACAAATTCATGACATTCATTCATTTCAGGCAGATCAGAGGTGAATGGCCTTAATATCCAGTTTTTTTCCAAATGTGCAGCGATGTCTTTAGTTTGCTTAGGTAATAGATCAACTTTTTCTCTAATGACCTCGTCTAAGTTTGGGAAATTTGTAAAATTACAGATTTGTTTTGGCTTTGTTTGAGTTGGTTGACGCAAAATATATCCAAAAAGTATCCTAAACAGGCAATGACCCTTGAATCAACGATGTTCTCATTTAGCTTCGAATCCCGACCATGAGTATCTTCACCTCATTACGGAGATCAACTACATGGTTAAAAGAATAAGCCCACGTGAAAGCCACCTCAGCATGAAGCAAAGGAATCGAGTGTTCAGAGCCCATCTCATTACAGCGAAGCTTCGAACAAACGGTGATTCAGTGTTTGGGCACGAATGAAATTAGCAACCTCATTAACTGTTTTCAAAATCATTTTCTTTTATAAGTGCAGTAAAGTCTGACCAACTACCTTCCAAGCTAAGGCTCCATCAGTACTAATTGACCTGACAATGTCCCAGGCGAGCGTGTTTCTTTGAAAGTCGCTCATTTTCTACATTATGTCAGCGGCCATTGTGGTTTGTAAGAGAGATTCACATAGAAATTCTCCCTTCACTTCTTTGTCATATATGTAGTGTAAAATTAGCAACATCACACGATTCACCAAGTTGCATCGAAACTGTTGCTGGGCCAGATTTAATTTGTTCAATAATCTGATGGAGAATATATTGAAACATTTCCCTAATATGTTGATGAATCGGATCGCTGAAGTGAAATGTTGCTTTTTCTGCTTTGCCTCTTTCCCACATACAATTCCGACCATGTCTAAGGCACAAGATTGAATCAGCTTCTCGTGAGGTTCCCCTACCTTTGTTATCCTCAGTGATACATGATTGGAAGCTTCGAGCACAGGTTTTTTTTTTTCTCAGATACGAAGCAAAGTTTGGAGAGCTCCCGCAGCTCTAATTTGAGCTCTCTTCACCTAACATCCAACGCAGTTATCAGCTGCAAGGGCAGGATTACCAGCTTCCAGGTGTTTTAGTAGTGAGGGTTTCAGTTAACAGTTTTCAATAACTTTTGAGTATATCAGACAAGACTAACGAAGCCATGTTGTTCGTATAAATCCATGTTAAGTACGCTTTTTGGACATTACCAAATTCTGAAAAGAAAAGTTAATTAATTAACGTTAAAATATTTCTTGCACTGACAATCGTTAGGTTTAGTTTCAATAGATGAAAATAATTTACATATTGTATTGTGAATAAGTTCATACATGAACATAATTCCTAACATTACTGTCATAAGATAAAAATTATATTAACGTAACACTGGTGAACAGTAATGAGAAAAATATGTGTGTAGTGGAGCATCTTTCCTCAACCAGTGACTCAAACCTACTGACGCAGCAGCTGGGCTGTTGGCGCCTCCCTGACGGCGACGCAGACGACGTCAGTTGAATTCTGTTACGAATTTGGAACAACGATACTCGTATTCCGCTACTTTCGCAAATATTACGAGAATTATATAGAGGCTTGGTCTGGGACCGGGCCGTGGGGGCGATGACCTCCTGAAGCGGCTCCAGGTAACCTCTAGGTAATGTTACTAAGGTTATATATTATTACGAAAATTATATTTATTATTTCGGATTTTTTCGGTGAATTTGGAAATACTGTTTCTGTGCATTATTATTATTATTATTATTATTATTATTATTATTATTATTATTATTATTATTATTATTATTATTATTATTATTATTATTATTATTCTGTGAGCAAATCACCTGCAGGAGGCTTACAGGGTCTTACCTGAATTATTACCTGCAAGTAATTTGGGTGAAATAAGTGGGACTTAAGTCACAGCAGGTAGCTGAACTGTACCTCCCTCGATGCCCACATCTTCAACACTCTCCCAAAAAACTAGACCTGACATTAAATTAATAATTATAATATTAAAACCAGCTACTCTGGTAAATTAAAGTTGTGTATTGTATAGGATTAGGCTTGCTGGGTACACAAAAGAAATTGGTATTAACACTTACCATTTAATTACTGTAGATGGATCACACCACAACACCTGCCTAACACCTAGACTCTACACTGGTCAGCTAGAGATCTAAATGCAAGGACTAATGGTGCACTTCCCTGTGAGTGATGATCACATCCCTTATCTTCTGCCATCCACACGTAATTCTTGAGGTCCCGCAAATTTCCTGTCCTAATTCTTCAGCAGGGGACATTAACACGGGTTCCTAATTACAAATTCAGGCCGAAAAAAACAATTGACTTTCGAGAATGCCCGATCACATTGCACAACTCAGTCCAGTGTTCATACATTAAATTCAATATGGAGTCTCCCTCCGGCGTTACCCAGCAGCTGTTCTACATCCCACATCACTCGAAATTTCTGGAAAGGGTCAAATCAGCATCACATTTTATTACACAATTATTATATTATTCACATTTACACATGCTGAATTTAGGAAAATCCAAAATTTTCCACAGCTTCATACTAGGATTGATATATTTACCCCCAACCATAGAATTTCTTACCCCTGAGGGTAAATTTACCCCTGGTTGAGAACCTCTGTTAGACCATGTTGTGTGTGAGACATTTGACGATTCATGGAAAACGCGGTGGAGGCTCGATCCTCCGTCCGCCAACGAATAGACATACACGCTTCTCCCGCAGCCAGACTTAGTAAATAAGAAAATTTATTTAGGTATAGGTACATATTTACCTGGAGTTTATCTGGAGAGGGTTTCGGGGGTCAACGCCCCCGCGGCTCGGTCTGAGACCAGGCCTCATGGTGGATCAGAGCCTGATCAACCAGGCTGTTACTGCTGGCCGCACGCAAACTGACGTACGAACCACAGCCTGGTTAGACAGGTACTGACTTTAGGTGCCTGTCCAGTGCCTTCTTAAAGACAGTCAGGGGTCTATTGGTAATCCCCCTTATGTATGCTGGGAGGCAGTTGAACAGTCTTAGGCCCCAGACACTTATTGTGTTGTCTCTCAATGTACTCGTGGAGCCCCTGCTTTTCATTGGGGGAATGTTGCATCTTTTGCCAAGTCTTTTGCTTTCATAGGGAGTGATTTTCTTGTGCAAGTTTGGTACTAATCCCTCTAGGATTTTCCTAGTGTATATTATCATGTATCTCTCGCCTGCGTTCCAGAGTATACAGATCAAGGACCTTCAACCGTTCCCAGTAATTTAGGTGCCTTATCGTACTCATGTGTGCCGTGAAAGTTCTTTGTACACTCTCCAGGTCAGAAATGTGGCCAGCCTTGAAGGGGACCGTTAGTGTACAGCAGTATTCCAGCCTAGAGAGAACAAGCGATTTGAAGAGAATCATGGGCCTGGCGCCCCTAGTTTTGAAGGTTCTCTTCGTTCAAGCCAGTACGAGAATCCGCTCCACTGGACATTCCCTCTTCGATTATAAAGAACCGTTTATCCTAATGGAACTTACAGTAACATCGTCAGGGTGTTTACTGTACATGTACGCCCACTACATCTATGGATATTCATCAATAAAAATAGTTAAGGCGCCAGGGCGAGATATGTATGGTTTCCCTTCTTCAGCACTTTAGTGTGTCGCTGTATTGGTAAGTCCAGTTCACGCACCTCTGGTGCGTCGCACGCTTACAGCAATGCTCATGCTTTTATAATCCCACTTCTGACAGATAAGGTGTTAAATACTCCTTATGCCCACCCCACGTACGCCACTGCTCCTATAGTTCTACCTGTGCAGGGCTGACGTGTTGAAATAGCACTATTTTAATAGGATGTAAAGCTTCAACAAGTAATATTACTGTGCTGCTCATGTAAGCTTGCGTTGAGGGCAGACACAACGCAGTGAATGCCAATAACGAGTGTGGCAAATGAAGACAGTGACGCAGGTCCAGGGAAGCTTGCTTGTATACATATCAATGAAGACGTGCCCCCCTCCCTGGAAAACGATCAGCCGGGTGTGGTCGAGCTGGTTGGAGAGGTACTGACTCTCCACCATTAGGAGACAGGAAGAACCTTACCACACTGGGAGCGTAAGGGAGGAGGCGGGGACAGAAGGGTCAGTGTACCATGATTGGCGCACGGGCATCGGAAGAGGAAGCATCAAGGTATAGATGAGCGAGCCGGTGGGACAGTCGAAGCTTGGGAACCCAACGATACGCACGAGCAGTGAGAATCACCAGACGGGAGGCGAAACATACCTCCGCTCTCAGCCACTCCAGCAGGCATGTACCTCGACGCCACTACAGTCGTTCTCACTCCGTGCAGCTGAAATAGTCTTGGCTCTAAGTCGGTGCTGCTTTTTCGACTACAAGTTACTTTTCATACACTAATTATTTTCACTGGAAGCTCACCTCGGTGTCATTACAAGATCTAGAACAAAAACCTTTAACTGTGATATATTGATATTAAGGCAACTAGATGTTGGAGTCTTAATACTAGGATAGGAACGTGTGCGTACAAATATTCATTGTCTTCATTTCGGAAAAAATAATAATTTAAAATTAAAAGAACTCAGTGGTTGCAATTAGCTTAGAAGCAATTTGCTTATTATAAGTGAAGTGAGTTTTACTTGGAACCTTCTCTGCTGTACGTGTGGTGTGCTAGAAAGTTTCAGTTCCTTAGTTGTTTCAACACTAACACAGCACTTTGCTGACACTGATGGTGCATATTTCAAAGAGTAAAGTCAAGACATCTATAGCGTCAGGGGTTCCGAAGTAATTTTTAAGGGTTTAAGATTTTCCGTCATACTCAGTATCTTATAAGCTACGAGATCTAACTCCATAGCCCTGAATCTAACCTGTTGGTTTCTTAGCTTTAAAGCCTATCGACCACAAAAGGATCCTTAAGGATGCATTTCACCTGTGTACACCAAACAAGAACTCTTTAATCTTTAAAAAAGGGATTAAACTCAATGCATCTCCCTGACAGATGTCCACCTTAGCATTTAGCCAAAAATTTAGCTCATTCCTTAGACATTATAATTATATATATATATATATATATATATATATATATATATATATATATATAGGATATGTATATATATATATATATATATATATATATATATATATATATATATATATATATATATATATTATCTTTTCTTCAACATGTCTTCACAAGCAGGGTGGCCCAAAAGGAAAACGAAAGTTTCTCCTTTTATATTTACTAATATATACAGGAGAAGGGGTTACTAGCCCCTTGCTCCCGGCATTTTAGTCGCCTCTTACGACACGCATGGCTTACGGAGGAAGAATTCTGTTCCACTTCCCCATGGAGATATATATATATATATATATATATATATATATATATATATATATATATATATATATATATATATATTTATATATAGGTAGTAGGTTGGTAGACAGCAACCACCCAGGGAGGTATTACCGTCCTGCCAAGTGAGTGTAAAACGAAAGCCTGTAATTGTTTTACATGATGGTAGGATTGCTGGTGTTTTTTTCTGTCTTATAAACATGCAAGATTTCAGGTACATCTTGCTATTTCTACTTACACTTAGGTCACACTACACATTCATGTACAATCATATATATACACACCCCTCTGGGTTTTCTTCTATTTTCTTACTAGTTCTTGTTCTTATTTCCTCTTATCTCCATGAAGAAGTGGAACAGAATTCTTCCTCCATAAGCCATGCGTGTCGTAAGAAGCGATTAAAATGCCGGGAGCAAGGGACCAGTAACCCCTTCTCCTGAATATATTACTAAATGTAAAAGGAGAAACTTTCGTTTCTCCTTTTGGTCCACCCTGCCTCAGTGGGAAACGGCCGACGTGTTGAAAGAAATATATATATATATATATATATATATATATATATATATATATATATATATATATATATAATATATATAAAACTATTGTTATATATATATAAGTATATACATTGCTCTATAGTTAACCTGTTACTGAACAAAACCTAATTCTCTGATAAGTTTGGCTATTCCACAGTGAGATTTGTAGAGCTCTGTGATATCCTCAAGTGAGGGTTTTTGTTGCCGGTGTGGGGGCTCTTGATCCAAGGAATTGGACAGCTATATTTAATCGCTCCTACCGACCGGAGTCATTTCCTTAGCAACAGCAGTAGGGTACTTTCACCTTGAACTGCGCTTCACATGGAGATCCGCTTTGAATTAAGAAAATACCACCATCCTCTTTGCCATACTAACGTAACTTATTTACGTGGAAATGGTGTTCTTTTTACTTTGCTATCCTGAATCTTCGCATCATCATATTTTAGTATGTGGCTATAAATATTTTTTCGTCGGTGTTATCGATGTAGGTTATAATCTACATCGATAACACTGAGTGGATGGCACAAGTCTCTACGCTGAAAATCCTCTCTATAATTATAGAGAGGAGGTTCAGCGTAAAGACTTGTGCCACCCCACTCAGAAACTAATTCCAGATAGTCTTCACTGTACGTAATTATTGTTGCCTCTCGTCCATCTGTTGTTATAGTCATTCATATAGTTTGATAGTGCTCCCAGGGGTCTCCATTTTCGGGCCCAACCTTTCTGTTCGTCTACAACATTCTTCTGTATCTGCGTAAACACAAAACACGTTTGGTAATTTGTGAGAGATATTTAATTATTTCCGACGATTATTTAAAGATTACCGTCAGAGTGAAGACGTGCAACTCAAGCACGTGTTCTTTATTCCAGTGTACACTCTCTCAGCCATGACTCGACCCATGAAATAATTTCTCCTCCTATACCACGTGCCGCTACTTTCCTAATAAGAGTGCTCTGTGGAACTTTATCGAAGTACATATACACAATATCGTACTTTATATCTTGGTCCACCGTCTCGAATACCTTAGTGAAATAGATTAGTAAATTCGTGAAGCAAACACGCCCCTTTATAAAACCGTCTTGAGATTCGTTGATCAAATTATATATTTCAGGGCGGCTTCGAATTGCAACAGCTATTATTGATCATGTTACGTAACAGTGGGCGTAAAGAGACTTGTCAATACGTCTCACTATTCTTGGTTGTAAATTGAATACACAAACACTTCTTGTGACTATTATGATGGGAACAAGACCTGCTGTCACGAGATTTCAACTCAGATAAGCGTTACTAATCGATCACGACAGGCGTCAACTAACATATATGAGAATGTATGCTTGAATGGGACCGTGTACAGCCACACTGCTCTCTCTCTCTGTCTCTCTCTCATTTACTTGAAAGACATGCAGGATTAGCAGGAAGTTCTGGCACGGGTCAGAAGCCCGAGGAACGTGAGGAAGGTGAAGACGTACCAGAGGGAGGATGTTGCTACAAGGTCGTCTTGACAAATGTTGAAACATTTGTCAAAGGCAATTGTCGATAGAAGTGTGCATGTGTGTGTGTGTGTGTGTGTGTGTGTGTGTACATACTCACCTAATTGTGATTGCAGGGGTCGAATCATTGCTTCTGGCTCCGCCTCTCTCCCTGCTCCATTAGCTATGTATGAATCCTGTCTCCACTATATCACTTTCCAGATGTGTGTGTGTGTGTGTGTGTGTGTGTGTGTGTGTGTGTGTGTGTGAAGTATCATACGAGACCATTTTTTAAAGAAACTGGTAAAAATGTTATCATGTAAAAATGAAATGGTTCAGTGCAGGTTTCTCACGCCCTTGTTCTACTCACCTTTCTGAGAAGCTAGCAAGTGACTCGTAGCTCAGTGGAAGAGCGTTCAGCTCACAATGTAAAGGACTAGAGTCTGAACCCTGGACCAGTGGAGATGCATGAGCAAATCTCTTACACCTGATGCCCCTTATGCAACTTTAACAGACTTCTCTTTCCATTTACTACCAATTATTTTAAGTGTATTTTCAAAGCTTTCTTGAAACCTTCATATATCTCTCGCTTCAAAGTAAAGATCAATAGTATTTAGCAAGGATGCCCAAGAAGGATATTTTATGGACCTGAAGCTTAACTAAATTTTCCTCCTGTTCAGCGCCCATAAATAAGATTTCAGCGGATAACTAAAGTCCCCAAAAACTATATATGTAACATATTGTCATAGCATTTGTATGAGGAGAGGAAGAGTAGTTTGTGGAATTTTTTGCTTGGGTTTTTACATTTACGTTTGAATAGATCCTTAGAGTAGAGTTGTAGTGACTTCAGTAGCAGGTAATACCAATAGGGTCACAGCAGCCGCAAAAAAAGTGCAGAATTTTGGTGACTTCAGTAGCAGGAGGGACACTCTGAGTGACAGCACTTGTAAGAGTGATGATGACTACAGCATCAACTTGATCATAACACCCGCAGAATTATGGTGTCACAACACATGTAGAGTGATGGTGACGTCAGTAGCAGGAAATATCATCTGAGGTTCAGCAGCCAAAACACCTGCTCTTACAAGGACCTCACGCACTACCTGACGCGTGAGTAGCCGAACAAACGCTAGGGGACATCCCACAACACCCATGAGAAGCCTCGTACCATGAAACATAGGCGACTCGAAGGGCTTCACGTTCTAGCTTTGCTGTCTCTGTTCTTTAAAGCACCACAGTTTTGTTAGATTCATCAAATAAAACTTAGAAAGCATTTTAACCTGTCTCTAGTTTAGATAAAATCGCGAACTGAGCGGGATAGAATAAAAATCCTGGCCCGCTTTGCTCTCTCAATAATAATAATTATAAAAAAACACGTTTTCTGAAATTAATATTGGTTTACCTTGTCGGGGACGGGGAACCTGTGTCCACATGGTCACCCACCCAGTTCCTGGCCAGACCTATCGATGTCTGAGCGAGCGGCACACTCATGCATTTACTTTCTACCTCCAGAGGTTAAGTTGGAACACGATGAGTAGCGAGGTGACTCAGGCGAGCCACCACAGGCAGGAGCTGCCTGAGGGTGAGGTGACGGGGGCTCAGCACCATGAGACGACGCTCGTCAGCACCACCACCAGCAGCGCCGGAAGCAACTCCGTCAGCAATAACGTCAGCGTCGCCGTCGGTACAGAGGACCTTAACTCTGATGATGGCTCTGTCTCAGATGCAGATTCACAAGGTAATTTTTTATTTGCATTCACTGTGAGGAGGAAAAGTAGCCATCTATCTCAAAATAATTTATTTTTGGTGAGCAAAGCACACATTATATTTAATTATTACATTAACTGTAATTATGCCTTTTTCCGAACACCGTGAATATTAAGTCTTCAGCTATATTGATTTTAATTTCCCTTATAATTTGTTATCTTGGAAAACTAGTTACGCTCCTGCTTCTAAAACTGCAAACTAAATATAATTCAACTCTTAGCATAGTAGTCCTCAGCTCAGGCAAAACATCAGTGCTCATTATTACTATTTTGAATAAGAAACGTATGTTATATTCATTTAAATTGCGTAAAATCTGTGAATAAATAATATAGTTTAAAGCTAATATATATATATATATATATATATATATATATATATATATATATATATATATATATATATATATATATATATATATATATGTCATCAACGAGACCTGCAATGAATGCAACAAAACTGACAATCATAAATAATGATATATTTTTTCTGGTGACCAGAAATTGGTGGTGTACGCTACAGGCAGTTTTTTCTACTATTTGCTCTGGGCATTAATAATTCAGATTATTGCTATGGAATATGCCAGTGTTACTGTCTCATACAGTGGTAATACTAGCTTCCTAGTTTGCTACTACTAGTAATACGTACCTACTGAACATGACCAAGCATATGACTGTCAATATTTTAAGCATCGGTAATCTCTGGATGAAGAAGTTTTAATTTTATAATAACACGAACGTCTAGTATATAAAAAAAAAACTTCCTTGAAACAGGAGGAGCGCAGCCGTCCAGCTCAAGGGCTAGCCCAGACTCTGAACTCTCAGGCAGCAAGAACACCAAGACGTGCAGAGTCTGCGGGGACAAAGCCAAGAGCATGCACTTTGGAGGTCAGTAGTTATGTAGCTATGTCTGCTTTTTATTGTGTTCTGTTTCTCGATATCTTTAATATTTTTTTTCTATATCCATTCTGTATTCCTTCTATATCCAGCTTCTTCGAAACTGCATCGGATTCTTTAACATCACTGTAAAAGTAGAATGACATATATTAAATTAACTTTTTTGATATGGATAATATCATATTAAAAACTAAGGAATTTTCAGTCCTTCGTTTTTGTCTGGTGAAGGAGACTAGAGCTTCGAAGACGGTTGATAACGAAAGGTTTCGTTAATACCACCTTGATTCCAATTCTACCCACATTGGGATCTGAATTATTGACTCACGACCTCTGTCATTACCTCAGGTCTGTCGTGTGACTCGTGTAAGGCATTCTTTCGTCGAGCCGTCCACAACGACGCCTTCGTCAACTTCACTTGTCCCTACGATGGCAACTGTGTCATAAACATTGCCTCCAGGAAGTGCTGCCAGTACTGCAGGTAAATCTTTCTCTTCGGTATTTACTAATATTTCTATCTATATTTATTCATCTTAGGCCAGATCACAATAAAAAAAATTTATTTAACCTTTAAGGAGAATATAAAATTTTCGTAGGAATCCACATAAAATATTAGATTGCCTCTGGCTTTGCCTTTGGCTTAATTCAAGAATCTGCACTTGCGATTTTAAGAAAGATGCCTTTTTATGTATCGTAAATTAACTGACGAGCCACAATCATTGGTCCTTTGAGATGGTAACATAGAGCAGAGGTCCCACGTTTTTTCTACGCCACCAGGTACAAGAAGTGTACGTTTATTGGAATGGAGCGTTCGTGTGTCATGTCTGAAGAGGACCGTGCACAGATGATGAAACAGAGGGCGGAAAAAAGGGCCAAACTGTCAGACGAAGCGAGTAGGCGAGGCCTCAAGGATGGCAAGAGGGAGCTTGTACCCTACGAGCCAGACCCAGACACCATACTCGAGCACATGACTGTTGCGGTGAGTGAATCTTCCAGTGGCAGGAGAGCAGAATGACCCACACGATTTTAACACTCCTTTTTTTTATATATAAGTATAATTGCATACTTCCCACCATATACTTTGTAAAGCTATTCTTAGGTCAGTCGTTATTGGGTCTTGGTACTGCTCCAGTGTTGAGCATTTACATTAATCACTGAAGATGCATGGAATTTTATCCGTGAGAGGATCAGACTTAAAATGTTTTCTCGAAGACACGATGTAACCCTCGTTCTAACCCTACAGGAGCGAGACGAGGTAGAGCGAGCAGTGATGAACTACAGACGGGCCTACTCCCAGGTGCCTTACCTTCAAAACCTGAAGCAGTGCAACGTAGGCCGTCCCAGCGTTCAGATCATCAATATGTTCACAACCATCGTCAGACGCTTCGCTACTTTGCCCGACTCTTCCCGGAATTCTGCGATCTTCCTCCTCAGGTGCGTTGATCTTCCTCCTCAGGTGCTCTGATCTTCCTCCTCAGGTGTTCTGATCTTGCTCCTCAGGTGCGCTGACCTCTTTCGCTACACATATTCTCCTCCTCCCTTGGACTTCCAGTAAAGGCAGATTTTCTGCACTACTTCTATCTTCTAAGCTGTGTGTATGTGTATGGGCGGGTAAAACAATAGCTCTTAGCCGATAAATTCTAGTTTGAAAAATAAATGTCGACTACTCTGCCTACGTTCTCTCGTGGTCCGCAGCACATCTTCCTTACTTTTTGATTTACCTAATGTTATTTCCCATCATGCGAGCCACGATGTTACTTGTTCCTCTCCTTCACTTGGTTTAACACGTCTCCTCTCCCACCAGGACCAAGAGAACCTCCTTCGCAGTGGCATCCTGGAGATGTCACTGATCCGTGGAGTGCAGAGCTTTGACACGGAGAACAACCGCTGGCCCAACACCAAACAACAGCTCTACAAGGACGCTCCTACGCTCAACGTAGAAGACATGAAGAAACTAGTCTCGTGCGAGCTCTACGAAATGCACATGAAGTTTATCCACAGGTAGGTCTCTTTAATCTATCTGACTCATACGAGTGCTCAGTTTCCAATAGCTTCCTATTTCTTGGCTAAAATCCTTCATCTTGTAGGTTATGATTATACTCCCACAGAATTTCCCTTATAGAATTTATTTCTGTCATTCCTCAAGTTTTTATGTACAAGAAAATATGTGGGCGTCATGTAGGTGCTTCATACCCCAGTATTTGTCTTACATATGTAATATACATTTGCATGATAAAGTGTGGGCTATATGCAGGCTCTGCATACTCCAATACTGGGCATACATCACGGCAGCGTTTCTCAACCGGGGTTCCGCAAGAGGTCACTAGGGTTTCCGAGAGAAATAGTGATAAATAGGCAAATCATATGTAAATGCATTTTTGAGTAATTTTTGTGTTTAATTTTATGTTCGTAATTTTACTATACACTGAGGTCATATTCTTGGAAAATTCTTGGGTATTATAATAAAGTCTGGGTTATATCATTTAAAAGTAGTCTGATCGTACACTGCAGATGAGATTTACTGACCTATCCCTGGACACGTACTGGATTTCTGTGATAGAAGAGTATCCTGCCGTTCATAGGAAAGCAATAAATATATTGCTGCAGTGTTCAATCTCGTGTTCAATGTGTTCAAACAAGCTTCTTCATATTTAACAAGTATCAAGAACACAGACAACCACAGGTTTCACATTTCAGAAACAAATTTCATTATCTAAATTGGCTTCAAAAATAACATTACCTTGACACATATATCTGTTCATATGACATTTTTGACTTGATTTTTGTGTGAATCAAAACCTCCCTATGAGGTCTCTTGAACAAGTAGTTTGATTTTTTTTTTTTTTTTTTTTTTTGCATTGTCAATAAACTTGAAAAAAAGTTAAGTAATTTTTTTCTTAAACCAGTTATCAGAAAAAAAAATTATATTTTCCTTATAAACTTTAAGTTTATTAAAGAGAAAGAAAGATATTAATAATTATATATATAATAATTTTTATGTCGGGGTTCCCTGAGACATGAAAATTATTTCCAGGGTTCTTCAAGGGTATAAAGGTTGAGAAACGCTGATCTACAGTGTACAAAATCCCGACATTATGCTTTGAGAGTTGTAAAGGATATTCTTATATTCGCCAACCTTGCATATCCTCTGGAGTTATTTTCTTTTTGTTTTTTGTACCTAGGGTTACAGGTTAGGTGTCAGGTCCACTCCCAGCTGCTCTTTTCTCGAATTCTCATAATCTGCTGTATAACCCCTGTGGTTTAGCGCTTCTATTTGATTATAATAATAATAATATGAGCTGTTTCCTTCTCAGTTGACATAATGCCACCCTCTTCCTGTCTCCACCTTCATCGCCTTGCATTTGTTTGGGTTGAATTCTAGTAACCACTTGTCCGAACATGCGGTGAAGTCTTTACAGGACACTGCTGATTCTTAAATTCACTTATTTGAAAGTAATTTTATTTTATATTATATAGACGTACATTATATCCCTTCCTGTCCATGCACGCACTCACATTCGCCTGTGAGTGTGTGCGTTCCCACTCAAGATCCGGGCTCATCCCCACTCATGTGCCCCTGCCCCACTCTGTGCTTCTGTCCCTCTCACCTTCCTGTTCCATACAGCCTGAAGGAGCTGAACGTGGACGAGCCGGTGATGATGATGCTCTTACTGACTGTTCTCTTCACTAGCGATCGTCCTGGGCTCCTCGCCGCACCCACCATCCAGACCCTCCAAGACCATTACCTGCAGCTCCTCAGGTGGGTCCCTCAGTCTCCTGCAGCTCCTCAGGTGGGGTCTCACCCTCCTCTTGGGTCGACCACGCTCGAGAGGAGGGTGAATAGTCCAGCTGCTTCATACTGCCACCAAGCAGGAAGGACGTCATTTTTTTATTTAAAAAAAGGCATATACAATATCCTAATCACCACTACCTTTCATAGCAACCAACCAGAGAGACCGCCTTGTCATATCAATATGAAACGGAAGCTTGTTAAAGGCTTTGCACTCTTGCGGGATTACTGGTCATTTCTTTTTCTCGTGAACATATAAAATGAAAAGTAAATGTTAATGACTATTGCTTACATCGAGGATACACTTTTTTTTTTTTACTTTCCCTTGTGTTTCTTAATGATTCTTATTCCTTTAATATTTATTTCCAATCTGGGAGGGGTTGTCTGAGGCATTGTGGCCCAGTGTAATTTCCACATAATAAATATAACATTTCAATCCATTACACATATATTAAATCAATATATATACTTGAAAATTAATTGACTTGCTTTCCTCTCTCTTACCTTGGGATGACCTCTGATGACCTCGGGGTGACCATAGGAAGTACCTCGGGTGGCGCTATGGCTCCCACAACGCTCCCATCCTCTACCCTCGACTCCTCATCAAACTCACCGACCTCAGAGAACTCAATGATCAACACACAGAGTACAACCTCAAACTTGCCAAACAGGAGGTAAGTTGATAATAAAAATATGAGTAACAAATAGACGGGGAAGAAGGAGGGAAGATATATATATATATATATATATATATATATTATATAATATACAGAGAGAGAGACAGACAGACATAGAGATGATGCAAAAAGGAGAGGGGATATTACAAGGAAGAGAGAGATGTAGGGAGGGAAGTGAGAGAAGGAAAAGGGACGGAAATGGGGAAAAACGAGAGAGGAAGAAATTAGAGTAAGAAAGAAACCGAGACAGAGCGAACGAAATAAAGACAAATAAAATTCCTGAAAATTTACTCTAATTTGCAGAGAAATCATAAGGAAAAAATTTGCAAAAAAACTAATTGTTTTGACTCACGAAATCGTAATCACACGACTGCAAACAAATCAGGAAACGGTTGAGGCTTGAACCCATGGCTTGAACCCATCGCTTGAACCCATCGCTTGAACCCATCGCTTGAACCCATGGCTTGATCCCATGGCTTGAACCCATTGCTTGAACCCACGGCTTGAACCCACGGCTTGAACATATTACTCACCTGCCATGAGTTTCAAGCCCCACCCGTTCCGTGATTTGATTAGCTAATTGTTACATTAGGATTGCTACTTATACCTAGAGGCTAAGCTAATGTCGTATTTTAACTCATACATAGGTTGGAATCCTACTTCCGCATATTAGTTGATATACTCTCATCGGAGAACATGTTAAAACTACAGCAAGTAGACTGACAGGATCTTGGGTAAGCTAGAACATATACCTGAAACGCCTCAGAGGTCTTAAATTGTCTTTGTTTACAATGTAAACATATTTCTTAATATGGTTCTGTCCTCTCACTCCGGCAGATCGCTGAGATACAGATGCAGCTAGGACGACTCAACCTAAACCACTACACGGAGTGGTCGACTATCATGCAGCAGCACAGCGGATCTTGCGCCCTGTCTGCACCTTCGGGAGGAAATGTAGGCTCCCCCGCGAGCCCCGAGGGTAGTGTTCCTCCGTCAGTAGTCCCGATGCAAGTGGGTGAAAGCCCAAATACGTTAATTCCCAACGAGTCTAACGTGGAAGGAATGACATCAGGTGTGGCACCAGGAGATCTGGGGGCTCAGTTTTCCTCCGGAATTGGCAGCCTCTTGGCATCGCTGGACTTCGAGCAGTTAGCGAGTAGCCAGACTTTCCAACGGTTGGTTATGCAGCAGTTCCAGAAATCGATTATAAACGTCCTCAGCTCTCCAAACTTTGGTTTGGGTAATCTTTTTCCTGACGGTCGTACCATGCAGCACCACCACCACCACCAACAACAGCAACAGTATAATCACCATCTTCAACAACAACAACAACAGCACCCGCAACAACAGCAACAGCAGCACTCGCAACAACAACAACAGCACTCGCAACAACAACAACAGCACTCGCAACAACAACAACAACAGCACTCGCAACAACAACAGCAGCATTCGCAACAACAACATCAGCAACAACACCAGCAGCACCTGCAACAACAGCAGCACCCGCAACATCAGCACCAGCAACAGCAACAACAACAACAACAATTACAGCAACACACACTAACCAATAAATCAAAGCAAAATTCGCCAATGATCTCTCAACAACCATCACATTCCCAGACAGTATCACCACATTTCCTCTTACAGCATCAAAAGCTGTCGCCTCATTCACAAGGTCCAGAAGAGCAAGTGCCAGTGCCTCTCCAAGACTCAGATCTGATGACACAGCTCGATTATCTGAGTTCTAGTCAGCCAAACAGCCCACAGAGCTTGCAACAATCTCAACATGCTTTTCAGCAACTGGAGCATCACCTTATGAACGATATTAGTGGTTGTGGCAGCTTCGGAGAACAAAATCCATATCAACACCAGCAGCAACTGCAGCAGCAGCAGTATCAGTATCACCTACAACAACAACAGCATCAGCAACAAGCTCTATTTCTTCAACACCAGCAACATATGCATCACCAGCAACTACAAGAACAGCAGCAGATGCATCAACAGAGCATGACAGGGGCGGGTCTGATCGTTCCTAAGCAAGAACCCGTAACTCCTCCTTCTCCCACTATACACACACCTCATCCCTGGGTAGAACACCCACTGCTGTCTGACGATCCTCAGTGTATCCCCCATCAACACCAACAACACTCACCACCTCATCAAACTTCCCCAACACTTTCTCGGCAACAGCAGCAACAGCACAGTGACTCAAATGACGAATGTTCGCGTCAAAAACGCAATTCGCTCTCAGACTACAGTGGGCTTACTCATTTTCGTAATTTACTGGAAGAGTTTGCAACATTAAACAATCCAGACCACCTTCGACAAGTCAAGCAGATATTGGGTCCTGATCTTGTCTCATCTCTACATCAGAAGCTAGTCGAGTCTGAGTCAACGCTGCAGTCACGATTCCAGTTAGAGCAACAGCAGCAGTCTCTTCCACCATCACCGCCACAGCCTCCACAACTCCCATCACAATCCCATATCTACTCATCAACAGCCAATTACCAGTATTTTTCTGGTGGGGATTACCCTGGAGAGGTAGCAGTAAGCAGTGTCCCTACCAACGCAGGCTCACACGACACTCCGTATAACATTGCAGACACCACCACCTTCTGCAGAAGTCAGCAAAGAGTGTCACCACCAATGTTAAACCTGGGGACCTCCAGCACACCTCCATCACCACCTCACTCCGTCAGCAGCAGTCCCACCATTGTCTATCAGTACCAGCCAAACCTAATCCACAACGTCTCCTCATCCACCAGATTTTCAATTTAACACATTAACTATAATGCATTATGCTGTATATATCTAGTTTTCTTCTCACATTATGCGACCTAGCACCAAGTTTTTTTCATTGGTTTTATATTTTTTTAATATGTATACATGAAAAGAAAATGGTCTCAGCAGGCAAAATTAGTGATGCACTCCTTATTTTCCAAACCTTATATAAAAAATACGTATTGAACTTTATTGAAATTCTTGAAAGGCTAAAAACCCGTGTGGGTCATTTACCGCAGGGAGTGCTGGAGGTTCGATCCACCGTCCGCTAATCACGGCGCTGACTCTGCAGATCAGTCAGGCTTTTGCAGAATGATAATGTCATGCATACTATGTTGACAATTCTTGTGTGGTATACTTGCATGATATAACACGTTTCATTGGTTTATCTTTCGGTGCTAAGGAAAAACAAATGTCTTTTAAACACCAATCTGAGTGCTGGGATGAACGTTCACTACTGTACTAATCTGAGTGCTGGGATGAACGTTCACTACTGTACTAATCTGAGTGCTGGGATGAACGTTCACTGCTGCACTAATCTGAGTGCTGGGATGAACGTTCACTACTGTACTAATCTGAGTGCTGGGATGAACGTTCACTGCTGCACTAATCTGAGTGCTGGGATGAACGTTCACTGCTGCACTAATCTGAGTGCTGGGATGAACGTTCACTGCTGCACTAATCTGAGAGCTGGGATGAACGTTCACTGCTGCACTAATCTGAGTGCTGGGATGAACGTTCACTGCTGCACTAATCTGAGAGCTGGGATGAACGTTCACTACTGCACTAATCTGAGTGCTGGGATGAACGTTCACTGCTGCACTAATCTGAGAGCTGGGATGAACGTTCAATGCTGCACTAATCTGAGTGCTGGGATGAACGTTCACTACTGCACTAATCTGAGTGCTGGGATGAACGTTCACTACTGCACTAATCTGAGTGCTGGAATGAACGTTCACTGCTGCACTAATCTGAGTGCTGGGATGAACGTTCACTGCTGCACTAATCTGAGAGCTGGGATGAACGTTCACTACTGCACCAATCTGAGTGCTGGGATGAACGTTCACTGCTGCACTAATCTGAGTGCTGGGATGAACGTTCATTGCTGCACCAATCTGAGTGCTGGGATGAACGTTCACTGCTGCACTAATCTGAGTGCTGGGATGAACGTTCACTGCTGCACTAATCTGAGTGCTGGGATGAACGTTCACTGCTGCACCAATCTGAGTGCTGAGATGAACGTTTACTACTGCACCAATCTGAGTGCTGGGATGAACGTTCACTATTGCACTAATCTGAGTGCTGGGATGAACGTTCACTACTGCACCAATCTGAGTGCTGGGATGAACGTTCACTACTGCACCAATCTGAGTGCTGGGATGAACGTTCACTGCTGCACTAATCTGAGTGCTGAGATGAACGTTCACTGCTGCACCAATCTGAGTGCTGGGATGAACGTTCACTGCTGCACTAATCTGAGTGCTGGGATGAACGTTCACTGCTGCTCTAATCTGAGTGCTGGGATGAACGTTCACTACTGCACTAATCTGAGTGCTGGGATGAACGTTCACTATTGCGCTAATCTGAGTGCTGGGATGAACGTTCACTACTGCACCAATGTGAGTGCTGGGATGAACGTTCACTACTGCACCTATCTGAGTGCTGGGATGAACGTTCACTATTGCACTAATCTGAGTGCTGGGATGAACGTTCACTACTGCACTAATCTGAGTGCTGGGATGAACGTTCACTACTGCACCAATCTGAGTGCTGGGATGAACGTTCACTATTGCACTAATCTGAGTGCTGGGATGAACGTTCACTACTGCACCAATCTGAGAGCTGGGATGAACGTTCACTACTGCACTAATCTGAGTGCTGGGATGAACGTTCACTACTGCACCAATCTGAGTGCTGGGATGAACGTTCACTGCTGCACTAATCTGAGTGCTGGGATGAACGTTCACTACTGCACTAATCTGAGTGCTGGGATGAACGTTCACTACTGCACCAATCTGAGTGCTGGGATGAACGTTCACTATTGCACTAATCTGAGTGCTGGGATGAACGTTCACTACTGCACCAATCTGAGTGCTGGGATGAACGTTCACTACTGCACTAATCTGAGTGCTGGGATGAACGTTCACTACTGCACCAATCTGAGTGCTGGGATGAACGTTCACTGCTGCACTAATCTGAGTGATGGGATGAACGTTCACTACTGCACCAATCTGAGAGCTGGGATGAACGTTCACTACTGCACCAATCTGAGAGCTAGAATGAACGCTTCTTTCTGCGCCAAGCTGAGTGCTGTGATTAAGCATTAATTTTACTGCTGTGCATTGTTATAGTATTCTGTGTCACATCCTCCTGCACCCTGCATGGTGTGCAGCTCAGTGATTCTTCTATCCGGACTAGCAACTCTTCGCCCCTATCCTCAGGATAGAAACTATGAAAGTTTTTTTTTTAATCCCTTTTCAGACATCCATAATCGCGTAACTCATCAAATCTTATTCGCTTACGCCCTGCCTGTCCCATACGAGTTTAGCGGGTTTTTTTAAATTTCGATCCCAGACATTATTTTTTATTAATTTAAATTGTCTCGCATATAATTATTAATCTCATTTAATAAAGGCCAAAGTCCGCTGTTAATGGTGTGTTCGTAGTTTCATTATGTCCCTCTTTCACTGTTCTGGGGAATGACTCTTAAAGTCGTAACGACACGATTGTCAACGACTGGTGTCGTAGCTCGATCGTTAGCGCATTCAGTTCAGCTCACACACTGAGGTCCTGGGGGTCAATACCCGGTACGGGTAAAAACAGTAGGGCGAGTTTCCTTAAGGCACCTGCTGTCCATGTTCACCTATATCAGTAAAATAGGTACCTGGGTGTTTGTCGACTGATGTGAGTCGCATCCTGGGGACAAAACTGACCTAATTTGCCCGAGATGCTCTGCATAACAAGCGGCTTTCTATGTAGTAGTATGTCATTGATGACTCACAAAATCGTAATGACACGATTGCAAACAAACCATACCACGGGTGGGGTTCGAACCCGCGGTCAGAGAGTCTCAAAACTCCAGACCGTCGTGTAAGCCACTGGGCCAGCTAGCTTCAATAAGATTCAACCAACTGACCGAGCAGAGGGTTCAGGGCTCGATACGGCGAAAGCTACCAGTGGCCCTAGAAACCCCCGACTAGAAGAGCATACAGTTCCAACACTGTTTTGTGAACTGTTCTGGGAATAAATCCCCATATACCACTGGATTAATTACGGGCATGTGCGTCAAGTAAGTTTATTTAGGTACATAAATACAGTTACACAAATTATCATACATGACAACATATGTGTCAATTTCCTAGAATAACCCAAAAAGTTCACTCAAAGTAACTTATTTTCATTGGGGTGTTACTGAGGATTGTTTCGCGGTGCTGATAACCTCATCGCTGAAGAACGTTAAGAGGCCCGTGAGTTTCCCTGTCTCCTAATATGTTTATTTTTCCCCTATAATCTACCTTGTCCATAATTACTATCGCATTTGCTTTGTCTACTTTCGTAAGGTGAAGTCCAGGATCTTTCCTTAATTCATGGTATAACTTAACAAATTTTTGAGGACAATTGTGTTGTAGAGGTGTGAGCAAAGCTCAGACCTCTACTGAACCACCAGCGTCATCCTCAGCTATCCCTGAGTTACCTACTGTACTGAACCACCAGCGTCATCCTCAGCTATCCCTGAGTTACCTACTGTACTGAACCACCAGCGTCATCCTCAGCTATCCCTGAGTTACCTACTGTACTGAACCACCAGCGTCATCCTCAGCTATCCCTCCACTTGCACATCATTCTCCTGAATCCGTCCTTCCTCAGCAAACTCCTGTATTATAAATGTAATCACTAGCAATTCAACAGTTCCCCATCCTACGACAGCAATTGTATCTCCCTCGGATATTGAATTGTGATTGGCATCATACACACCTGCTTTTGAGGAAGCCTCAGCTTCCTCGATATATATCTGGATATTGCCAAACCAGCAGTTAACTGCCTCAAACGTGGAGTCTCATAGACACTTCCCAGTCATTAGATTTTAGCGTCATTGTCGCGCTGTACCATGGTAAGTGTATAGCACCATATCCGTCTCTATCTCACCATCTTCCTCTCTCTGACCTTCTCTTATCAGTTGACTTTACATCTGTTTCCTTCTTTTAATCTTAACTTAAGTAATTATCTAAACTTGGGTGTCCTTATGAGTGTACCTGTAGAGGGTTTCGGGGGTCAATGCCCCAACGGCCCGGTCTGTAACCAGGCCCCGCTGTGGATCAGGGCTTGATCAACCATTCTGTTACTGCTGGCCGCACGCAAACCGAAGTACGAACCACAGCCCGGCTGAACAGATACCAACTTTAGATGCCTGCCCAGCGCCTTCTTGAAAACAGCCAGAGATAAATTGGTCATCCTCATTACGTATACTGGGAGGCATTTGAACAGTCTTGGGCCCCTGACACTTATTGTGTTGTCTCTTAGCGTGCTCGTGGCGCCCCTGTTTTTCATTGGTTGGATGTTGCATCTTTTGCTTTCGTAGGGAGTGATTTTCGTATGCAAATTTGGTACTAATCCCTCGTATCATTTTTCTAGCAAATGTGGTAAATACATTGTTGTGATCTTTGAAAGTGAGATCTTCTGACATTATCACTCCCAGGTCCTTTACATTAGTTTTTAGCTCTATTCTGTAGTTTGAATTTGTTTTATACTTCGATACAGTTTTAATTTCCTCACGGTTTCCATATCGGAGTAATTGAAATTTCTCTTCAGTGAACGTCATATTGTTTTCTGCGGCCCGTTTAAAGATTTGGTTGATGTCCGCCTGGAGTCTTGCAGTGTCTTCGATGGAGGACACTGTCATGCAGATTCAGGTGTCATCCGCAAAGGAAGATACGGTCCTGTTTCTTACATAATAATAATAATCATAATAGTAATAATATCTTTATTACTACAAATACATGTACAAGGTATACAGGCCTAGCTGACATCAATGACATACTAGTTATAGAAAACCCCTTGTTATGCTGAGCATTTCCGGCAAATTAGGTCAGTGTCCCAGGATGCAACCCACACCAGTCGACTAACACCCAGGTACCCATTTTACTGATGGGTGAACATAGACAACAGATGTAATGAAACACGCCCAATGTTTCTACCCTGGCTGGGAATCGAACCCAGACCCTCGGCGTGTGAAGCTAGAGCTTTAGCCACCAGGCCACCAGAGTCCCTCTGTTCAGTTCAGTTCAGACTCTCAGGTAAGGACCCACTAGGGGCGAGGGGAAAGTGGGGACAGACGAAGAATAGCCGGTGAGAGGAAGAGCTGAAGAAGAAGAGAAAGAGTCAGGACTAAACCCAACAGTCTAACTACTGGTGTCCCTCTGTCCTTTGTCCACGTCATATATAAAGATAAAGAACAGGATGGGGGCGAGTACTGTGCCTTGTGGAAGAGCTTTACACTGTAGCCTCCTCAGAATTTATTCTGTTTACTATTACTCTTTGTGTTCTATTTGTTAGGAAGTTATGGATCCATCTACCAACTTTTCCTGTTATTCGTTTATCACGCATTTTGTGCACTATTACACCATGGTCACACTTGTCGAAGGCTTTCGCAAAGTCTGTGTATACTACATCTGCATTTTGTTTGTCCTCTAGAGCATCCAAGACCTTGTAACTGATGGGTATCTAGATGGGTGGCGATCTTGTTTCTTAGAATCCTTTCAAAGATTTTTATGATATAGGACGTTAGTGTTATCGGTCTGTAATTCTTTGCAATTGCTTTACTGCCTTTTTTGTGGAGTGGGGCTATGTCTGTTGTTAAGATAAGATAAGATTTCTTCGGATTTTTAACCCCGGAGGGTTATCCACCCAGGATAACCCAAGGAAGTCAGTGCGTCATCGAGGACTGTCTGTCTTATTCCCATTGGGGTCCTCAATCTTGTCCCCCAGGATGCGACCCACACCAGTCGACTAACACCCAGGTACCTATTTGCTGCTCCTGTGACTGTGACTGCGGGATGACCCCCTGTGTCCATGCCCCCTCTCCATAGAATGCTAAAGGCACGTGAAAAGCGATCTTGCAGTTCTTGATGAACACGGAGTTCCACTAGGCTGGGCCTGGGACAGAGTGCATGGGCATGTCATTTATTGCCTTTTCGAAGACTTGTGGTGTTAGGATAATGTCAGAGATTTTTGAATTGACCAAATTTTGAGTCTCGGTCATTAAAAAAAATTATTTAGATTGACTACTCTTAGTCTGATTAACGGCTCACTAAACACTGAGTCATATTGGGACTTTAGTATCTCACTCATTTCTTTGCTGTCATCTGTGTAGGTCCCATCTCGTCCAAGCTGGGGTTTAATACTTTAAGTTGTTTTCGCCTTAGACTTGGCATAAGAAAAGAAATATTTTGTTTCTTTCAGTTTCATTTATGGCTTTAAGTTCTTCATGAGTTTCTTGTCTCCTGCATGATTCCTTAAGCTTAAGTTCGATATTTGCTATTTCTCTGATCAGTGTTTTCCTTCGTATTTTGGATATACTGGCCCCTTTCAGCAGCTCTGTGATTCTTCACCTTTACCTGTATAGGGAGCGTCTCTCTTTCTAGTTTACATCTTCTCTTCCTTTTTCTTAGAAGAATGTGCCTTGAGCATACCTCAAGTGCCACAGAGTTAATTCTTTTTAGGCAAAGGTTCGGATCCATGTTGTTCAGGATATCTTCCCAGTTTGTTTAATTTAGAACATGGTTGACTTGATCCCACTGTATGGTTTTGTTATTGAAGTTGAATTTTGTGAAGGCACCCTCATAACTGATCACATTTTGCTGGTCAGGAGCTCTGCACATACATGTCTGTATCTCTATTATATTGTGATCTGAGTGTCTCTTTGGTACTGTTATATTTCGTGTCAGATCATCATTGTTAGTGAAAATGAGATCCAGTATTTTCCAGTCTTGTTGGCTCTATTGTATGCTGGTTTAAGGTGAATTTGGTGCAGATTTAATAGCTCATGTGTTTGTGAATTTTCATCTGAGCTGCTTCCTGGGGTTATCTCTTCTAAAAAAAAAATTTACTACATTCCTCCATTTTAGGTGTCTTAAGTTGAAATCACCCAGCAGCAAGATGTTTCGGGCAGGAGTTTGGAAATTTTTCAGAGAGTGGTTAATTTTCAAAAGCTGTTCCTGGAATTGTTGGGAAGTTGCATCCGGAGGCTTGTATAAAACCACAATGACAAGGTTTAGGGTTTTCGACCTTTACTGCCAAAACTTCAACAACATCATTTGAGCAAATGATCGACTCTCTGACATACAGGCCACCACATCCCCATCCCCCATGTTGCCTGTTTACTCTGTCGCATCTGAATAGGTTATAACCTGGGATCCATATTTCGTTGACAAAGTGATTCTTTATGTGGGTCTCTGTGAAAGCCGCAAACATTGCGTTTGACTTCGTGAGCAGTCCAATGATGAAAGGTATTTTGTTGTTTGTTGATTGCTTTAGACCCTGAATATTTGCAAAGATAAATGTCGTGTTGATGGTATATGGGGGGAGGGGCGCTTTTTGCCGGCATTAATATCTGTTGTTCTGGAGTGGAGGCCACAGACTGTGCCTCCGCTCCAGAAGTGTTTTTGAGTTGGAGTATGATTTCTGTCATTTCTTGCCAGCTTTTTTTTCTTCCTGACTCAAATAAACCTGTCTCCGGAGTGGTTCTGGCTACCATGGTTTGTTTCCCATATTCTGAGTGATCTGTATGTTCTTGTCCCGTTTAGATGGTGTGCCTGACAGTATGTAGCATTGTCTTTCCTGGGCTGAAGAGTGAAATAAATTACAAGAAGAAGAGTTCCATTCTCCTGTTGTCATGTGGGCGCGACATTTTTTGGGATGGTCAAAGTTGCACGTCTCACCTGTTTTTCCTGATGTTCCATGCCTGCAGATACCCAAGGCATAGAATTTACATAGATTTGATTTCTGTTTGCCTTGATTTTTCGTGGTTGCGTTCTCCCACTATCTACAGCACCATCTTTTACTGGTAGTGTATCAACACTATTCATCGAAGCATCATCCCCCTTTTTTTGCCATCTCCAATAGTATTGCTATTTTGTAACTCTGGAATTCGCATATCTTTGTCTATACCTGTGTGTTAAACACTCACTGTACTGCACGCTCATTTTAAACTCAGTGTACTGTACACCCTCCTGACACTCACTGTACTGTACACTCTTTACACTCAATGTACTATGCACTCTCTCAATATTCACTCTACTGTATGCTCACTTTCCACTTTACACTCACTGTACACCACATGGCAGTGCTGGAGAAGGTCTCTAGCAGGTGTCACTAACTGAGAGAAAAACTAGCACTATACCCGGGAAATCGGCATCCAGTGCCCGCTTTCCTCGTTCAGGATATATCCTTCTTATTAATCTTGTTTTTTTTCATAAATACCCAGCTGGACACACAAAAAACAGTAATGAATAAAAATATTACAATAAAGCTATTTCAGGCAATTAATTTGAAACTTGTGCCAAATACAATGAAATATTAATACTTAACTTAGTCATTTTCTCAAACATGTGTGAGATTAACACTTCACTGTGAGTATAATACTCATCAAAACAAGTGTATGTTTTGCCAGCCCGTAGCTCGATTGCTAGCGCACTCAGCTCACACACTGATGTTTGGAGGTCGATCCCCGGTACGGGTGGAAATATTAGGACGTGTTTCCTTAAGGCACCTGCTGTTCATGTTCGCCTATCAGTAAAATGGGTACCTGGGTGTTAGTCGACTGGTGTGGGTCGCATCCGGGGACAAAATTGACCTAATTTGACAGAAATGCTCTGCATAACAAGGGGCTTTCTGTATAGCAGTATGCCATTGATGTCAGCTAGACCTGTATACCTTGTACATGTACTTGTAGAAATAAAGATTATTATTATTATTATTATTATTATTATTATTATTATTATTATTATTATTATTATTAAGAGTGAGGAGTTTCATCCATTCTCTTGTTGGAATACTCCAGTCCCTGCTGAACAACCCAGATATTGCTTAAAAAACAGACTTTAAGATAAGATATAAGATTTTCTTCGAATTTTTAACCCCGGAGGGTTAGCCACCCAGGATAACCCAAGAAAGTCAGTGCGTCATCGAGGACTGTCTGTCTTATTTCCATTGGAGTCCTCAATCTTGTCCCCCAGGATGCTACCCACACCAGTCGACTAACACCCAGGTACCTATTTGCTGCTAGGTGAACATGACAACAGGTGTAAGGAAACGTTGAAATGTTTACACCCCGCCGGGAATCAAACCCAGGCCCCCCGTGTGTGAAGCGAGAGCTTTAGCCACCAGGCCACCTTGTTAGCAAATCCAGACCTTGTTGAAAAATTCATACCTTTACGGAAAACTAAAGACCTGCTAGAAGATTTCAGACTGCTGGAAAACTACAAACCTGCTGGAAAGCTCCAAACCTCGAAAGATCGAGACCGCTGGAAATCTCCAGATCTGCTGGAAAACTCTACACCTGCTGGAAAGTTCCAAAACTGGAAAACTCCAGATCTGGTGGAAAGCTCTAGACCTACTGAAAAGCTCCAGACCTGGAAAGCTCTAGACCTACTGAAAAGCTCCAGACCTGGAAAACTCCAGACCTGGTGGTAAGCTCCAGACCTGGAAAACTCCAGACCAGCTGAAAATATTAAATGAAGTGCCAAGTAACATAGAATTCGTTCAGTGAGGTGTATCCGATGATGATAATTTAAAAATGCTATTCATGTATAATCCCACTAACACAACTAAGCGATATTGATATCAGATATAACCAAAATACGAGTATTTCTCTTCCTGTGTACATTCAAACCTCTCTGAATTATGCATACTTTGAGGAAGTATCTCGATGCTGGTAAAGGGCTCTTGACCCAAAGAATTGGAGCTAATCTCCCTTTCCTTGAATCGAATTCTGATGCCTCTCATTTCTTTGGCGCTCTGCAACCTCTGCGGGTTTAGCACTCCCTCCAACGAGTTAAATAATTTGAAATATGTGGAAAGAATTGCCCACTCTCGTAATTAGCATTTTGTTGTCCTTTACATTTTTTGAAGCCAGTTATAGCTTAAAAACTCTGAGTTGAGTAGGAATTAACTAAATAATGTAAACAAGTGTGGTGCAATACGTGTCCTTGCGGGACCTCCACGGTCAGCCCTGTGACTCCCCCGGCCTCGACCCCCAACTCACTCTCACGGCCTTGTCCACCATCAACACAACGCAATGTCACAAGCTCCAGATTATATATATATATATATATATATATATATATATATATATATATTTATTTTTATATATTATATTATATATATATATATATATATATATATATATATATATATATATATATATATATATATATATATATATATATATATATATATAAAAGGATCATCATTATTATTTTTGTTATTATTATTATTATTATTATTAGTAGTAGTAGTAGTAGTAGTAATTCTCTTCTTTGTTTCTTACTTCTTCTTTTCTTCTCTTTTTTCTTCTTATTTGTCTTCTTTCTTCTTCCTCCTCTTTTCCTCAACAATAATAATAATAATATTATTATTATTATTATTGTTGTTATTGGTATATAAAGCGCTAAACCTGTCTGGAACGACATAGTCAAACTTACAAGACCTATATATCATCCTAGCATGTCGATATTCCAGGATGCCAGTGAAGGGCTTTTGATGCAATGAACTGGAGCTACCATTCCCTTCCTCGGATCTAATCTGATTAAGAGCCATCCATTTCTCAGGCGTTGTATGATCCATACGGGTTTAGCGTTTCTCAACGAATGTAATAATAATAATAATAATAATAATAATAATAATAATAATAATAATAATTTAAAATTAAGTTTTCTAAAATTTCCTCTTATGCATTTAAAGATATATTTTTTTTCATTATGTTAATGTAAAAATTAATAATTTTGTACCAAAAGAACCTTAGAAAACTTACCTAACCTTATTAAAACAAGCGCAATTTAATTTAGTATAATCCAACTAAATATATTTTAGATAAGTTTACAATAATTTAATAATAAACAAACACAATGAAACATATATTTCTCGTTAGGTTCAGAATGTTTTTTGCAAAATTATTGCATACACAAATTTTCACTTGCCTTATTCGGCAAGAAGAGCGTTGCTATTTATGCCAAAATCGCAAGTTTTTACTTATTCGGCAATATATATGATAATATATATATATATATATATATATATATATATATATATATATATATATATATATATATATATATATATATATATATATATATATATATATATTACCGAGGATACCTGAAACACAATACTCTTTAAGCAGTGGAAAGGATCAACATAACGACTACATACAAGTCTGACTTTTGAGTGTGTGTAACTATTTTTCTTATATTTGCCCTGGCCTCATCAAGGTCAGGGCAAAATGAAGGAAGGGAGAGAAAGGGGAAGATAAATGAGAGATACACTAAAAAGAACTACCACTCGTGACTCTGCCTAGATTCACAGCTATAAATAAAGCGAGGACAAGTGAACAGAATGGCAGAGCGGAGAATCCAACACTATGTCCAGCATTTACGACCACTCCTTCAATGCCTTCATGCTCTCACCCTGGCTGCCCTCACCCTGGCTGTCTCCACCCCTAGCTGCCCCTCTCCCTGGCTACACTCACGATTACTGTCCTCTCCCTTGCTACCTTCATATTGGTTTTTAAAAATGATGGTTGCCCTCTTTTAACACCCTGTCTGCCGTCCTTTAACATCCTGATGCTCTCACCCTGGCTGCTCTCCTTCAGTGCCCTAATGCTCTCATTCTAGCTGCCTTGCGGCCAGCAGTAACAGCCTAGTTGGTCAGACCATGATCCACCATGCGGCCTGGTCTCAGACCGAGCCGCGGGAGCGTTGACCCCCGAAACCCTCTCTAGGTAAACTTCAGGTAAACCCTCGCTCCCTTCCTTTAGCACCCTGGCTTTCCTCCATCTGTATCCGGATGCCCACCTTCAACACCTTAGCTACCCTCCTTCAGTGCCCTTATGATCTCATCCTGGCTGTCCTTCTTCAGTGCTCTCCCTCGGAACCCTGGCTGACCGTATTTCAGTGCCCCGATGCCTTATTCCGGCAAACCTCATCTCTCAATATAACAAGAGTGACAATACACTGGAACTCCTGCAGTCGTCGTCGTCATCATCATCATCATCATCATCATCAGAAGAAGAAGAAGAAGAAGAAGCCCTTTTCTCAGTCTTCATCGACTTCTTAACTAAAAAGAGTCAATGCAGCAACTACGATTTCCTCTTATTACAAATGACGTCACTCCTTCCTTTCTCTCTTCCCCCTTTACGTCAGTGTAAATTTGTCATGCAGTATTGTGTTGCCCACATGGGCTTAGTGTTTTTGGTGAATGTAATAATAATAATAATAATAATAATAATAATAATAATAATAATAATAATAATAATTATAATAATAATAAATCTTAATGTATTCCACATGAAGTGTTATAATTTATATAGTTGCTAGCTTTAATTTTGACAAAATTACTGTGAACCCCATACCCATCCTGCGGGCGATAATTACCCTTCACCCATCCTGTGGGAGGTAGTCAAATGATTACAGAAGCGCATAATGGGTCCAGGGACTGTAGGCTAAGACTCTGTTAACTAAGCAAGTTACAGAAGTAATGAACCGTTTACGAATTGGTTAAATTAATTACAATAATACTAAGTAGTTTACTTAGTCATGTATTCAGCTACAAAAACACTGCAACGTAGCTTATATTGTACGTGATCACGAACTGTTTATTATTCCCCTTATGGCTGGCAAGTTATTGTTGTATTTATGCAAGCAACAATGGCTGAGTTATTGAAAGTTGGCAAAATGCAAAATTTAGGTATTTTTCCGGATCTGACATAGACAGAGATGTAAGCCACAGCACCATGTCCTCCTTTGCTGATAATATCAGAATTTGCATGACATTGTCATCCATCGAAGACACTGCAAAACTCCAAGAGGACATAACCAAATCTTTCAAAGGGGGGTCAGAAAACAATATAAAGTTCAATGAAGACGAATTTTAATTACTCCGCTACGAAAAACTCGAAGATATAAAAACTGGATATGAGTATAAAACAAATTCCAATCACACAATAGAGCGAAAAACTAATGTGAAAGACCTGGGAGTGATAATGTCAGAGGATCTTACTTTCAAAGATCACAACAATGTATCTATCACATCTGCTAGGAAAATGATAGGATGGATAATGAGAACCTTCAAAACTAGGGATGCCAAGCCAATGATGACTCTCTTCAAATCGCTTGTTCTCTCTAGGCTGGAATATTACTAGGCGAAATTACAGACCTGGAGAATATACTGAGAACTTTCACTGCACGTATAAGTACAATAAAGCACCTAAATTACTAGGAACGGTTGAAGTCCCTTGACCTGTACTTTTTGGAACGCAGGCGAGAAATATACATGATAATATACACTTTTAAAATCCTAGAGGGACTAGTACCAAATCTGCACAGGGAAATCACTCCTTATGAAAGCAAAAGACAGACGGTGCAACATCCCCCAAATGAAAAGCAGGGGCGCCAGGAGTATGCTAAGAGATAACACAATAAGTGTCAAGGGTCCAAGACTGTTCAACTGCCTTCCAGCATACATAAGGGAGATTACCAATAGACCCCTGGCTGTCTTCAAGAGGGACCTGGACAGACATCTAAAGTCAGTACCTGACCAGCCGGGCTGTGGTTCGTACGTCGGTTTGTATGCTGCCAGCAGTAACAGCCTGATTGATTAGTCGCAGATCCACTGCGAGGCCTAATCATAGACCCAGCCGCTGGGGTGTTAACCCTCGGAACACCCTCCAGGTATACTCCGGGTATAATATACTACTGTGGATCAAATATTTGGCATTTCTTGAATATTTGTGAATTGTATCTGAATTCATGATTCCTTTTCGCATTCCAGTGCATGATGACACAGGGTGTGACAATAGGTCCTCGGGCATTATTATTATTATTATTATTATTATTATTATTATTATTATTATTATTATTATTATTATTATTATTATTATTATTGGGAAATGCTAAACCCAGCTGGATTATACAGCTGTGGGAGGGCGGGTTGAAAGACATTCAAGCTTAATTCAGGGAATTGGAGCACAGACCCAATACCCTAGATCAAGAGCCCCTCACCAGCACAAAGGAACCTCCCTTGATGGTAGTTCCTCGGGCAAAATTGACATTTAGTTAGGACCATCAGCTGGTGTTGCAAACTCTCAGAGATACCCGTAATAATAGCGCAGTTGAAGCCGGGCAGGAAGGACACCCAACAGTCTGCTGGTTTTTATAGATGTGCCATAGGCATGATAGATGTGCCATAGGCATGATAGAGCGATGATAGCTGGACTTTAAGGCATTAATTCCATTATGCATTGAACAACCAATGTGAGAGGGAATCTACAAAAGGCATATTTAGACTCCACCGTCAACATTTCTACCATACCTGTGTCTGGCGTGTGACAAGAGGATTTCACTCCTGAATCATGGAATGAGAGCATTTATGAATGATAGGGAATCACTTACAATCAAAGTATCAACTTTAAATAAATGGACACATTTGAGTGTAAGAAGTAAAGCATCAGTTTGGTTTGGAGGATGGAAGCACAATAGGTAATGCTCTCTCTCCAGTTTCTATACAAATATAAAGGCCATCATTCTGCATAACAACAGTACTGCCAGCTGCAGAAGTGGACTGGTAAACGGAGCCATAGGCATACATAATTTGTTGAAGCGTTGTGTGACTAAGTCATCAATGCAACTTCAAGTCATAATGCTTAATTTCAAGAAAAAACCTTGAATGTTATATGATGCATTACTTTTTTTTTTTGGGGGGGGGGGGGGAGAGGGAGGGAAGTAATTGAAGGATAAGGATTTGGAAAAAGGCAATTTATTAAGGTGCCTAATGGTACAGGGAAGTGTCGAAATTGCCTTAATAGACATATATCTGATTCATTTGGAGGTCAATTCCAGTTTTCACGATCCATGTGGAGCGCTCCTCTGTAGTGAAGAAAATTTGAGGAACGTCTGTATAAAAGTTTTGATGAATTTACCTGAGCTTATGAACACCGATGAGGGCATTTCTTTCGGTGACTCGATCTCTGATGCTTGGAATATCAAGTTCTCTCCGCAGGTTTAGTATTTTAATCGTACAGGAACATCTTAGGATGATCCTCATCGCTTCGTTCTGCAATTTTTCAAATTCTCCAAGCTTTCAGTCTGACCCAAAAGCAAACGGAGATACCATAGCCTTAAGTGCTCTCGTCATTCCTTCGCATTTGCGACAAAGCCTGGCTACAACAAATCTAAATAAAGGGACCTCAAATCCGAAATTTCTGTATCTGGTCACATATTCGCACAGAAGCCCATCATGTCATTTGATCCTGCGGACTGTGCTTCCTTGCTGAAGAGGACACATATTAAATACCTTCGTTTTCTTAGACGAGATTTTCAAGCCCGGTTCCTTGCACTTATCTATAGTATAGTTAAATATATGTTAAGTAAAAGGACACAAATGCAGCTAATGTGACATTTTATTGTGGCAACGTTTCGTTCTCCAGGAGTGCTCCTGGAGAGCGAAACGTTGCCACAATAAAATGTCACATTAGTTGCATTTGTGTCCTTTTACTTAACATATTGTCGGTAATTCTACCAATATTAATACATTAGTTAAAGATACTTTGCCTTATAGAACAAGGTTGGATATTGACACTTCCATACTTCCTTGTGGAGTGCCTAATTAAGAGTGTTTGATTACATTTTTAATGTCCCTAGAACATGTTCACTGCTATAAAGGCACACTAATCAAGGTAAAGTGGTTATGAGTTATTTGCAGTATGCAAAGTTAGGGTGTTTTTCCAGGTATGTATGACAGTAAATGGATGGGTGATCACTCGGGCAAATAGTTTCCTTCTTGAAGGAAGCCAGTGGCTTCTTCGGTCCATTACAAAGAAGCTTCCTTCTTGGCTGGGGGTCCTCGAATATTCCTATCATTGTAAAATTATATTCTTGTGAATATGAATAATAGTATACTCAGAGGCGGCTACTTAAATTCAATATATGACTAGCTTAGGGGTAACAATCTGACTGGAAGAGGGAGGGGGGCTGGGGGACTTGTCATGAAGTAGCGTTAATACTATTTTTATATGGGGCTTTTGGAGGCTAACGGAATACAATAAAGTTATTTCAGGCAATAAATCTTAAGAATGTGCGAACTATTAAAATGTTGATACTGTATATACACTTGACGCTACCTCATGTTCAAGACGCTAATATACTAACTTAAGCCTGGCTGGCGCCTATTTAAATTGAAATAATATTAATGCTAACTTAATGTTATTATTATAACAAAGGGGTAGACCATGCCCAGCCCTTTTAGAGCAGGGTAGGTACCAAAGATGGAGCTTGCTACCATCTGCAGCTCGCAAGACTGTCCTTCCTGTCAGCCTCCCTGGGGCGGGGAAAATGGCAGACCAGAGAGGCCTAGCTTCTCCCTACGAGCCCCGTGAGGGCGGGGAATGTGGCTAGGCCTGGGGACAATTGGTCCCACCGATGAGGGGGTACTTGTACCTCCTCCCATAGGAGACATAGGTCTCAGATACTCCCACGACAGGGAACCAGAGCCGGGTCGCCATCTGGAATAGACCCTGGCCGGGAGAATTCCCGGCGAATCAACACCTCCTCCTTACTAACTAGAAGTGACTCGATTGCTAGCGCACTCAGCACACACACTGAGGTCTGGGGGTAAATCCCTGGTACGGGTGGAAACATTAGGACGTGTTTCCTTAAGACACCTGCTGTCCATGTTCACCAATCAGTAAAATGGGTACCTGGGTGTTAATCAACTGGTGTGGGTCGCATCCTTGGTACAAAATTGATCTAATTTACCGAAATGCTGTGCCTAATAAGGGGCTCTATATATAGTAGTATGTCATTGATGTCAGCTACGCCTGTAAACCTTGTACATGTACGTGTAGAAATAAGGGTTATTATTATTATTATTAATACTACAAATTAGCTAGGCCATTATTGAAGTTTAAAATCGCCGCCCGTCAGGCGCAAGGGAATGTCAGTATCTTAAACAAGAGTCAAGTTCTAGCGTATATTAAGTATTAATATTTTATTGTATTTGGCACAATTTTCAAATTAATTGCCTGAAATAGCTTTATTGTAATATTTTTATTCATTCCTGGCATGGTTATTTCTATTACACTACTTTATATATATTAAAGAAGATATACTGAAGGAAGTGTTGTCAGTGTAAGTTTCAAGGCTGTAAGTGCGCAGTGGGACACAGAGGAGCTCACATACACTTTTTAGCCATTTTCGGCCACGAATCTCGAGGAAAAGAGGAAGCAGGCATTAATAAGGTAGCGTTTCCATCTCTGGCAGACTCCAGAATACAGTATAGAAGGTGTGTAGCGGGGGACAGCAGGAGAAAGAGGAGTTTTGAAGTTTGTGATAGATGTGGGTGTGCAGACGGCCCTGACTGCTGGTTTCTTGCACCAGTCACTTTAACTTCACCACCAGCACCAACACCTCCATCTAAACACTCCTCAAGCACATTACAGTATGTATACCTCCTTTAAACACGTTCACCGAACCCCCTCCTCTTGGTATAGCCAAGTCACTCTTATAATCTTTAGGAAAAATTCGTCCTGGGTTTTATTCCATGCTATTCACACTCACGTGGTTATTAAACTGTTGTCGATTAAGTATAATTTCTGTCTCATATTAAATCATCTCCAGTGTTAGAGTTATTCATGAAAATCTGTGTATAGATTTGTATTTCCGGGTTTGGCACCTCTAGTGACCCAGTATCTCTTATCAGTGTCATTCAGAATCATATTCACTTTATACCCAAGAAATTTCATTCGTATTCACTATAATTGAAGCTAACATGTTATAATGATAAGTATTATGTCAGTTGAAGTAGCTTCTTGAGCTGTCCTATAGGAATTAGTAAGTTTATTCAGGTAGTATAAATTTTCATACATAGCAGCATGAGTGTATATTACCCAGGATAACCCAAAAAAGTCAAAGTGACTTATTTCCATTGGGGTTCTTGTAATATCTTATTATTTAGACCTTGAAAGTTAAAACAGTTAAGTACTCAACTGTGTGAATTGCAGTTATAATTTATGAAAGGAGATATACTAGGAATAAGGTAAACAGAGTTATTTATATTAACATTAAAGAGAGAATCAGATCACAGTAATAAGTGTACATGAATGTTAGCCACACGAAAAATCATTCTCCTCCTTTCTGTAGCTTCATTAAGTACCTTTTAACCCTCTTCCTGAACTGGCACATGCTGTGACACAGTCCATTCCACTCCTTTATTATGAAGCTGTACAATAAAAGGTATTTGAAGCCTGACCACCTACTGTGGGTACTACAAAGTTGTTCCTACACCCTAGTAATATACTTGTTTTGGTTTCCAGCCTTGACAAATTTGGCAGCAAGATAATCTGGACTGCTTGTGAGCAATTTTTAACTACAGTTGTTTTACTCGGTCTTCAATATTCAGCATATCCAGTTGTAATTCCTGGCCTACATGCACTCCTGGACCCAGGTCCAGGATGAATCTCACCATTTTGTTCTGGGTGATTTGTAGTCTGTCTTTCATTTTTTATTTCTTAAAGCAGAGCACCATGAAGAGCAAGAGTAATCTATATGACATTTTGTGAGAGCTAGACATGGGGTCCTGCTAGCCTCAGTAGGTAGACACTGTGCATGTCTGTAGAGGAGCTTTAGTCTGGCATTTGCTGTCTTTACTACACTCTTCCCTATCAATTCTCCTGACATGCTTGGGTCAATGGGGATTCCTGGATATTTCACCAAAGATACTGAAGTGATGGGTTCCCCATTTTCAGTTTATTTTTCGTGCCACAGAGTATGGCTTCTGTTTTCCCGAGGTGTAACGATAATTTGTCTACTCACCTTTTGCTGCTGAACTCTAGTTCTAGTGATAGAACATTTGCTATACAGTGGATCCTTGAATTTCGTGATTAATCCGTTCGAGAGTCGGCCGAAATTCAAAATTCACGATTTTCAAAACCATTTTCCCCATAAGAAATAATGTAAATCAAATTAATCCGTTTCAGACACCCAAAAGTATTAAAAAGTATATTTTTTTTTTTACATGAAATGTACATTTATCTACACAGAAAACTATGAGACATGAAGAATAAAACAATAATAACATGACACTTACCTTTATTAAAGAGTTGTTGATGTGTGGAAGACAGGAGGAGGGTAGAGGATGGAGGAGTTACTATTGTTTGGAAAGGGAATCCCCTTCCATAGACTTCAGGTACCAAGTCCTTTCCGGGGTTACTTCCCTTCTTTGTCTTTTACTGCCACAGTACATTCATTACTTACCTTAAAATATTTGTAGTCTTAATGTAGGAAGAGAGGTGTGTAGTATTTATTTGTAGGAATTCAGTGTAGGTAGCCTGTAGACGTAGGTACATGTATGTAGCCCCCCCCGGGCTACACTACACAGCCATATTATTGCCATGTTCACTGTGTAATCGTTTCTAACAATTACCTTTAGATGCCATCATAAACAAAGGGAGAAGTAATGAATAATTCATGCCGAGAATTGTAAACAAACGCGTATGAAGGGCAGTTACTACACCAGACACCAGATTCACAGCTTTCTCTAAAGCTGCGTCAGAGAAAACATAATGTTTACTCTCCACCCGACTCACCACTTGATAGCATATAAACATTGTATCAATGTTTATATGCTATATGATATGTAACGTGTTTCTTATATAATTTTCAAGAAAATATCATAGATGGATTAATGAAAATGTCTATATTAACCTAAAATAAAACATTTAACCTAAAATAAAACATTTGTTTGAGCTTGGTGTGGGGAAGTACCCTGGCTGGTTTGTGTGGGGAAGTACCCTGGCTGGTTTGTGTGGGGAAGTACCCTGGCTGGTTTGTGTGGGGAAGTACCCTGGCTGGTTTGTGTGGGGAAGTACCCTGGCTGGTTTGTGTGTCCGGTTGTGGGGAAGTACCCTGGCTGGTTTGTGTGGGGAAGTACCCTGGCTGGTTTGTGTGGGGAAGTACCCTGGCTGGTTTGTGTGGGGAAGTACCCTGGCTGGTTTGTGTGGGGAAGTACCCTGGCTGGTTTGTGTGGGGAAGTACCCTGGCTGGTTTGTGTGGGGAAGTACCCTGGCTGGTTTGTGTGGGAAAGTACCTTGTCTGGTGTGGGGAAGTACCTTGTCTGGTGTGTTCTTTCTTGAATTCTATTGTGTTTCTCGCCTTCTTTAGCAAAGAGCTGGCACTAGGCGCTTTCTTTGGGCCCATGGTGGCTTATTTAGTAGTTGCAAGCACTTAAACGAATGAAATATTAAGAAATGTATCGTATGAATGCGTGAGGTGATCGTCACTCGCCGAGATACAATGCCAGACTGACTGAATGGTGTTTGTGTGCCCGCGGTGGCTAAGAGGCCGCTCGGACGCGTTTCATATGACCGCAGATTTCTAAGCCAAATCAAGCCAATATTTTGATGAAAAAAGTTGCCAATTTTCAAATTTCACGATATTCAAGGGGGACGAAATTCAAGGGTCCACTGTATCTTCTGGGTCTTCACCTAACACTAACAAAGCACTGTTGTCTGCATGCAACAGAAGCTTACACTTGACACTAATGGGCATGTCATTCACTTTAAGGGGTTGTCTTGAACATAAGATTGAAAGAACACTGCAACATGAACCATGCTAGGCAGCTTCAGTTCACATCTACGCGCACCCACTAATGTACCTGTCCAGTCTAGCACATCTCCTGAGGTGCACATAAACCAGATAACTGGTGCAGCATATGGGCGCCTGGCAAACCTGAGAATAGCATTCCGATCCCTCAGTAAGGAATTGTTCAAGACTCTGTACACCGTGTACGTCAGGTCTATACTGGAGTATGCAGCACCAGTTTGGAACCCACCTGGTCAAGCACATCAAGAAATTAGAGAAAGTGCAAAGGTTTGCAGCAAGGCTAGTTCCAGAGCTAAGGGAAATGTCCTACGAAGAAAGGTTAAGGGAAATCGGCCTGATGACACTGGAGGACAGGAGGGTGAGGGGAGACATGATAATGACGTACAAAATACAGCCTCTCCTCACTTAGCGACGTACTCATTTACCGACTGCTCAGACTTACAACCAGTTCTGCAACCAGTATGCAAACCTAAGTAATGTATATTAGAGCTGATTTCCTCTGTTCTGTTTATTACAGTATACAGTACACTGTGTAAACATTTAAAAATATGTATACTAAAAATGTTGTAAAGGTGACAAGAAAATATCTAAAAATGGTTGACACAAACCCACCACCAGTACAGTATGCTCCTTGTTTAACGACCAATTCACTTACCGACCTACTCTTAGGAACGAAACCCCATCATTAAGTGAGGAGAGGCTGTATGTATTAAGTCATAAGAAAGAATGACCAGGAAGAAGAGAGATTCGAGCATTGCTACTTTGACTTTTATGGTACAGTACAGTGGACCCCCGAGTTTTGGCCATAATTCGTTCCAGAAGGCTGTTCAAGTGCCATTACCGAACGAATTTGTTCCCATAAGGAATAATGTAAAGTAGGTTAGTCCGTTTCAGACCCCCAAAATACACTTAAAAAAGCACTTATATAATTGTTCGAGTTTTGAGGTGGTCGAAACTTGGGGGTCCACTGTACTCTCATTTCTTGAGATACTGCTGAAAGTGCTGTTGGTTCGTAGTAGTGACCAACAGCCTATTTTTCATCAAATCACAATTGGGCTTCTAGTCATCATCTCCTTGTAGCTGTTGGCAGTGAAGAAACTATTACACTTGCAAATTGGTCAAACCAGATTTGCCAGTCTGCTTCTGTAGGCTCACTCAGCATTACTGCAAGAATAATCAGGTTGTGCTCACAGTTCAACATCTCTTCAATACTTGTTTAGCCTAATTATTATAGAGTATGCCAAATTTATTTTGACCTCTACTGTAGTACTCTCATGACATACTTCCTCTTCATCCCTGACAGTGCCACCGCCTTTGTTCTTTTACTTATTACAGTGGTACCCCGACTTACGATATTTTTCATTCTAGAATGCTGTTCAAGTGCCATTACCAAACGAATTTATCTCCTTAAATAATGTAAAATAGACTAGTCTGTTTAGACCCCAAAATTACACTTACAAAAGCATTTAAAAAAAACTTACATAAAAGGGTGTGTTTGGGGACCATCGTAAGTCGGGGTACCACTGTATCTATATTTTTCATCTCTTCCCTCTTATCAGTCTCACCATTGCTGTGCACATACACAGCTGTAGTGCTTTCCATGGATGAAATAATAATTCTCCAATGATGCTGCTCCTGTAACTACGATAAGATATTTATACGCACTTAGCTGTATTAAATGTATCAGATTGACACAAGTTACTGTAAATACATTATATATCTTTTCAGAGTAGAGCATGAGGGAAAGGACAAAATATATTGGCTCTTAATCTACATTTGGTGTTAACTTAACAGCACACCAATGAAGAGTTTGGATAAATTCAAAATAGAAGACTAGTATAGTAGGTGTGAATCATCCTGATGCTTTCAGCATGGAGGTTTCTACCAGACAAAGGGTAAGGCTATGTTATATTGTATGTAAACAGTATCTGTATTTTCAATAAATGGTTTACAAAACCAACAAGTTGATAAAAGAGAGACTTTTTCAACATTCGGGTGCCTTTTATTCTGGAAACGTTTTTGCCAGTCAGTGGCTTCTTCAGTCCAATGCAGATAAAGGTGGAAGATGAGTTGAGGTAATCAGTCCCTTATCCTGGAGTCAATGTGTTCAGGCTGAGGGACTGATTACGTCATCTCTATCTTCCACCTTTCTCTGCATTGGACTGAAGCCACTGGGTGGTGAAATGTTTCCAGAATAAAGACATCCAAATGCTGCACAAGTGTGTGTGTACTCACCTAGTTGTGGTTGCAGGGGTCGAGTCATAGCTCCTGGCCCCGCCTCTTCACTGGCCACTACTGGATCAAACTCCCTGCGCCATGAGCTTTATCATACCTCTTCTTAAAGCTATGTATGGAGCCTGCCTCCACTACATCACTTCCTAAACTATTCCACTTCCCGACCACTCTGTGACTGAAGAAATACTTCCTAACATCTCTGTGATTCATCTGAGTCTTCAACTTCCAACTGTGTCCCCTTGTTGCTGTGTCCCATCTCTGGAACATTCTGTCTCTGTCCACTTTGTCAATTCCTCTCAGTATCTTATATGTTGTTATCATGTCCCCCCTATCTCTCCTGTCCCCCAGTGTTGTCAGGTCGATTTCCCTTAACCTCTCCTCGTAGGACATACCCCTTAGCTCCGGGACTAGTCTTGTTGCAAACCTTTGCACTTTCTCTAGCTTCTTTACGTGCTTGGCTAGATGTGGGTTCCAAACTGGTGCTGCATACTCCAGTATGGGCCTAACGTACACAATGTACAGGGTCCTGAATGATTCTTTATTTAGATGTCGGAATGCTGTTCTTAGGTTTGCTAGGCGCCCATATGCTGCAGCAGTTATTTGGTTGATGTGCGCCTCAGGAGATGTTCCTGGTGTTATACTCACCCCAAGGTTTTTTTTCTTGATTGAGGTTTGCAGTCTCTGGCCCCCTAGGCTGTACTCCGTCTGCGGTCTTCTTTGCCCTTCCCCAATCTTCATGACTTTGCACTTGGTGGGGTTGAACTCCAGGAGCCAATTGTTGGACCAGGCTTGCAGCCTGTCCAGATCCCTTTGTAGTTCTGCCTGGTCCTCGTCCGACTGATTTCTTCTCATCAACTTCACATCATCTGCAAACAGGGACACTTCGGAGTCTATTCCTTCCGTCATGTCGTTCACAAATACCAGAAACAGCACTGGTCCCAGGACTGACCCCTGTGAAACCCCGCTCCTCACCGGCGCCCACTCTGACATCTCACCACGTACCATGACTCGCTGCTGTCTTCCTGACAGGTATTCCCTGATCCATTGTAGTGCCTTCCCTGTTACCCCTGCCTGGTCCTCCAACTTTTGCACTAATCTCTTGTGTGGAACTGTGTCAAACGCCTTCTTACAGTCGAAGAATATGCAATCTACCCACCCCTCTCTCTCTTGTCTTATTGCTGTCACCCTGTCGTAGAACTCCAGTAGGTTTGTGACACAGGATTTCCCGTCCCTGAAACCGTGTTGGCCGTCGTTGATAATCTCATTCCTTTCTAGGTGCTCCACAACTCTTCTCCTGACTATCTTCTCCATGTGTACATGTACTCACCTAATTGTGGTTGCAGGGGTCGAGACTCAGCTCCTGGCCCCGCCTCTTCGCTGTCTGCTACTGGGTCTCTGCTCTCCCTGCTCCATGAGCTTTATCATACCTTGTCTTAAAACTATGTATGGTTCCTGCCTCCACTACATCTTTCTCTAGTCCATTCCACTTCCTGACTACTCTGTGGCTGAAGAAATGTTTCCTGACATCCCTTTGACTCATCTGAGTCTTCAGCTTCCAGTTGTGTCCCCTTGTTTCTGTGTTCCCTCTCTGAAACAACCTGTCACTATCTACCTTGTCAATTCCCGCAGTATTTTGTATGTCGTTATCATGTCTCCTCTGACCCTTCTTTCCTCCAGTGTTGTTAGTCCTATTTCCCTCAACCTTTCTTCATAAGACAGACCCCTGAGTTGTGGAACTAACCTTGTCGCAAACCTTTGCACTTTCTCTAGTTTCCTTACGTGCTTGACCAGGTGTGGGTTCCAGACTGGTGCTGCATATTCTAGTATGGGCCTGACGTACACGGTATACAGTGTCTTGAACGATTCCTTGTTAAGGTAACGGAACGCTAATCTAAGGTTTGCCAGACGCCCATATGCTGCCGCAGTTATCTGGTTGATGTGTGCCTCCGGAGACGTGCTAGGCGTTATACTCACTCCAAGGTCTTTCTCCTTTGCCGAGGTTTGTAGCCTTTGTCCGCCTAGCTTGTACTCTGTCAGCGGTCTTCTTTGCCCTTCTCCGATCCTCATGACTTTGCATTTGGAGGGATTGAATTCGAGAAGCCAACTGCTAGACCAGATGTCGAGCTTGTCCATGTCTGTTTGCAGCCCTGCCTGGTCCTCTTCCGATGTGATTCTCCTCATTATTTTCACATCATCTGCGAATAGAGACACTTCTGAGTCTATCCCATCCGTCATGTCATTTACATATACCAGGAATAACACTGGTCCTAGGACTGACCCCTGCGGTACACCACTCGTCACAGGCGCCCACTGTGATACCTCACCACGCACCATGACCCGTTGTTGCCTCCCTTTGAGGTATTCCCTGATCCATTCCAGTGCCCTTCCTGTTATACCTGCTTGTTCTTCCAACTTCTTTACTAATCTCATGTGAGGAACTGTGTCGAAGGCCTTCCTGCAGTCCAGGAAAATGCAATCAACCCACCCTTCTCTCTCCTGCCTTACCTCTGTTACTTTATCATAGAACTCTAGGAGGTTTGTTACACAGGATTTGCCTTCCCGGAATCCATGCTGTCTGGTGTTTATTATCCTGTTCCGCTCAAGGTGTTCCACCATTCTTTTCCTGATGATTTTCTCCAGGACTTTGCACACTATACATGTAAGTGACACCGGTCTATAGTTTAGTGCCTCTTTTCTGTCTCCTTTTTTAAAAATGGGGACTACGTTGGCCTTCTTCCATACCTCAGGTAGCTGCCCAGTTTCAAGGGATGTGTTGAATATTGTGGTAAGTGGCACACTCAGTACCTCAGCTCCTTCCCGAAGAACCCACGGGGAGATATTGTCCGGACCCATCGCCTTTGAGGTATCGAGGTCACTGAGTAACTGCTTCACTTCCTCCTCAGTTGTGTGTGTGTACGTGTGTGTGTACGTGTGTGTGTGTGTACGTGTGTGTGTACGTGTGTGTGTGTACGTGTGTACGTGTACACGTGCGTACGTACACACACACACCGATGGCATGGTGGCTAGCGCTCTTGCTTCACGCACAGAGGGCCCGGGTTCAATTCCCGGCGGTGCTGAAACATTTCGAAGTGTTTCGTTACACACACACACACATACAACAGGCCTAGTGTCTAATCGACATATGCCTAGGACAAAATGGTAACTAACTAACACGCACGCACACGGTATCGGCACTTGAATAGACGTCTGGAACGAATTTTGCTCGTAACTGTATACAGTGGACCCCGAGTAACGTAAAAAATTCATTCCAGAAGCCTGCTCAAGTGCCATTACCGAACAAATTTACTCCCTTAAGGAATAATGTCACGTAGGTTAGTCTATTTCAAACCCCCAAAAATACACTTCCACAAGCACTTACAATATTATACTTACATAATTGTACGATTTCCGGGGTGTTCGTTAGCCGGGGGTCCACTGTATATATATATATTTATATATATTTTTTTTTCAACAAGTCAGCAGTTTCCCACCGAGGCAGGGTGATCCAAAAAGAAAGAAAAAATCCCCAAAAAGAAAATACTTTCATCATTCAACACTTTCACCTCATACATAATCACTGTCTTTGCAGAGGCGCTCAGATATGACAGCTGAGAATAAGTCCCTCCCAACTGTCACTATCCCAGAACCCTCTTTTAAAGCGCAGGCATTTTACTTCCCATTTCCAGGACTTAGTCCAACTAAATCAATTAACTGGTTTCCCTGAATACCTTCACAAAATATTATCCTGCTCACACTCCAACAGCTCGTCAGGTCCCAAAAACCATTCGTCTCCATTCACTCCTATCTAACACGCTCACTCACGCTTGCTGGAAGTTCGAGCCCCTCGCCCACAAAACCTCCTTTACCCCCTCCCTCCAACCTTTTCGAGGACGCCCCCTACCCCGCCTTCCTTTCCCTACAGATTTATACGCTCTCCAAGTCATTCTACTTTGATCCATTCTCTCTAAATGACCAAACCACCTCAACAACCCCTCTTCAGCCCTCTGACAAATACTTTTAGTAACTCCACACCTCCTAATTTCCACACTCCGAATTTTCTGCATAATATTTACACCACACATTGCCCTTAGACAGGACATCTCCACTGCCTCCAGCCACCTCCTCGCTGCAGCATTTGCAACCCATGCTTCACACACGTATAAGCGTGTTGGTACCATTACTTTCGTACATTCCCTTCTTTGCCTCCATGGATAACGTTTTTTGTCTCCACAGATACCTCAACGCACCACTCACCTTTTTTCCTTCATCAATTTTATGGTTAACCTCATCCTTCATAAACCCATCCGCTGACAAGTCAACTCCCAAATATCTGAAAACATTCACTTCTTCCATAATCCCCCTCTCCAATATGATATCAAATTTTTCTTTATTTAAATCGTTTGATAACCTCATCACCTTACTCTTATCTATGTTCACTTTCAACTTTCTTCCTTTACACACCCTCCCAAACTCGTCCACTAACCTTTGCAACTTTTCTTTAGAATCTCCCATAAGCACAGTATCATCAGCAAAAAGTAACTGTGTCAACTCCCATTCCATGCACTTGCAACATTTGCCACATTGCTCCCCTATCCACTCTATCATATGCCTTTTCTAAATCCATAAATGTAATGAAAACTTCCCTATGTTTATCTAAATACTGTTCACATATATGCTTCAATGTAAACACTTGATCTGCACATCCCCTACCCACTCTAAAGCCTCCTTGCTCATCTGCAATCCTACTCTCTGTCTTACCTCTAATTCTTTCAATAATAACCCTACCGTACACTTTACCTTGTATACTCAGTAAACTTATTCCCCTATAATTCTTGCAATCTCTTTTATCCCCCTTCCCTTTATATAAAGGAACTATACATGCTCTCTGCCAATCCCTAGGTACCTTCCCCTCTCATACATTTATTAAACAAAAATACCAACCACTTCAACACTACGTATATCCCCCCCTGCTTTTAACATTTCTGTCATGATCCCGTCAGTTCCAGCTGCTTCACCCCCTTTCATTCTACGTAATGCCTCATGCACCTCCCCCCACACTCCCATCCTGCTCTTCTTCACTCCTAAACGATGTTATACCTCCCTGGCCAGTGCATGTAATTACCGCTTCCCTTTTTTCATCGACATTTAAAAGTTCCTCAAAATATTCCCACCATCTACCCAATACCTCCAGCTCCCCATCTACTAACTTCCCTACTCTGTTTTTAACTGAGAAATCCATTCGTTCCCTAGGCTTTCTTAACTTGTTTATCTCACTTCAAAATTTTTTCTTGTTTTCAGCAAAATTTCTTGACAGCCTCTCCCACTCTATCATCTGCTCTCCATTTGCACTCTTTCACCACTCTCTTCACCTTTCTTTTACTCTCCATCTACAGTGGTACCCCGGTTAACGATGGTCCCCAAACTCGCCCTTTATGTAAGTTTATTTTTTTAAATGCTTTTGTAAGTGTATTTTTGGGGGTCTAAAAGGACTAGTCTATTTTACATTATTCCTTATGGGGATAAATTCGTTTGGTAATGGCACTTGAACAGCATTCTGGAATAAAAAAATATCATTAACCGAGGTACCACTGTACTCTGCTCTTCTATTGACACTTCTGTTTTGTAAAAACCTCTCAAGCTACCTTTTTCTCTTTTATCACAACCTTTACTTCATCATTCCACCACTCACTCCTCTTTCCTCCTGCACCCACCCTCCTATATCCACAAACTTCTGCCCCACATTCTAATATTGCATTTTTAAAACAATGCCAACCCTCTTCAACCCCCACACTACTCCCCCTAACTTCCTCCTCCCTTAGTTTATACACTTTTACCTCTTGCTGTTGCCATTTTCTTTTTGTCCCATCTACCTTTTACTCTAACTGTAGCTACAACTAAATAATGATCCGATATATCCGTTGCCCCTCTATAAACATGTACATCCTGAAGCCTACCCATCAACCTTTTATCCACCAATACATAATCTAACAAACTATTTTCATTACGTGCTATATCATACCTTGTATACTTATTTATCCTCTTTTTCATAAAATATGTATTACTTATTACCAAACCTCTTTCTACACACAGCTCAATTAAAGGCTCCCTATTTACATTTACCCCTGACACTCCAAATTTTCCTACTACTCCCTCCACAACATTTTTACCCACTTTAGCATTAAGATCCTCAACCACAAGTACTCTCTCACTTAGTTCAAAACTCCCCACGCACTCACTCAACATTTCCCAAAATCTCTCTCTTCTACACTTCTCTCTTCTCCAGGTGCATAAACACTTATTATAACCCACTTTTCACATCCAACCTTTATTTTACTCCACATAATCCTTGAATTTATACATTTATATTCCCTCTTTACCTGCCATAACTGATTATTCAACATTATATATTATATCCTGCTTGGGGAATACCTTATGGATTTCTTTCTGCTTCTTGTGAGTTCATTTTAGAGATGAAATGAATTAACCCTTTGACTTTCGGTCGTATATATACGTCATATGAGCCACTGTTTCGGACGTATCAATACGCCTAAATTCTAGCGGCTTCAAATAAAACATGAGAAAGCTGGTAGGCCCACATATGAGAGAATGGGTCTGTGTGGTCAGTGTGCGCAGTATTAAAAAAAATCCTGCAGCACACAGTACATAATGAGAGAAAAAAAACTCCGACCATTTTTTTGTATTAAAACGCCGACTTTGAGGTGTATTTTCGTATAGTATTTATGGTTGTATTTTCTTTTTTATGGTCTCATTTGATAGGATGGACAACATACTACAGAAATATAGATGATTGTGATTAGTTTTACGATGAAAACGACCTTGAAATTAAGCTCAAATTAGGAGAAATGTTCGATTTTTGCAAATGTTCAAAAGTAAACAAATCACGCCACGCGTCCAATACACATCAATTGGTGAGTCTAATATTCTTTCACAAGTGCACTGATATTATTTATACCATTTTTACAATAATGCAATAGTCTGCATAACGGTAAATCTTCTATTTTTTATGTGAATAAAAAATTGAAATAGAAACCAAAAGTAATATAAGAGGGGCCTAAAGACGTGACTAATGAACAGATAACATTTTAGTGCCAGGAATGTCTGCATTGTTTATTCTGGACCCTAATTTGAAATTGACAACTTTTTTATTTTGCATGAAATTGGCCAAATTGCCAATTTCTGATCACTTTATTGGGTAGTTGAAATCGATAAATTGGTAGTTTCTTGTACTCAATCGATAGAATAAATGGAGTTCTAAGGAAATATCTATGAGTTTGGTCAACTGGAACAATGGAATTTACCGAAAATAGGGCTCAAAGTCGGCGAAATTGCCGATGCGTATATATTGCTGAGATCACAAACTTCTCGAGAGCGTAATTCCGTGAGTTTTCCATCAAATTTCAAACTTTTGGTGTCTTTACCATCGGGAAACGATTCTCTATCATTTCATAAGAAAAAATAATTTTTTTTTTAAATTTTGCGACAACAGGAGAGCACTCAGGATTGAGGGTTGCGACAGTCAAAGGGTTAATATATTATATGCATTTCCTAATGCAGTAGTTTATTGCATTTGTAATCATAATATCTCCAATTAGTTCCTCACTGCTCAGAAGAATTGGATCTAATGTTTAGTTCTAGTCAGCACTGTTACCTGTTGATTCAATGCAAACTTGCCATAGTGTCTAATATGAACTGCTTGCCCTGAGGTGCATCCAGGTATCTTTCCTATAAAATGGAGTTATGCATAATTTTCCAAATTTAATTTGGGAGGTTAAAATCTCTTGTCTTCCTAGGCAATTTTCACTTTTCTTTGTCATTAGCAATGAAAGTTTGGATAGGAAAATTATCAAATTTTTGTTCTCTACAGTGATTGTATCAGACATCTACCTTATCTTTAGATAATTTAAACAGTTCATTGGAGCTAAATGGATCTGAATCAGTAAGGTTTTGCCCTGTTGGATCTAACCAGTAACCCTTTTTAAGCTTGTTTTCTAGTTCTTGGCCCTGGCTTTTAAATTTTGGTAGTCCAATGTAAAATAGTTATAAAGTAGACCTTTTTTTTTCAAGTGCTGTCTATGTTGTGATTTTTTGGATTCAGTGATCTGCATTTACAATAGTATTTTTTTTTACAGATGCTGTTTGTGGCAGCATGGATGCTAGCAGGTCTTGCACACAAGTGTCAGGCAGATGTGATCATTATTTCAACACTCAACAATAAAACTTTTACAGCTGTTGGAGATCTTCCTGCATTGTTTGGACCACCTATTCCTCTAACAGGCTTTAAAGTAAGGTTTAAATCTTAGTACCTACTGTGTAACTGAAATATTTGTATAAAGAAATGGGATTTTGGTAAGAATTGATTGCTTGGGTAAGAATAGTGGGAAGTAAAAAGATGTTAAAATTCAGACAAGTGTATCTACGTACATTTCAGTGGCTCTGGAAAAATTGGAACTGTGAGAATAGGTTACTAAGAAAAGTTCTATTTTCTACCATGTAAGAAACAGACCTGTCATTTTTGGAAGGTAGAGAAATTGTTAGCCAACTGGTATATAATTCAGTATGAATGTAGCCAACACTATAATCAGAAGGAAGGGAGGCTACCCTAAAAAAAAATTCCCTAGAGAGGCTCCTTGATGCCTTGGATCAAACTAGACTGTCCCTTTTCCCCAGGTGCTATATGATCCCAAAGGGTTTAACACTCCCTCAAAGTGTAATAATAAAACCCCAATTTTTACCCCTCACTGAGGGCTTCTACGAGTGTCCAAGGGCAGTTTGTGCATTACTCTACAGTGCACTACTATCAAAATGCTAGGAAACTTAACCCTTTCACTGTCACTGTAGAGATTTTTTTTCTGAAGGTAATGGCACCAAAAGTATGAAATTTAATGGAAACCTTTTGGAATTATGCAGGTTCAAAGTTAGCAGTCTGGGCGCAGTTTTGCTGACTTTGAGTCCTATTGTCATTTCCATTACTCCATTCGTCAAAATTCTTAGTTATTTTGCTAGTATGCAAGAAACCACACAACCAGCTATTAACAACTATCTCATAAAGTGCACTGAAGTTGCTAATTTGGCCAATTTTACAATTAAAAAAAATTACCAATTTAAATGTAATTCAAAATAAACTGTGTAGACATTACTGGCACTAAAACAACATTTCTGTTTATTAATCATGCCCCCAGGTCTCCTATATTACACTTGCCTTCCATTTTGAATTAATAATCACACAAATAGAAGATTTACTCATCTTCCAGATAATAAACTTTAGGAATAATTGGACATGGTTTTGGTGTACAAATAACTGAATCAGACCTTTTAAAAACCCATAAAACAGACTGGGGGTTATAGGGGCTCCTTACCTGTCCTCAGGAAAATCTGCAAAAATCTATTTCCACTACTTTGAGTTGTGCAACTTGTGGGTTTAGTGCTTAAGTTTTGAGTGTAATAATAATCCGCTACTTTGAGCCCAATTTTAAGCTACTTCCTGTCTTGAAACCAACCAAAATATCCCTATTTCAATAGTATGTCTTCCATTCTATCAAATGATTCATTGTCAAATGATACCAATAACACCATAAAATACATAAAACACCTCTGATTTGCTATTTAAAACAAACATATGGTCAGAGTTTTGATTTCCTATCATGCACCACTTGGGACAGGATTTATTTTATACTGTGCACACTTGCCACGCATATGCACTCTCTTGTATCTAAGCCAAAAATTTACCACTACATCATGAACCGAGCTCATGATGTAGAACAATGTGAGGGACCCAGGCCTCAGAGACGTAGTTCTACGTGATGGCCACCGAAAGGGTTAAAGGAATAGATAAGTGCTCAGTCTAGTTATCAGTAATAATTTTTTTCTTTTTTGCTGGTTCCCTGAAAGGTTCTGGTCACCCTACCTTGATGGAAAATGCTTGGTGTTTAAAAAAGTAATTGTCACTTGTCACTGATTGTACTGTACATAAAAATTTCGTAAAAGTTTCTTCATAAAATACTATGTTAGTATGACAATGACATGAGTGAAATGTGAAAATGCATAAAGGCATAGGTATGGAAAATAAGAAAGCATGATGAAAATGTTGAGACAGCCAGTTGGTGCTAAATTGTTAACATATCAAAAGAGAAGTCAGTAATGGAGGAAACAAGGAATTTTCATAACTTTCTCTTTGGTACAATAATTGAAAACATGTGTTCGACTTTCCCCATTTCATACTGAATTTTCAACAGGGCTATGCACAATATGTGATGCCTCCTGATGCATGTACGAAGCTGCACCCACCACCCAAGTTAAAGAATATTACTGGACCATGGATTGGCATTGTGAAGAGGTACAATTGTGCTTTCGTTGAGAAAGTACTAAATGCTCAGATTGCTGGCTATGATGCTGTTATTGTTCACAATGTTGGTTCAAATTCTATACGTAAGTGTTGTCTCTCTTATTCCTTTTGTTTATATGTTGAATAGTGCAAAGTTGATCTCGTAAGAGATTTGGTATACAGTGGTACCCCGAGTTTCGTACTTTATTCGTTCCAGAAGGCTGTTCAAGTGCAGTTACCGAACGAATTTGTTCTCATAAGGAATAATGTAAATTAAATTAGTCCGTTTGAGACCCCCAAAAATACACTTACAAAAGCACTTATAATAATTCACTTACATAATTGTTTGAGTTGGGAGCAGTACGAAACTCGGGGTACCACTGTATTTTGTCAAGCATTTGGGCTGATTATTTTATATATACAGTGGACCCTCGCTTATCGGCCGTTCCTGTTATCGGCCAACTCGCTTATAGGCCGGTTTTTCGGCTTCCGGTTATCAGCTTTTTTTTCCCTTATCAGCCGTATGGGACTCGTCAACCCGCCGGTGACGCCACTTCCTCATGCGTATCACACTGTCTGCATCTCTCTCTCGTTGAGTAAGGAATACTCTGCATGTTCATCCATTCATCCGTTCATTTTGGTGGTTGTTTATTGATTGTGACTGAAATAAGCCATCATGGGGCCAAAGAAAGTTCAGAGTACCAGCCCTTTGGTAAAGGGCTGAGAGGGGAGAATATGCCTTCTTCAGTGATTCTGCGATATGTACAATACTAAAGCAGCAGGAATCAATAAAGGCTATAGCGCTAGCCAGCGATAAAGTGTAGCATTAACAGTGTAGCTAGTAAGTTAAACAATTAATTAAGGGGCCGCTGAACGAAATGACTCAACTTTTTTATTTGTTTACCAATTGCACTCATTTTTGGTGTACTATTAGAAGCTTAAATCGTAAGAACTGTGACGAAGTTTCAATAAAATCGGCCAAAAAGCAAATGAACCACGCAAGATTTACTAAAAATTCCTAAAAATTCCACTTAAGAGTGAGCGAGTCCGAAGTGGTAGTTGGGAAAGTGGTGTTGACATTTTCTGCTGATAGAACACTTCTACATCCATTGTGTAGCATGTACCAATTCTGTAATAAAGCTTATCTTCATTCTAAAAAAAATAGTTTGAAAGTTGCTTGACATTTAGCAAGATATCGGACTTTTATCCCCACACAAATCTGAAAATATTTGGGATACTTCAAAAAGATACATGCTATCTTGTAAAGCAATCATTCTTCTGTTTGTTGTGAAAATAACGTCAATTCTTTCATAAATAATGACTCCGTTTGGCTAAATAGGTAAATAACTTACTTCCGAGATAATGGCCGAAACGCGCGGCAGCCCGAGTACTCGGAAAAAAAAAAATTCCCGAAAAAATGCTTGTTTTTCCACTGTTTTCATCATTTACAAGTGTCTACTACAGTTTACCATCACTAGATCCATTTTCTCTCATAATAGCGATGAGAGAATGGAAAAATAATCCTTATGGTCGGTGGCGAGCCTTCCACTACCTGGCCATAGACAGTCATATTATGCCACATAATATTTATTCTGGTGTGTTTTTCATGTTTCTGTGCTATTAATATGTCGCCTTATGTCATAATAGATCAATTGTAGTAAGTAAATAAACATTATTATTGATATTAGCGTAAGAAAAGAACAATTTGTTGGCTGGTGTGTCTTGGTCGCCACATCGTAATTTATGGCCTGTCAGCACTTCTTATCCGAGAAGGCCAGAGAAGGCTCCTGATTGGTTCTCAGACCATATTAGCCCCGCCCACTCTCCTATGATATCAAATGGTGAATTTGTATTATATTAGAGAGAAAAATATAAGAAATTGATAGAAAAAAAATTTTTTTTTTTGCTGCGTCAGCGCGCATGTTATGACAGGCGCCGTCACCATACATGTTATAAATTGCTATAATTCCTTGTAGAAACATCGTATAATGATGAGAATTATACGAGGGTGTTGCCAGAAAGTACAGCTATTTTTTGGTAAGAAAAACTCAATTTTCGTATTTTTTCAAATTGTTTTTTCTCAGCGCGCTCACAATGCCAGCCCTCCTCCATTGTTGTTTGAGGCTTATCTTTCAGTGGCCCTGATACACCCAACAACAAACAACACAACACTACTCGTGACATACGTAATGACATATTTTATTCATTCTAAAGAATGTCATGTGTCTGTTATTAATATTGTTTATTATGTCATATTAGCATCATATTGAAGGAGTATTTTGTCCTGTCTTCAAACAATACTCTCCTTCTGCCTTTAACCCTTAAACTGTCCACACGTAGATATACGTTCGCGTGCGTACTGCTCCGAACGTAGATCTACGTTTTTTTTCAAATGCTTTTAACCTTGCCACGATAAGCCTGAGTTGCCTAGAGATTAGAAAAGGGGTCTGTGCACTCAGTGTGTGCAGTATTACATGTGGGAATGACAAACAAAATGCACTCTTCATTTTAAAGAAAAAGAAAAATTTATTTTTTTCTCAAAATATTCGGTCAGCTACGCACGTGAACGTATATCTACGTGTGGACAGTTTAAGGGTAAATAAAGGTATGTAATAGTGATTTAAATGTTCATTTATCCATTTCTTTAGTCATTTTATTTAGTTCTCATTGTTTTGTGTATGTAAAACTATAGTTAATCTAAACAAAATTATATTTCCTTGATATTTTTGTCTGGAACGGATTAATTGTATTTACATTAATTCTTATGGGAAATATTATTTTGCTTTTAGGCCGAGCTTCTGGAAAGGATTACGGCTGATAAGCGAGGGTCCACTGTATGTATAATATATATATATACAGTGGCCCCCCCGAGTAACGAACACCCCGGAAATCGTACAATTATGTAAGTATAATATTGTAAGTGCTTGTGGAAGTGTATTTTTGGGGGTCTGAAATAGACTAACCTACGTGACATTATTCCTTAGGTGAGTAAATTCGTTCGGTAATGGCACTTGAGCAGGCTTTTGGGATGAAGTTTTTACGTTACTCGGGGGTCCACTGTATTTTTGTTTAATAAATGTATGAAAGAGGGGAAGGTACCTAGGGATTGGCAGAGAGCATGTATAGTTCCTTTATATAAAGGGAAGGGGGATAAAAGAGAGTGTAAGAATTATAGGGGAATAAGTTTACTGAGTATACCAGGTAAAGTGTATGGCAGGCTTATTATTGAAAGAAATAGAGGTAAGACAGAGAGTAGGATTGCAGATGAGCAAGGAGGCTTTAGAGTGGGTAGGGGATGTGTAGATCAAGTGTTTACAGTGAAGCATATATGTGAACAGTATTTAGATAAAGGTAGAGAAGTTTTCATTGCATTTATGGATTTAGAAAAGGCATATGATAGTGGATAGGGGAGCAATGTGGCAAATGTTGCAAGTGTATGGAATAGGTAGTAAGTTAATGAAGGCTGTAAAGAGTTTTTATGAGGATAGTGAGGCCTAGGTTAGGGTGTGTAGGAGAGAGGGAGATTACTTCCTGGTAAAAGTAGGTCTTAGACAGGGATGTGTAATGTCACCATAGTTGTTTAATATATTTATAGATGGGGTTGTAAAAGAAGTAAATGCTAGGGTGTTGGGGAGAGGGGTGGGATTAAATTATGGGGAATTAAATGCAAAATGGGAGTTGACACAATTACTTTTTCCTGATGATTCTGTGCTTATGGGAGATTCTAAAGAAAAGTTGCAAAGGTTAGTGGACGAGTTTGGGAGTGTGTGTAAAGGTAGAAAGTTAAAAGTGAACATAGATAAGAGTAAGGTGATGAGGGTATCAAACGATTTAAATAAAGAAAAATTGGATATCACATTGGAGAGAGGGATTATGGAAGAAGTAAATGTTTTCAGATATTTGGGAGTTGACGTGTCAGCGGATGGGTTTATGAAGGATGAGGTTAACCATAGAATTGATGAAGGAAAAAAGGTGAGTGGTGCGTTGAGGTATCTGTGGAGACAAAAAACCTTATCCATGGAGGCAAAGAAGGGAATGTACGAAAGTATAGTGGTACCAACACTCTTATATGGGTGTGAAGCATGGTGGTACCAACACTCTTATATGGGGTGTGAAGCATAATTGTACGATTTCCGGGGTGTACGTAACTCGGGGGTCCACTGTATATATATATTTTTTTTTCCCCCAGCAAGTCTGCCGTCTCCCACTGAGGCAGGGTGACCCAAAAAGAAAGAAAATCCCCCCCAAAAAAATACATTCATCATCATTCAACACTTTCACCACACTCATACATAATCACTGTCTTTGCAGAGGCGCTCAGATACGAGAGCTGAGAATAGTCCCTCCCAGCTGTCACTCTCCCAGACCCCTCCTTTAAAGTGCAGGCATTGTACATCCCATTTCAAGGACTCAAGTCCAACTAAATCAATTAACTGGTTTCCCTGAATCCCTTCACAAAATTTTACCCTGCTCACACTCCAACAGCTCATCAGGTCCCAAAAACCATTCGTCTCCATTCACTCCTATCTAACACGCTCACAAATGCTTGCTGGAAGTCCAAGCCTCTCGCCCACAAAACCTCCTTTACCCCCTCCCTCCAACCTTTTCTAGGACGACCCCTACCCTGCCTTCCTTCCCCTACAGATTTATACGCTCTCCAAGTCATTCTACTTTGATCCATTCCCTCTAAATGACCAAACCACCTCAACAACCCCTCTTCAGCCCTCTGACAAATACTTTTAGTAACTCCACACCTTTTCCTAATTTCCACATTCCGAATTTTCTGCATAATATTTACACCACACATTGCCCTTAGACAGGACATCTCCACTGCCTCCAGCCACCTCCTTGCTACAGCATTTGCAACCCATGCTTCACACCCATATAAGAATGTTGGTACCACTATACTTTCTTACATTCCCTTTTTTGCCTCCAAACATAGATGTCATAGAACTTCAGGAAGATTTAGACAAACTTAATTCGTGGTCAGAAAAGTGGCAGATGCAATTCAATGTAGATAAATGCAAGGTTCTGAAGCTCGGTAGTGTCCATAACCCAAGCACTTATAAGTTAAATAACGTAGAACTTAGCCATACAGATTGCGAGAAGGACTTGGGGGTGATGGTAAGCAGCAACCTTAAACCAAGACAGCAATGCCTAAGCGTACGCAATAAGGCAAATAGATTACTGGGATTTATATCAAGAAGTGTTAGCAACTTGCTTTTATATTATATTTTTTTTTAAAATATAGATTAAAAATATAGAAATCCACAGATACCTCAACGCACCACTCACCTTTTTTCCTTCATCAATTCTATGGTTAACCTCATCCTTCATAAACCCATCCGCTGACACGTCAACTCCCAAATATCTGAAAACATTCACTTCTTCCATAATCCCTCTCTCCAATGTGATATCTAATTTTTCTTTATTTAAATCGTTTGATACCCTCATCACCTTACTCTTATCTATGTTTACTTTCAACTTTCTACCTTTACACACCCTCCCAAACTCATCCACTAACCTTTGCAACTTTTCTTTAGAATCCCCCAAAGCACAGTATCATCAGCAAAAAGTAACTGTGTCAACTCCCATCTTGTACTTGATTCCCCATAATTTAATCCCACCCCTCTCCTCAACACCCTAGCATTTACTTCTTTTACAACCCCTTCAATAAATTATTAAACAACCATGGTGACATTACACATCCCTGTCTAAGACCTACTTTTACCGGGAAGTAATCTCCTTCTCTCCTACATACCCTAACCTGAGCCTCGCCATCCTCATAAAAACTCTTTACTGCATTTAGTAACTTACTACCTATTCCATACACTTGCACCATCTGCCACATTGCTCCCCTATCCACTCTATCATATGCCTTTTCTAAATCCATATATGCAATGAAAGCTTCCCTACCTTTATCTAAATACTGTTCACATATATGCTTCAATGTAAACACTTGATCTACACATCCCTTACCTACTCTAAAGCCTCCTTGCTTATCTGCAATCCTACTCTCTTACCTCTAATTCTTTCAATAATAACCCTACTGTACGCTTTACCTGGTATACTCAGTAAACTTATTCCCCTATAATTTTTAAAATCTCTTTCGTCCCCCTTCCCTGCCAATCCCTAGGTACCTTCCCCTCTTTCATACATTAAACAAAAATTCCAACCACTCCAACACTATATCCCTCCCTGCTTTTAAAATTTGTCATGATCCTGTCAGTTCCAGCTGCTTTACCTCCCCTACACTCACATCCTGCTCTTCACTCCTAAACGATGTTATACCTCCCTGGCCAGTGCATGAAGTTACCGCCTCCCTTTCTTCATCGACATTTAAAAGTTCCTCAAAATATTCTCGCCATCTACCTAGTACCTCCAGCTCCCCATCTACTAACTCCCCTACTCTATTTTTAACTGACAAATCCATTCGTTCCCTAGACTTTCTTGTTTATCTCACTCCAAAGTTTTTTTCTTATTTTCAGCAAAATTTTTTGACAGTGCCTCTCCCACTCTTTCATCTGCTCTCCTTTTGCACACACACCACTCTCTTCACCTTTCTTTTACTCTCCATATTCTCTGCTCTTCTTATAACACTTCTGTTTTGTAAAAACCTCTCATAAGCTACTTTTTTCTCTTTTATCACACCTTTTACTTCATCATTCCACCAGTCACTCCTCTTTCCTCCTGCACCCACCCTCCTATTGCCACAAACTTCTGCCTCACATTCTAAAACTGCTTTTTTAAAACTATCCCAACCTTCTTCACCCCCTCCCCCACTACTCATACTTGCATTAGCCCACCTTTCTGCCAATAGTTGCTTATATCTCACCCTAACTTCCTCCTCCCTTAGTTTATACACCTTCACCTCTCTCTTACTTGCTGTTGCCATTTTCCTTTTGTCCCATCTACCTCTTACTCTGACTGTAGCTACAACTAAATGATCCGATATATCCGTTGCCACTCTATAAACATGTACATCCTGAAGCCTACCCATCAACCAGTACATAATCTAACAAACTACTTTCATTACATGCTATTTCATAACTTGTATACTTATTTATCCTCTTTTATCATAAAATATGTACACCTCTTTCTGCACATAGCTCAATTAAAGGCTCCCCTTTTTCATTTACCCCTGGCACCTCAAATTTACCTACTTCTTCCTCCAATACATTTTTACCCACTTTAGCATTGAGATCCCCCACCACAAGTACTCTCTCACTTGGTTCAAAACTCCTCATGCACTCACTCAACATTTCCCAAAATCTCTCTACACTTCTCTCTTCTCCAGGTGCATAAACACTTACTATAACCCACTTTTCACATCCAACCCTTATTTTACTCCACATAATCCTTGAATTTATACATTTAAATTCCCTCTTTTCCAGCCATAACTTATCCTTCAACATTATTGCTACTCCTTCTTTAGCTCTAACTCTATTTGAAACCCCTGACCTTATCCATTTACTGTATTTCTTCCTACTGAAACTCTCCTAATCCTTTCAGCTTTGTTTCACTTAAAGCCAGGACATCCAGCTTCTTTTCATTCATAACATCCACAATCATCTTTCTTATCGTTCGCACATCAACGCACATTCAAACATCCCACTTTGACGGTTTTCTTCTTTTTCTTTTTAGTAAGCTATACTGGAAAAGGGTTACTAGCCCATTGTTCCCAGCATTTAGATGACTTTTACAACATGCATGGCTTACGGAGGAAAGATTCTTATTCCACTTCCCCATGGATATAAAAGGAAAAGCAATAAGAATAAGAACTATGTATTAAGGTAAAATCAAAGAAAACTCATCTGAGTGTGTATACATAAACGTGTACATGCATGTGTAGTGTGACCTAAGTGTAAGTAGAAGTAGCAAGATGTACCTGAAGTCTTGCATGTTTATAAGACATGTAAAACAAAATACGGTGGTACCTCTACTTACGAGCAAAATTCATTCCAGACGGCTATTCAAGTGCCGATACCGAAGGAATTTTTTCCCATGAGAAATAATGAAAATTAGATTAATCCATTTCAGACCCCCAAAAATACACTTACAAAAGCACTTACAAAAATACACTTGCATAATTGTTCGAGATTGGAGCTGCTCGTAAGTAGAGGTACCAGTGTACAGGCTTCCTTTTTACACTTTTTACACTCGGAAATAATGTGAAGGTTTTGGTGCTATTTTTGCTTTCGTTGTCTTTTCTAGTTTTGGCTAAAATATATTTTGCATCAGAACCATTTAATTTTTTTTAAAATCCTTAATGACTAGGATAAACTTTTTAACAAGATATATTAAAAATTAAGGTTATTTGGGGAGAAGGGGGGCAAAACGTTAGGAGTTTTTTATACAGTAGTCCCTCTGTATCTATGGGTGATACGTTCCAAGACCTACCACAGATGCCTGGAACTGCGGATAGTAGCGAACCCTATGTACAAGTTATTTTTCATTTACATACATACCTATGATAGTTTAATTGATAAATTATACACAAGACATTACAAACATTAAATAATAATAAAATACATGCCACCATCACCAGCTGCTGCAGTGACTGACTGACTTCTTGACTGACTGCTTGACTGACTGACTGACTTGACTGCTTGACTGACTGACTGACTTGACTGCTTGATTGACTGACTTGACTGCTTGACTGACTGACTTGACTGCTTGACTGACTGACTTGACTGCTTGACTGACTGACTTGACTGCTTGACTGACTGACTTGACTGCTTGACTGACTGACTTGACTGCTTGACTGACTGACTTGACTGCTTGACTGACTGACTTGACTGCTTGACTGACTGACTTGACTGCTTGACTGACTGACTTGACTGCTTGACTGACTGACTTGACTGCTTGACTGACTGACTGACTTGACTGACTGACTGACTGCTTGACTGACTGACTGACTGCTTGACTGACTGACTTGACTGACTGACTGACTGCTTGGACTGACTGACTGCTTGACTGACTGACTGACTGCTTGACTGACTGACTGCTTGACTGACTGACTGACTGCTTGACTGACTGCTTGACTGCTTGACTGACTGCTTGACTGCTTGACTGACTGCTTGACTGCTTGACTGACTGCTTGACTGACTGCTTGACTGACTGCTTGACTGACTGACTGACTGCTTGACTGACTGACTTGACTGACTGACTGCTTGACTGACTGACTGCTTGACTGACTGACTGCTTGACTGACTGACTGCTTGACTGACTGACTGCTTGACTGACTGACTGCTTGACTGACTGACTTGACTGACTGACTGACTGACTGCTTTGTGTTGTGGGGTTCTTTTCATAGATTTGGTAATATTAACAGACGATGAGCTTGGTTTTTGGTAGCGTTTAATGAGGCGTTGGATATATGGGAGCTGAGAGCCTATGCCTGTGTCCGTCTCGTATGCCTACCCCAAGGGAACTGCTCGAGGGGCCGCACGGCACTGAGACATTCAAAAGGCAGGAATATGATTGGCTGATGCCAGATCACATGGGCAGAGGTTGGAAATCACGTGAACAGCCGTTATAAGTACAACCGTACAGCTCGGGCATGCTACGTATGGCGTCTCGACATACAACTATACAAACTAAGGACAACAGGCAACAACTCTCAGCTGATTCTATACAATGTCAAAGTACACAACAGTTGAACATTATACTTCACATGGATATTATCGTGACGGAACAATCTACATTACTATGTGATGCATCATGATACTTAGGAATTTATTAAATGATAAAAGAGATAAAAAATTATAATTTGTTCGATCGAACTGTCTTCATGTGATCTACAAATTCTGAGGAAATATATTTACAAGAAGGTAGTGATTAACAGACAAGGTAGATATGGTGCACACAAATCTATACTGTTAATTCTCAGAACTCGGAGAGAACGTGAACACACAAAAAAAAATTTGAGTAATACTAAGTAGATATTATAACACACAGTTAAACGCTTACTACATATTTATCTATACAGGTTATTTACATTTAACCCCAACTCTGCTAGGGTGAGATTGATATAGGCTGTATAATTATCATCTCTGGGTGGATCAAACTCTGTTACAATAGGTAACTCAACTTCTGATTGAGGAGGATCTACACTGGTATCTACAAATGATACTTGAGGACTTCTCAACACTTGGCGTGTACGTAGGGAATAACGACATTCAGGTTGATCTGACTGATCATTAGAGGTAGAGGGTACAGCAACAGGAGAATTATCAGATTCTGTCTCACTTGTCTGATTATTAGGGGTGACAGGGACTTTCTTTCTTTTGGCAGTCCCAATATGTCTCCTTTTGCTGCCAAATACAATTTTCAGCATTTTTTTTTTTTATTCATTTGTTTGTTGACCTATTTTATTGAATCTTTATTTGACCATGTTTTATGCACTCTTATTCAAATAGTAAAAAATTAATGAAATTAGATGAGAAATAAAATGAATGAAATTGGACTAGAAATAAAAGAAATGAAACCTCAAATTGCAATCTCCTTAATATTTTCGAAACCGTGGAAACTGAAACCACAGATACGGGGGTTCTACTGTATACGCTCTATAAGGTTATACTCGAATATATACAGTACATGTACTGTATGTGGAAATTTATTTCAGGGCATATTTCAACTTTTCCATGTAGATTAATAACATTTTGTTGTGAAGTATAAATACAGTGCTTAGGTGGAGAAACTTTTTTTGATTGAAGTAAAAGGTTTTATACAGTATTAATGGTATAAAAATGCATTGAATTATCAAATAATTTCTTTTTTTCAGAGCCCATGGGTTCTGACAATCAAAGTTTATCAGAGAAAGTCAGCATACCATCGGTCTTCATTGGCCAAGAAGACGCATTTATGATTATCGAGAATTTCCTTTATGATAAAGGGTAAGTCTGTCACTTAAAAATGTACAGATGAAAATTTTGGGAATTTCCATTTTTCCTATGACCTAGGGGTTGTGTATCAAATAGGACTTGATACACTAATATATTGATACAGTACTTCACAGTGCAGTGTAATATAGTCTTAGAGTAGCACTCATTAGAGACAGGATGAGCATCAACTAAAATGAGTGTGTGGAGGGAGGGGTATACTCACCTATGTGGCTGCTGAGGTTAAGTCTCAGCTTGCCAGATTCACTTCCTTGCCTTGTGGGGTTCTTCATACCTGTTCTTAAAGCTGTGGGATGGGGAAGGGGGGATATGAAGGGGCAGGAGTTTTTTTTTTTTTTTTGTTATTTTAAGTTTTATAAACTTTTTGTTTTTGAGGTAAACCTGGCTACTTAGTTGATATACCTCTTTGATTTTCTTGAGCCTGAACCATATCTGCTTAAATAGCATCATGGAGAAGGACCCCAATTTACAGATGCTCCAGGTTACACACCCCTGCATTTACAAATGAGGTACTGATGAACCCCTGCTGAAACAGTGCAAAAATACTAAATATAGCTGTCCTTTGTACAGTTGTTTTTCCCTGCAGATAATGCGAGTTGAAAAGCCAATAACATGACTTATTTTTATATTGTTGACCTGTATTTTCTTAGGGTAATATTTTGTGAAGGGATTCAGGGAAACTGGTTACCCGGACTTGTCCTGAAAATGGGAAGTACAATGCCTGCACTTTAAAGGACAGGTTTGGGATATTGCTAGTTTGGAGGGACATCTAAACTGTCGTATCTGAGCGCCTCTGCAAAGACAGTGATTATGTATGAGTGATGTGAAAGTGTTGAATAATGATGAAAGTTTTTTCTTTCTTTTTGGGTCACCCTGCCCTGGTGGGAAATGGCCGACGTGTTAAAAAAAAAAATACTTTGGAAATACTGGTACTCTTTACACCAAAGTTTTGTGTAAATTTGAATAGATGCTATGCTAGTTTTTAAATGCTGCAGCTTGCTTATTTGCTTCTGTAACTCTTAACATTGTTACCATCTAACACTAAGCTAATACCTTAATAATTTGTCTCCATAATTTAAATTAAAAGTTTTTACCATTTCCATGTACAGTGGACCCTCGGTTTTCGTTCACCTCCAAACTCGAACAATTATGTAAGTGTATTTTCGTAAGTGCTTTTGTAAGTGTATTTTTTGGGGTCTGAAATGACTAATCTAATTTACATTTTTCCTTATGGAAACAAATTCGTTCGGTAACGGCACTCAAACAGCATTCTGGAAAGAATTTTCAATGAAAACCGAGGGTCCACTGTATATATATAATTTACCCATAGCTCGTTAAATTAAATATTTCAAAGGCTTTTATATCTGTAGTGTTGACAATGGCATATTCTCTGTAGGTATATCCTGGAGATTACCGATGACCTTCCCTTCAATCTTCAAAACTACTTGGTACCCTTTGCTATCACCATAGGCATCTGCTTCATTGTCATGCTCACATTTATGGTAAGTTGTATCATTTTCAGTAATTTTCGCATTTTAGTAGAGATTTACGTAAGACAGAGAGCAGGATCGTAGATGAACAAGGAGGCTTAAATGTTTACATTTAAGCATACAAGTGAATAATATTTAGATATAGGTATGGAAGTTTTTGTTGCTTTTGTGGATTAAGAAAAGACATACGATAGGGTGGATAGGGAAGCAATGTGGTAGATGCTGTAAGTGTATGGAATAGGTGGTAAGTTATTGAATGCAGTTAAGAATTTTTGAGGATAGTGAGGCTCAGATTTAGGGTATGTAGAAGAGGGAGATTATTTTCCAGTATAAGTTGGCCTTAGGCTGGGATATATTCTGTCACCATGGTTTTAACATATTTATAGATGGGGTTGCAAATGAGGAATGCTAAGTTGTTGGGGACAGGTGTGGGATTAAAATATACAGAATCTAATACAAAATGGGGGCTGACACAGTTGCTGTTTGCTGATGACACTGCTTTTGTTAGATTTTGAAGATAAGTTGCAAAGGTTGGTGGATGAATTTGGGAATGTAGGTAAAGGAAGGAAATTAAAAGTGAGCATAAGAAAGAGCAAGGTGATGAGGGTAACAAAAAAGTTAGATAATGTAAAATTGGATATCAGATTGGAAGGAGGGAGTATGGAGGATTGAATGTGTTCATATATTTGGGAGTGGATTTGTTGGCAGATGGGTATATGACAGACAAGGTGAACCATAGAATTGATGAAGGGAAGGTGGGCGGTGCAATGGGGCATCTGTGGAGACAAAGAATGTTATCCATGAATTCAAAGAGGGAAATGTATGAGAATATAGTGATACCAACACTTATGTTAGAGGTATCGGGAAGATGGAGGGAATATTTTGAGGAATTGTTAAATGTTGATGAAGATAGAGAAGCTGTGATTTTGTATATAGGGCAAGGAGGAATAACATCTTATAGGAGTGAGGAAGAACCAGTTGTGAGTGGGGAAAGTGCATGGGGCAGTGGGTAGAATGAAAGGCGGTAAAGCAGCTGGGAGTGATGGGATAAAGATAGAAATGTTAAAAGCAGGTGGGGATATAGTTTTGGAATGGTTAGTGCTTTTATTTAATAAATGTATGGAAGAGGGTAAGGTACCTAGGGATTGGCAGAGAGCACGCATAGTTCCCTTGTATAAAGGCAAAGGGGACAAAAGAGTGTAAAAATTATAGTGGAATAAGTCTGTTGAGTATACCTGGTAAAGTGTATGGTAGAGTTGTTATTGAAGGGTAGGGGGTGTGTAGACCAAGTGTTTGCAGTGAAACGTATAGGTGAACAGTATTTAGATAAGGGTAAAGAGGTTTTTGTGGCATTTATTTATTTGGAAAAGGCGTATGATAGGGTGGATAGGGAAGCAATGTGGCAGATGTTGCAAATGTATGGAATTGGAGGTAGGTTATTGAAAGCAGTGAAGAGGCTTTGCGAGGATAGTGAGGCTCAGGTTAGAGTATGCAGGTGAGAGGGAGATTATTTCCCAGTAAAAGTAGGCATTAGACAGGGATGTGTGATGTCATTATGGTTGTTCAATATATTTATAGATGGAGTTGTAAGAGAAGTGAATGCTCAGGTGTTGGCAAGAGGTGTGGGGTTAAAAGATAAAGAATCTAACACAAAGTGGGAGTTGTCACAGTTGCTCTTTGCTGATGACATTGTGCTTTTGGGAGATTCTGAAGAGAAGTTGCAGAGGTTGGTGGATGAGTTTGGTAGGGTATGTAAAAGAAGGAAATTAAAAATGAATATAGGAAAGAGTGAGGTGATGAGGATAACAAAAAAATTAGGTAACTGAAGATTGGATATCAGATTGGAGGGAGAGAATATGGAGGAGGTGAACGTATATAGATACAGTGGTACCTCGACTTACGATGGTCCCCAAACACACCCTTTTATGTAAGTTTATTTTTTTAAATGCTTTTGTAAGTGTACTTTTAGGGGTCTAAACAGACTAGTCTATTTTACATTATTTCTTAAGGAGATAAATTCGTTTGGTAATGGCACTTGAACAGCATTCTGGAATGAAAAAATATCGTAAGTCGAGGTACCACTGTATTTGAGTGTGGACGTGTCAGCAGATGGGTCTATGAAAGATGGGGTGAATCATAGAATCGACGAGGGGAAAAAGGTGAGTGGTGCACTGAGGAGTCTGTGGAGACAAAGAACTTTATCCATGAAAGCAAAGAGCGGAATGTATGAGAGTATAGTTATACCAACGCTCATGTATGGATGTGAGGCATTGGTGGTGAATGTTGCAACAAGGAGAAGGCTGGAGGCAGTGGAGATGTCATGTCTGAGGGCAATGTGTTTTGTAATATAATGCAGAGAATCTGTAGTTTGGAGATTAGGAGGAGGTGCAGGATTACCAAAACTATTATCTAGAGGGCTGAAGAGGAGTTATTGAGATGGTTTGGACATGTAGAGAGGATGGAACGAAATAGAATGACTTCAAGAGTGTATAAATATGTAGTGGAGGGAAGGTGGGGTAGGGGTCGACCTAGGAAAGGTTGGAGGGAGAGGATAAAAGAGGTTTTGTGTGCGAGGGGCTTGGACTTCCAACAAGCATTCGTGAGCATGTTAGATAGGAGCAAATGGAGACAAATGGTTTTTAGGACTTGACGCGCTGTTGGAGTGAAAGCAAGGTAACATTTATGAAGGGATTCGGGGAAACTGGCAGGCCGGACTTGATTCCTGGAGATGGGAAGTACAGTGCCGGCACTGTAGGAGGGGTGTTAATGTTGCAGTTTTATAACTGTAGTGTAAGCATTCCTCTGGCAAGACAGTGATGGAGTGAATGATGAAAGTTTTTCTTTTTCGGGCCACCCTGCCTTGGTGGGAAACGGCCGATGTGTCAATAAAAAAATAAACACTTGTGGGTGTGAATCATGGATTGTGAGGAGGCAGCTAGAGGCAGTGGAGATGTGCTTGAGGGCAATGTGGGGTGTATATATTATGCAGGGAATTCATAGTTTGGAGATTTCTAAATGTGTTATCCAGAGGGCTGAGGAATGGTGGTTTAGGTTGTTTGGGCAATTAGAGAGGATGGAGTAAACTAGGATGACACTTGGAGGGTATATAAATCTGTAGTGGATGGAAGGCTGGGTAGGGGGTCACCCTTAAAAAAAGTTTGGGGGAGGGGGTAAAGGAGGATTTGTGTGTAAGAGGCTTAGACATCCAGCAGTCGTGTGTGTGTTTTTGTGTGTGTTTTTGTGTGTGTTTTTGTGTGTGTTTTTGTGTGTTTTGTGTGTTTTGTGTGTGTTTTTGTGTGTTTTTGTGTGTTTTTGTGTGTGTTTTGTGTGTTTTTGTGTGTTTGTGTGTGTTTGTGTGTGTTTGTGTGTTTGTGTGTTTTTTGTGTGTGTTTCTGTGTGTTTTTGTGTGTTTGTGTGTTTGTGTGTGTTTGTGTGTGTTTTTGTGTGTTGTGTGTGTTGTGTGTGTTTGTGTGTGTTTGTGTGTATTTTTGTGTGTGTTTGTGTGTGTGTTTGTGTGTGTGTTTGTTTTAGGGACTTGACAAGCTGTTGGAGTGTGAGGAAGGTAACTTTTTGTGAAGGTATTCAGGAAAATCGGTTAGCCAATCTTGAGTCGTGGTAATGGGATTCACAGTACCTGCATTCTGAAGGAGGGATAGGAATACGTTCAGTTTAGGGAGACATTTGAACTGTGGTATTTGCGGCACTCCTCTGGCAAGACAGTGATGAGTGAATGATGGTGAGTGTTTCTTTTTCAGATCACCCTAGCATGGAGGGAGACAGCCAGTGTGTTAAAAAAAAAAAATAGGTAATAGTTATTATGTTTCCCTTTAAGAACATTTTTATTAGAGGAAAGAAGACTAGTAAAATTCTTTAACTTAAAAATAAATGAGATTTGAAAATGAAAAAAAAAAGTCATTTTGGTTTAGGGCTGTTATGGCTTTTTTAATTAGTTTTTATAATTTGCTTCTAGTTTTTATTGTGTAGTTTATTTCTTTATGCTGAAAATTCACACAATAGACTTACGTTCACATTTTACTGCTTGTCTTTATAAATCTGGTGTAGCTTGAAGGCCATTGAAGGACATGTGGAGGAGTTGGGAGGCAGTAGTGAAACATGTATTGGTTTGAATATTTAGCATGCATACTACTTTGTTAGATAAAAGTTAGCAATATCAGTGAATATCGTGGATGTTGTGCGAATGATAAGAAAGAGATGATTGTAGATGTTATGAATGAAAAGAAGCTGGATGTCCTGGCTTTAAGTGAGACAAAGCTGAAGGGGGTAGGAGAGTTTCAGTGGGGAGAAATAAATGGGATTAGGTCAGGGGTTTCAAATAAGAGTTAGAGCTAAAGAAGGAGTGGCAATAATGTTGAATAATCAGCTATGGCAGGTAAAGAGGGACTATAAATGTATAAATTCAAGGATTATGTGGAGTAAAATAAAGGTTGGATGTGAAAAGTGGGTTATAGTAAGTGTTTATGCACCTGGAGAAGAGAGAAGTGTAGAGGAGAGAGAGAGAGATTTTGGGAAATGTTGAGTGTGTGGGGAGCTTTGAACCAAATGAGAGAGTACTTGTGGTTGGGGATCTTAATGCTAAAGTGAGTTAAAATGTTGTGGAGGGAGTAATAGGTAAATTTGGGGTGCCAGGGGTAAATATAAATGGGGAACCATTAATTGAGCTATATGTAGAAAGAGGTTTGGTAATAAGTAATACATATTTTATGAAAGAGGATAAATAAGTATACAAGGTATGATATAGCACGGAATGAAAGTAGTTTGTTAGATTATGTATTGGTGGATAAAAGGTTGATGGGTAGGCTTCAGGATGTACATGTTTATAGAGGGGCAACGGATATATCGGATCATTATTTAGTTGTAGCTACAGTTAGAGTAAAAGGACAAAAACAAAATGGCAATGGCAAGTAAAAGAGGTAAAAGTGTATAAACTAAGGGAGGAGGAAGTTAGGGTGAAATATAAGCAACTATTGGCAGAAAGGTGGGCTAGTGCAAGTATGAATAGTGGAGGGGTTGAAGAGAGTTGGGATAGTTTTAAAAATGCAGTATTAAAATGTGGGGCAGAAGTTTGTGACTATAGGAGGGTGGGTGCAGGAGGAAAGAGGAGTGAGTGGTGGAATAAAGAAGTAAAGGGTATAAAAGAAAAAGGCAGCTTATGAGAGGTTTTTACAAAACAGAAGTGTTAATAGAAGAGCAGAGTTACCTTCCAGCAGTGCTGCAGTTACTACTACCACACCTTCAGTTACCTTCCAGCAGTGCTGTAGTTACTACTACCACACCTTCAGTTATCTTCCAGCAGTGCTGCAGTTACTACTACCACACCTTCAGTTATCTTCCAGCAGTGCTGTAGTTACGGCTAACGAACAAAATTCATTCCAGAAGCCTGCTCAAGTGCCATTACGAACATTTACTTCCTTAAGAAATAATGTCATGTAGGTTAGTCTATTTCAGACCCAAAATACACTTCCACCACTTGCAATATTATACTACATAATTATCGATTTCGGTGTTTGTTAGCGGGGTCCACTGTATATGCTGAGTAAAAGGAAGGTGTAGAGATGGGAGAAGTGAAAGGAGAGCAGATGAAGAATGGAAGGCTCTGTCCAGAAATTTCTGAAAACAAGAAAAATTTTTAGTGAGATAAGTGTTGAAAGCCTAGGGAAGGAATGGATTTTCAGTTAAAACAGAGTAGGGAGTTAGTAGATGGGGCTGGAGGTATTGGTAGATGGCGAATAGTTTGAGGAACTTTTAAATGTCTATGAAAATGGGAGGCGGTATTTCATGCACTGGCCAGGAGGTATAACATCGTTTAGGAGGAAGAAGAGCAGGATGTGAGTGTGGGAAGGTGCTGAGGCATTACGTAGAATGAAAGGGGTAAAGCAGCTGGAACTGACAGGATCATGACAGAAATGTTAAAAGCAGGGGAGGGATAGTGTTGGAGTGGTTGGTATTTTGTTTAATAAATGTATGAAAGAGGGGAAGGTACCTAGATTGGCAGAGAGCATATATAGTTCCTTTATATAAAATTAAGGGAGATGAAATAGATTGCAAGAATTATAGGGAAAGAAGTTTACTGAGTATACAGTACCAGGTAAAGTGTACAGTAGGGTTATTGAAAGAATTAGAGGTAAGACAGTAGGATTGCAGATGAGCAAGGAGGCTTTAGAGTTGGGTAGGGGATGTGTAGATCAAGTGTTTACATTGAAACATATATGTGAACAGTATTTAGATAAAGGTAGGGAAGTTTTCGTTGCATAGTTTAAGTTAAATCCTGTACCTGCAGATAGATTCATTGTTGTAACTATCTCATCACAGTAGGTGTAAAGTCTTATAGCACTTACGTATTATAATGTTGAAGATTAGGAGTAAATTAGACACATGGACAGCATAACAAAGTTTTGTTTCGCTGAGAGTGAAATGTTAAATGAAAGGCTTATTGTGTGTACGTGTATTTTAATTCACTGTTTGTCAGCCTCTGTCCAAGTTGCGTGTATTTGAAGTATTGAGGATTAAAAGATGCATTGGTAGCTACTTGCTACACATTCAGTAATTTAATTAGTGTCACACCAGTGGACATTCTTCCTTGCCCATGCATATTTGTTTTATATAAATCGTAATGGTAACACTTTTTGTTTGGCATTTTGAGTTTTATGTACTGTGTCTATTGTCAGATCTTGTTGCAAGTAGAATGGTTCTTATAATTTTTTCATGCTGTAAAGGGACTATGAACTGAAAATAACACCTGCAAATGGGCCTCTTGACTGGACACCCTATCTTTTGGGATACATTGCTCTCGTTTTGGGCATACTTGTGTCCTCCTTCGTAACTATGGTATGGAAGGTTTGAATATTGTCTTTGCAAATTTGTAGATACTGTAGTTGGAGACATCTCAAAATGTAGATTTTATCATTATCATTTTCATCATCAGTGATCAAATCCCTGTATTCTTATAGATTTGAAATTTAGTTATGGTAGCCTTATTTGTATAATTATTAAATATCTCTTCAACTGCAGAAGTTAGTATATTTTTAAAACAATGGTAATATTGAAAATATCTTTTGTAGAGAATATGAGGCCTTATATTCTTTGTATTTTGTTGAACTATTTAAGTACCCAGGTTTTATAATTAACAGATACGATATTGGTATTTTTAGTATAGTATATATGTTTATTATAATAAATTTGTTGTATGAATATATATTTTTAGTTTAAACTAGTTATGAAGGTTCTTAGCCACTACAGGAAGGGTTCTACTCAGTGTCACATGCTTTCTCTACTCTTGAAATCATTATGTTCTGTCCCTGTATGTGCTATTGAAGATATATGCACTATCTACTGCTCTTAACCCTTTCACTATCGGTGCCTTAATATTACGGCTTGCAAGCCAGTGTTGGTGCTGTAATATTACGCCAAAATTCTAGTGGCTTCCAATCTTGCAGAAGAAAGCTGGTAGACCTACATATGAGAGAATGGGTCTGAGTGGTAAGTGTGTGCAGCATAAAAAAAATCATGCAACATGCAGTGCATGATGAGAAAAAAAACTCCGCCCGTGTTTTTTGGTTTAAAACACCAACTTTGCAGTGTATTTTTGTATGGTATTTATGGTTATATTCTCGTTTTCTTGGTCTCATTTGATAGAATGGAAGATATATTACAGAAATAGAGATGATTTTGAATGGTTTACGGACTAAAAGTACATTGAAATTCAGCTCAAAGTAGCGGAAATGTTCGATTTTTGCAAATGTTTAAGAGTAAACAAATAACGTCACGCGTCCAATACACGTCAACTGATGGGTCTAATATGCTTTCACAAATGCGCTGATATTATTTATACAATTTTTACACTAATGCAGTAGTCTGCATAACAGTAAATCTTCTATTTTTTGTGTGAATAAAAATTCAAAATGGAAAGCAAGGAGACATGACTAATGAACAGAGGAAATGTTATTTTAGTGCTGGGAATGTTTGTATTGTTAATTCTGGACCCTATTTTGAAATTGGCCTTACTTGAATTGTATATGAAATTGGTCAAATTACCAATTTCTGATAATTTTATTGGGTAGTTAAAATCAGTAAATAGGTGGTTTCTTGTACATACTCAATCGATAGAATACAGTGGACCCCCGAGTTTCGTAAAAACTTCACTCCTGAAGTCTGCTCAAGCGCCATTACTGAACGAATTTACTCCCTTAAGAAAAAATGTCATAGGTTAGTCTATTTCAGACCCCCAAAAATACACTTCCACAAGCACTTACAATATTATACTTACATAATTGTACGATTTCCGGGGTGTACGAAACTCGGGGGTCCACTGTAAATGAAGCTCTAGTGAAATAACTGAGTTTGGTTGACTGGCACAATAGAATTGTCCAAAAATAGGGCTCAAAGTGATCGAAATCGCCGCTTCATAAATATCACCGAGACTGCTAACTTCGCAAGAGCATAATTCCATAAGTTTTCCATCAAATTTCGTACTTTTGGTGTCATTAACATTGGGAAAAGATTCTCTATTATTTCATAGGAAAACAATAATTTTTTTTTAAATTCTTCGACACTGAGAGGAAGTTTGTGAGCAGAGGTCTCGACAGTGAAAGGGTTAAGAACACACGTTCTGTTTGTGTGTGCTGTCTACTTCCAAGAACATGCAGTGTTTTACATCTGTTACTGGGTGGATGTCATTGGTATTGTACTCATGAGCACACATGTAGTGTCCTTATAATACATGTTGGACAGGTTATGTGCACTGTTTACTCACAAGAACACACACTATTCAGGCCTATGTCCTGCTGAACATTTGTCATGTGTGCACACTATTCTAAAGAATACATTGTACTGGCTCTGTACTTACTTGTGTTTGGGATCAAACCCTAGCTCATGGGCCCTGCCTTTTAACCATTAATCAACTAGTGAAAGGCCTCTCCAATCCAAGGAGTTTTGTTGAATTTACTTATAAATTGATGTAATGTATTTTACTCCTCTACTTTCTATCCTAGTGCATGTCATTCACTTGCCATGCTTTCACTAATTGCTTAAACTCATTAATGTACTGTAGTTGTTATTCTTCCTTGCAAGTGTGATCACTTTCAGTTTAATATCATTGTGCATATATGGTCATGCGAGTTTCATGAGATTTGCCAAAACGAAAACTAACATTCTCTCTCCATCCACCAAGATGTTTTGTGTCTGTTATTTGTCATTCTAAGTGATATTAATTGTCGTTCTAAGTGATATTGTTTGTCGTTCTAAGTGATATTGTTTGTCGTTCTAAGTGATATTGCTTGTCATTCTAAGTGATATTGCTTGTCATTCTAAGTGAGATTGCTTGTCATTCTAAGTGAGATTGCTGGTCACTCTTCCCATGCAACTGTGTGGTATAGTAATGCCTAATGACTCTTATGGTTTTAATGCTTTCCAGGAATATAATTATGCAGAATTGTCTTATCCTAGACCTCGTACTATAAAATTGTTAGTACTCCCCATTTATCCACAGCTACTTTTTTTTTTTTTCTTTTAAGTTGAGGAGCCCACATTGCAACAGACATCTTTGGAGCATGGTTGTTGGCTTTCAAACAAGTGTAGTCAGTGATGAGTGCCTTGAAAAATTTCTACTCATCAAACTTTCACCTTGAATCCTGTGCTAAGATCTTTGAAGGCATAAATGCTAACTTCTATCAGCACTTGTTGCTGGTCTCCTGTTGCCTCTAGAGCCTTCATTTCATGCTATTACTTGTTTTCTGGATGATTATGGGGCTTTGGTCTTGGCCATATTCACATTTGAATGAGGTATTTTGTATAGTGGCCATGTTTACTGGGGTAAGGATCATTCAGCACTTGATTTGAGAGAAAAAGCTAGTTTCTAGTGATCCACCTGAACCATTGAGGCCTTGTATTTTTCCAAAGATTCTTAGGTCACAATTATATCTGTCCGAACTCCTTTCTAGGTTAGATCTTGTATTTACACCGCATCTAGGGTGTAGTAGTTTAAGGATTTCTTGACATGCTTCTTTCAGTAATTTTCCTCGTTTTGTAGTGAAACTAACACAGTAGATCAAGAGCAAAATAGAAATTTTAGTTGCTTAAGGATTATTCTGAAATTTTTATTTCCAGTACAGTGGTACCCCGGTTTTCGTAGTCATCAGAGTTTGTAATATTCGGTAATCGTAACTTTTTTTCATCAAAATATATTGGCTCGGTGATCGTTATTGGTCCCGAACGCGTACGCCCGGCTCGAGCGGCCCCACACACCATTCAGTCAATCTGGCATTGTTTATCAGCAAGTGACTGTCACCCAATGCATTCATACGATGCATTTTGTAATATTCCATTCTTTTTAGTGCTTACAACTGCTAAATAAGCTACCATGGGCCCAAAGAAAGCTCCTAGTGCCAGCCCTTTGGTAAAGGGCTGAGAGGGGAGAATGTCTTCTTAAGTGATTCAGTGATTCTACGATAAGTTATGATACTAAAGCAGCAGGAGTTGATAGAGGCTATAGTGCCAGCCAGCGATAAAGTGTAGCATTAACAGTGTAGCAAGTAAGTTAAGCCATTAATCGATAGAAAAATGACGACATTGTTTGAGGTACAGTGGACCCTCGGTTTTCGTTGAAAATTCTTTCCAGAATGCTATTTGAGTGCCGTTACCGAACGAATTTGTTCCCATAAGGACAAATGTAAATTAGATTAGTCGTTTCAGACCCCCAAAAATACACTTACAAAAGCACTTACGAAAATACACTTACATAATTGTTCGAGTTTGGAGGTGAACGAAAACCGAGGGTCCACTGTATATAGGGCGACTGACAACACCGCCGTCTCTGCTGCTGCCATTCACCACCACTATGTAAGGCTTATCTTTCAGTGGCCCTTATACACCCAACAACAAACAACACAACACCAGTCCTCACATTCGTAATGACATATTTTATTCATTCTAGAGTACAGTGGACCCCCGAGTATCGGCCGTAATCTGTTCCACTAGCTAGGCCTCAACTCAAACTGGCCGAAAGTCGAACTAATATTTCCCATAAGAAATAATGTAAATACACTTAATCCGTTTCCACCCAAAAATATTCACAAAAAATTCATTTTGTTAAAGAACAAATACTATAGTTTTGCATACAGAAAACAATGAGAAATAATTTTTTTTTTTCAACAAGTCGGCCGTCTCCCACCGAGGCAGGGTGACCCAAAAAGACAGAAAATCCCCAAAAAGAAAATACTTTCATCATCATTCAACACTTTCACCTCACTCATACATAATCACTGTCTTTGCAGAGGCGCTCAGATACGACAGCTGAGAGTCCCTCCCAGCTGTCACTATCCCAGACCCCTCCTTTAACCCTTAAACTGTCCAAACGTAGATCAACATTTTTGTGGGTAATGCTCTGACCTTGATTTTCTCCATAAGAAAGCATGTGAAAAAAATAGATATACGTTTACGTGCGTAGCGCTCTGACCTTGATATTCTCGATAAGAAAGCATGTAAAAAATGTAGATCTACATTTGGAGTGCTACGCGAGCAAACATGGATCTACGTTTGGACAGTTTAAGGGTTAAAGTGCAGGCATTGTACTTCCCATTTCCAGGACTCAAGTCCAACTAAATCAATTAACTGGTTTTCCTGAATCCCTTCACAAAATGTTACCCTGCTCACACTCCAACAGCTCGTCAGGTCCCAAAAACCATTCGTCTCCATTCACTCCTATCTAACACGCTCACACATGCTTGCTGGAAGTCCAAGCCCCTCGCCCACAAAACCTCCTTTACCCCTTCCATCCAACCTTTTCAAGGACGACCCCTACCCCGCCTTCCTTCCCCTACAGATTTATATGCTCTCCAAGTAATTCTACTTTGATCCATTCTCTCTAAATGACCAAACCACCTCAACAACCCCTCTTCAGCCCTCTGACAAATACTTTTGGTAACTCCACACCTCCTCCTAATTTCCACACTCCAAATTTTCTGCATAATATTTACACCACACATTGCCCTTAGACAGGACATCTCCACTGCCTCCAGCTGCCTCCTTGCTGCAGCATTTGCAACCCATGCTTCACACCCATATAAGAGTGTTCTTTGCCTCCATGGATAACGTTTTTTGTTTCCACAGATACCTCAACGCACCACTCGCCTTTTTTCCTTCATCAATTCTTTGGTTAACCTCATCCTTCATAAACCCATCCGCTGACAAGTCAACTCCCAAATATCTGAAAACATTCACTTCTTCCATAATCCCTTTCTACAATGTGATATCCAATTTTTCTTTATTTAAAAAGGTTGATACCCTCATCACCTTACTCTTATCTATGTTCACTTTCAACTTTCTTCCTTTACACACCCTCCCAAACTCGTCCACTAACCTTTGCAACTTTTCTTTAGAATCTCCCATAAGTACAGTATCATCAGCAAAAAGTAACTGTGTAAACTCCCATTTTGCCTTTAATTCCCCATAATTTAATCCCACCCCTCTCCCCAACACCCTAGCATTTACTTCTTTTACAACCCCATCTATAAATATATTAAACAACCATGGTGACATTACATATCCCTGTCTAAGACCTACTTTTACTGGGAAGTAATCTCCCTCTCTCCTACACACCCTAACCTGAGCCTCACTATCCTCATAAAAACTCTTTACAGCATTCAGTAACTTACTACCTATTCCATACACTTGCAACATTTGCCACATTGCTCCCCTATCCACTTTATCATACAGTGGACCCCCGGTGTTCGTCCATTTTTCATAACAGAATGCTGCTCAAGTGCCATTACCAACCGAATTTATTCCCTTAAGAAATAATGTAAAGTAGACTAGTCCTTTTATACCCCCAAAACTACACTTATAAAAACATTTAAAAAAATACACTTACATAAAAGGGAGTGTTTTGAGCAGGACGAACACCGGGGGTCCACTGTATTCTTCTTTCAACAAACCGGCCGTATCCCACCGAGGCAAGGTGGCCCAAAAAGAAAAAGAAAAGTTTCTCTTTTTAACTTTAGGAATGTATAAAGGAGAAGGGGTTACTATCCCCATGCTCCCAGCATTTTAGTCACCTCTTACGACACGCATGGCTTACGGAGGAAGAATTCTGTTCCACTTCCCCATGGAGAACTTTATCATATGCCTTTTCTAAATCCATAAATGCAATGTAAACTTCCCTACCTTTATCTAAATACTGTTCACATATATGCTTCACTGTAAACACTTGATCTACACATTCCCTACCCACTCTAAAGCCTCCTTGCTCATCTGCAATCCTACTTTGTCTTACCTCTAATTCTTTCAATAATAACCCTACCGTACACTTTACCTGGTATACTCAGTAAACTTATTCCCCTATAATTCTTACAATCTCTTTTATCCCTCTTCCCTTTATATAAAGAAACTATACATGCTCTCTGCCAATCCCTAGGTACCTTCCCCTCTTTCATACATTTATTTAACAACAATACCAACCACTCCAACATTATATCCTCCCCTGCTTTTAACCCTTTGACTGTCGGAGGCCCCATTCTGAAACTGTCATTCTATATCGCAAAATTTTGGAAAAAAAAAATTAATTATTTTTTCTTATGAAATGATAGAGAATCTTTTCCCGATGGTAATGACACCAAAAGTACGAAATTTGATGGAAAACTTACGGAATTACACTCTCGCAAAGTTAGCGATGTCAGCGATATATACGCATTGGCGATTTTGCCGAATTTGAGCCCTATTTTCTTCCAATTCCATTGTTACAGTCGGCCAAACTCGTAGCTATTTATTTAGAACTCCATTCGTTCTATCGATTGAGTACAAGAAACCACCAATTTACCGATTTCAACTGCCCAATAAAGTAGTCAGAAATTGGCAATTTTGCCAATTTCATGCAAAATAAAAAAGATGTCAATTTCAAAATAGGGTCCAGAATAAACAATGCAGACATTCCTGGCACTAAAATAAGATGTTATCTATTCATTAGTCACGTCATTAGGCCCCTCTTGTATTACTCTTGTTTCAATTTTGACTTTTTATTCACTCAAAAAATAAAAGATTTATTGTTATGCAGACTATTGCATTATTGTAAAAATGATATAAATAATATCTGTGCACTTGTGAAAGAATATTAGACTCACCAGTTGATGTGTATTGGACGCGTGGCGTGATTTGTTTACTCTTGAACATTGGCAAAAATCGAACATTTCCGCTACTTTGAGCTCAATTTCAAGATCGTTTTCATCATGAAACTAATCAAAATCATCTTTATTCCAGTAATATGTTTTCCATTCTATCAAATGAGACCACAAAAAAGAAAATACAACCATAAATACTATACGAAAATGCATCTCAAATTCAGCGTTTTAATCCAAAAACACGGTCGGAGGTTTTTTTTCTCATTATGCACTGCGTGCTGCAGGATTTTTTTTATACCACGCACACTGACCACACAGACCCATTCTCTCATATGTGGGCCTACCAGCTTTCTCCCGTTTGATTTGAAGCCGCTAGAATTTGTGAGTATATATACGTCCGAAACACTGGCTCGTAAGACGTATATATACGACCGAAACAGTCAAAGGGTTAACATTTCTGTCATTATCCCGTCAGTTCCAGCCGCTTTACCCACTTTCATTCTACGTAATGCCTCACGCACCTCCGCCACATTCACATCCTGCTCTTCTTTACACCTAAACGATGTTATACCTCCCTTTCCAGTATAACGACGTGTTTTTTTGGAGTTTTGGAGGCGTGGGAATGCAATGATAAGGCTTCGGAGGCTTCTTACTTTATTTGTAATAAAGGTGCGGGTAACAGGCTGCGTGTCTGTGGCCATGGCCAAGGGCCATGCCCCTTGCGAGAGGGAGAGGAGTAGGCCTGTTCTCTGAGTGTTGTCTAGGCGCCAAGTGAGAGTGGGCCAGGGCGGGTCTGGTAGACGTGGGTACGCCTACCAGGCTTGCCCTCTGGCGGAATACTATGGAAACTAGCATGGCACGAAATATGAACCCAGCTGGCAGACAGCATGGCTGTCTATGCAGACAGTCAGGCTGTCTACATCGCTCGGTCACGCTACCCATGGTCGACCCGACCATGAATGGCATTAAAAAAAACTCGTGTCTCTCTCTCGCAAGAACAGGTCACAGAACACGAAAGAAAAACATATATACATAAACATATGGACATAGAAAAAAAACTTCCTCCAGAGAGGGAAGAAAAAAACGGTGTGCTTCGTGGTCTAAGGCAGTGAGCGTCGATGCAGCACTGCACACCTTCCTGCGTCTGGATACATACTGCAACACGGGAGACATGAGCTGTGACGTAACAGGGTACGGTCTCCTCTAGGAGGTGAAGCAGACATCGTAGTAGTCGCTGCAGGTGTTCACTCAACCTGGGGCACAACTGCTGGTGCCCTCGAGTGAGGCGTCGTCAGTAGTCGCAACAGGACATAACTGGCAAGCGACTCAGGAGGACATTCCTCGACTGGTACTGTCGCTGGAGCTGTCACTGCTGGCGAGTGTGGAGTGAGTCATGACAGGGACGACTCGGTGAAACATCTGGAGGTCGTAACAACATACACCATACTGCAGTGAGGGGGCTAGCAGTCAAAGTGACATCATCTTTGTGCAGGCTGCTCACTGAAGCTGTGACACGAGGCTGACAGTCGCCTGCCAACAGGCTTAACTGCGGCTTGGCGAGTGACATCTCTCGACAGTAGAAGTTACAGCAGAGGGCAGTGTAAGCGTCCCCAGACTGGTCATCTGCAATAACTGGACTGGCGGTCTTGGAGGTGAAGTGGAACGGTCTCGATGGGAGAATCGTCGCGGGTACGATTCGGCAAAGGCATCTACGAGCGGCGAACAATAAGAGCTTTCTGTACAAGGCGCTCGAACGCCGAATCGACGCCTGGACTGACAAATGTCAGCTGTCAAGCGCGCGGGCGCTGGTCACACACTGGGTGACAAGTAACACACAGGTGCTACATAGGACACACGAGAAAACTGCACACATACTACACATGTGGTACAACATAGCGTACAGACGCTTTTCTGTGTAAAAAAATCGTCACTAAGCAATACTCGAACATGTGAGAACACTGACTGAGAAAAATAATGAACACTCGACTTATCTTCTCTCAAACTTCTCGACAAATAATGAAAATAAAATGCACACGGTGAAACTACAGCACTCGGGACATCATATGGGTGATGTAAGGCGTGACATCGCGAGTGATGTCAGCAGACGTCGCGAGGAACGTCAGGCAACATCGTGGGTGACGTCGCGAGGTGACGTTCTGGAGTGACATCAGTGACGTCGTGGAGTCGGCAGCATCGTGACGTCGTGGAGTCGGCAGCATCGTGACCCACACGTGGTCACACGTGGCTTCAAGTGGCCTCGACACTCGGATACACAGTTCTGGCAAGAATTCACAAGGAAATTCACAGAAAACAGCATAGAGGGAGTGGGCAGTGAGTGGTGTATGGTGTGTGGCGGCGTACACTAGGGCGAGCGTGTATGGTGAGAGACAGGGCCGCGCGCCTACCTCCCTCACCCACAATACACGAGACACGCTCACACTTGGAAATCACCACAAACTCACCTCTGAAGTGCTGAAATAGTTGTGCTGAGCTGAACAACAACAGCAGAACATGCTGGCAAGGCTGAACACGTGACTGAGAAACAGCATGGGATGCTGTGGCGTGGAGTCAGTGACGCCATTTCTCGGAGAATTAGACAAATATCGGCCTGAATCCTGCTTGTACCTGTGTCTGGACGCTGAGATTTGCAGACACGACATCAGGATAACTCGTTGAGAGACGGATGCTTCTTGTAGAGACTGATGAAGTGGTAGATACTTCATTCCTCTTCCTCCCCTCGCGGGCACACGCGAGGCACCGCTGTCACCATTTATAACGACGTGTTTTTTTGGAGTTTTGGAGGCGTGGGAATGCAATGATAAGGCTTCGGAGGCTTCTTACTTTATTTGTAATAAAGGTGCGGGTAACAGGCTGCGTGTCTGTGGCCATGGCCAAGGGCCATGCCCCTTGCGAGAGGGAGAGGAGTAGGCCTGTTCTCTGAGTGTTGTCTAGGCGCCAAGTGAGAGTGGGCCAGGGCGGGTCTGGTAGACGTGGGTACGCCTACCAGGCTTGCCCTCTGGCGGAATACTATGGAAACTAGCATGGCACGAAATATGAACCCAGCTGGCAGACAGCATGGCTGTCTATGCAGACAGTCAGGCTGTCTACACCAGTGCATGAAATTACCGCCTCCCTTTTTCCATCAACATTTAAAAGTTCCTCAAAATATTCCCGCCATCTTCCCAATACCTCCAGCTTCCCATCTACTAACTCCCCTATTCTGTTTTTAACTGACAAATCCATTTGTTCCCTAGGCTTTCTTACCTTGTTTATCTCACTCTAAAAAATTTTCTTGTTTTCAGCAAAATTTCTTGACAGGGCCTCTCCCACTCTTTCATCTGCTCTCCTTTTGCACTCTCTCACCACTCTCTTCACCTTTCTTTTACTCTCCATATACTCTGCTCTTCTATTAACACTTCTGTTTTGTAAAAACCTCTCATAAGCTACCTTTTTCTCTTTTATCACACCCTTTACTTCTTCATTCCACCACTCACTCCTCTTTCCTCCTGCACCCACCCTCCTATAGCCACAAACTTCTGCCCCACATTCTAATACTGCATTTTTAAAACTATCCTAACTCTCTTCAACCCCCCACTACTCATACTTGCACTAGCCCACCTTTCTGCCAATAGTTGCTTATATCTCGCCCTAACTTCCTCCTCCCTTAGTTTATACACTTTTAATGGATAAATGAACATTTAAATCAGTTTTACCTTTATTGAAGACACTTGTTGGCATATGAGAGAGGCAGGAGAGTTTGTTTGGAGGCAGGACAAGATAGTCCTTCAACATGACACTAATATCAACTCTGTGGCTTATTTATCTAGCACAATTCATCTAATATGACATAATAAACAATAATAATAGCATAGAAACATGATATATACTCTAGAATGAATAAAATATGTCATTATGTATGAGCGGACTGGCAGTAGTGTTATTGTTATTGGGTTTATAAGGGCCACTGACCATAAGCCGTACATATATTGGTGATGGTGGAGGCATCAGAAGCCACCATCACTATTCACACTGAAACAATGTACGTAATTTATAAATAAGAAATATTTACACTTTAATTTATAAATAAGAAATATTTACACTTTATAAATAAGAAATTATCTACACTTGCCTTGGAAGAGATGGTGGCAGAGGATGGCGTTGGTCTCAGTGGCCCTATATACCTCAAACAACAATGGAGTTAAGTTTCGTGTCATCATTTTTCTATTGCTTAATCGTTTAACTTACTTGCTACACTGTTAATTCTACACTCTATTGCTGGCTGGTGCTATAGCCTTGATCGACTCGTGCTGCTTTAGTATCGTACATATCGTAGAATCACTGAAGAAAGCACATTCTTCCCTCTCTTCCTCCGCTACTTTGGTACTTTGCTACAATTTCTTCAATTCTATCGTGTTTGTCACTTTCTTTACCAAAGGGCTGCCACTATAAAGTTTCTTTGGGCCCATGGTGGCTTATTTCACAGTCACAATCAATAAACAAGCACTAAATACAGTGAATTTATTGTGAAATGTAATGTTCACTTAATGGTAAACAAAGTTAGACTGGCTCACGACGCCTGTGCGGGAAGGCAGACAGGTCTGGTATGCGGGCCGATACTTGGGGAAACAGTCGATAGTCGGGCCAAAATTGGGCCGAAAAAAGCGACCGAAACCCGAGTCAGCTGATACTCAGGGGTCCACTGTATATGTTATGTTTCTATATTATTAATATTGTTTATTATGTCATATTAGATGAATTGTGACAGATAAATAAGCTGTAGAGTTAATAGTGTCATATTGAAGGACTATCTTGTCCTGTCCCCAAACACCCCTGTAGCCGGCATAATTCCAAACATACGCCAGAAACAGAACTCTCTGGAACACTTTTTTGAGCGACAGGGGTCCAGTATCTCTCAAGCTGATCCTAGTGGCATTAAAAAACAAAGAAGGGAAGTAACCCGGGAAAAGGACTTGATACCTGAAGTCTTTATGGAAGGGGATTCCCCTTCCAAACAATAGCAACTCTTCCATCCTCTCCCCTACTTCTATCTTCCACACATCAACAACTCTTCAATAAAGGTAAGTGTCATGTTGTTATTGTTTTATTCTTCATGTCTCATTGTTTTCTGTATAATTAAATGTATATTTAATGTACAAAAATATTTTATTTTAATACTTTTGGATGTCTGGAATGGATTACAGTGGACCCTCGCCATTCAAATTTAATCCGTTCCAGGAGCTTGTTCTTAACGTGAAATGTTCGAAAGGCGATTTAATTTTTCCCATAAGAAATAATGGAAATACAATTAATCCGTTCCAGAAACCCAAAAAATATATAAAAATAATATATTTTAATAAAATTAAGCTTCTACATAGACAAAAACATTAAATACTACAGTGCTGTACTACTAAAAGTATTAGTAAATAAATGCAAGTCTTTTTACTTACCATTATTGAAGATTGTTGATGGCATATGGAAGAGAGGGAGGAGTAGTGAGGGAGGGAGGGGTTAGTGTTTGGAAGGGGAATCCCCTTCCAGAAGGACTTCAGGTACCAAAGCCCTATCTGGGGTTACTTCTTTTCTTTGTCTTTTAATCTCACTAGGACCAGCTTGGGAGTCACTGGACACTTTAACAAAATAACTGTCCACAGTCCTTTGTTTCTGGCGCCTTTTCAACATGTTCCTGAAGAAGGACATTGTTTGGTCACTGAACATGCTGCTGTTATGGCTTGTTTGAGCTTGTTCAGGGTGGTATTTTTCAACAAAACTTTGCAATCTATTCCACATTGTACACATCTCCTTAATCTCTGAAGAAGGCACCTTCTTCAGCCCCTCTTCCTCCTCCTCCTCCCATGAATCAATAGCCTCAAATCTGGTCTGATGCTCTTCCATTTCCAGCTCTTGCAGCTCTTGAGTTGTTAGCTCTACCCTGTGGCCCTGCATTAACTCTTCCACATCATCGCCACTCACCTCCAACCCCATGGACTTGCCCAATTCCACAATAGAGTCCACAACAGGCACAGGGTCGGCAGGGTCAGGGTCAGCCTCAAACCCTTCAAAATCCCTCTGTTGGACACAACCTGGCCACAATGGTCTCCAAGCAGAGTTCAAAGTCCTTGAAGTCACTCCCTCCCAAGCCTTGCCTATAAGGCCTATGCAGCTGTAGATATTGAAATGATTCTTCCAGAACTCTCTAAGGGTCAATTCACTGTCCGAGGTCATTTCAAAGCACTTTTCAAACACTGCTTTTGTGTAGAGTTTTTGAAGTTACAGATGACCTGCTGGTCCATGGGCTGGAGGAGAGGAGTGGTGTTAGGAGGCAAGAACTTCAGTTTTATAAATTTGAAGTCTTCACACAGTAGGTCTTCCATGTTTTGAGGATGTGAAGGAGCATTGTCCAGCAACAGGAGGCACTTTTTGTCCAAACCCTTTTCCTGTAGGTATTTTCTCACACTGGGGCCAAACACTTCATGGATCCAGTCACTGAAAAGGTGCTTTGTGACCCATGCATTCTGACTAGCTCTCCACAAGACACACAATCTACTTTTGACGACATTGTGTCTCTTGAACACTCTGGGATTTTCTGAGTGATACACTAGTAAAGGCTTTAATTTAAAATCTCCACTAGCATTACTACACATCATGAGAGTTAGCCTGTCTTTCATAGGCTTGTGTCCTGGCAGTGCCTTTTCTTCCTGAGTAATGTAGGTCCTGTTGGGAATTTTCTTCCAAAACAGGCCTGTTTCGTCACAATTGAACACTTGTTCAGGTTTCAATTTTTCAGTCTTTATGTAGTCCTGAAACTCGTTTATGAATTTTTCAGCTGCATGTTTGTCTGAACTGGCAGCCTTACCATGCCTTACCACATTATGTATGCCACTACGATTTTTAAATCTCTCAAACCAGCCTTTGCTGGCTTTAAATTCACTACCATTACAATCAGCACTGGTTGCAGGCATTTTCTTTAAAAGATCGGCATGCAAGTTCCTTGCCTTTTCACAAATAATTGACTCAGACACACTATCACCCGCTAACTCTTTATCCTTGATCCACACCAGCAACAACTTCTCAATCTCTTTGATTATTTGTGATCTGTTTTGGCTCGCACAGTAACACCTTTTGCAACATCAGCTTGCTTAATTTCTTCCTTCTTAGCAGGATAGAAGCGATAGTTGACCTGTTTTTGCCATATATCCTGGCAAGATCACACAATCGCACACCACTCTCGTATTTTTGTATTATTTCCTTCTTCATTTCTACGGTGTTTCTCACTTTTATCAGCCCAGGGGTACCACTAGGAACTTTCTTGGGACCCATGGTAGCTTATTTCACAGTCGCACTTAATGAACAAACTCCAAAAAATTATAATTAAGTGTGAAATGTCTGGGGAAGCGTGCAGGGTATTGTTCTCTCGAGTGTAAACAACGCGGGACTGGCTCTCCACGCCTGCGCTGTGAGGCACCCAAGCGCCTGGGCGGACAGGTCACGAACGTATTCGTTCGACTCGCGATAATTTGTTCGCATGACGATATCAAATTTTTTGTACTAATGACGATTTGTTCGACTGCCGAGCCGTTCGAATAGCGGGGGTCCACTGTAATTGAATTTCCATTATTTCTTGTGGGGAAAATAGATTCGGAAATCGTAATATTCGGTTTTAGTCACTCTCTCTGGAACGGATTAATTACGAAAACCGGGGGTCCACTGTACTTAATTTCTTGAAGGTTAGCCTTCTTTCACCTTGTTTTACTGTTCCTTTAGTTTTACATTATTTTTATTATGTTGTAAAATTTTCTTAGTATTTATAGTAGTACATGTGGAAAAAGACACTTCTGTACAGTTCAGGAAATTTTTTACAGGAAATGTTAGGTCATGAGTGTTCTTCAGACCTAATGATAGGACTGGGGAAGCCACTCTGCTAACAGAATCCTTGGCTTCATATCAAGAAGTATAAATAATGGAAGTCCTCAGGTTGTTCTTCAACTCTATATATCCTTGGTTAGGCCTCATTTAGATTATGCTTCACAGTTCTGAGTCACCGTATTACAGAATGGATATAAATACAGTGGTACCTCGACTTACGATGGTCCCCAAACACACCCTTTTATGTAAGTTTATTTTTTTAAATGCTTTTGTAAGTGTACTTTTAGGGGTCTAAACAGACTAGTCTATTTTACATTATTTCTTAAGGAGATAAATTCGTTTGGTAATGGCACTTGAACAGCATTCTGGAATGAAAAAATATCGTAAGTCGAGGTACCACTGTACACTGGAAAACGTATAGAGGAGGATGACAAAGTTGATCCCATGTATCAGAAATCTTCCCTATTAGGATAGACTGAGGGCCCTGAATCTGCACTCTCTAGAAAGGCGTAGAATTAGGGGGGATATGATTGAGGTGTATAAATGAAAAACAGGAATAAATAAAGGGGATGTAAATAGTGTGCTGAAAATATCCAGCCAAGACAGGACTCGCAGCAATGGATTCAAGTTGGAAAAGTTAAGATTCAGGAGGGATATAGGAAAGCACTGGTTTGGTAATAGAGTTGTGGATGAGTGGAACAAATTCCCGAGTACCATCATAGAAGCTAAGACTGTAGTTTTAAAAATAGGTTAGATAAATACATGAGTGGGTGTATGGGTGGGTGTGAGTTGGACCTGACTAGCTTGTGCTACTAGGTCTTATGCCCTGCTCTTTACGTAAGTGGAAGTGACCTGACTACCTGGAGTGTACCTGGAAAAGGTTAACTCCAGGTAGTCAGGTCTAAGCCGGGGAGTGACATGGACTTGCCTCACATAGGTCAGTAGGCCTGCTGCAGTGTTCCTTCTTTCTTATGTTCTTAAGTGTTTCCTGTAAAAAAATGTTCCAAACAACATAAATGTCTTTTTCCAAATTTTGTTGGTATTACCATATAATCATACAGTTCATAGCTTAGAGAGAGTGCTTGATGCTAATGACTTGCTGTTATAGTTTCATTTAGTTATTTTAATGGTATTGGAACAAAAATGTCAATGAAGACTTAGTTAATTTTGATTATAATGTTATATGATTGTATACGTATAGTGTATGTAATCATGAGTTTTTCTTCTTTTAGGTTGTAAAGTGTGTCCGTGATTACCGTCGTTCTCGTCGCCATCGTCTGTCATCTAGATCACTTAAGAAATTACCCGTTCATAAATTCAAGAAGGGTGACCCATATGAATGCTGCGCCATTTGCTTGGAGGACTACGTAGATAATGATAAACTTCGTATACTGCCATGTGAACATGGTAAGAATTTTTTGTTAAAGACTGATAGTTTATATACATTTGTACCATTTATTTAAGAAGTAATGCATGAAGCAAGTTGGAAACAGATTCCCTACTGTTATGCATGTCATGCTCATCTACAGTGGTCCCTCGACTTTCGGTCAGTCCGACTATTGGTGATTTAGTTTCGATGGCTTTTTTCGGTCAAATTTTCCCTCGCCAACCGGTTATTCCCTCGACTATCAGTCCGGGTACCAGACCTGTCCGCCTGCCCGCGCTTGCGTGCCTCGCCGCGCAGGCGGTGTGAGCCAGTCTAGCGTTGTTTACCATTGAGAAAACATTACCCAGCGCGCTCATTCAAACATTTCACAATAAATTTATTGTGTTTATTGCTTGTTTAGTGATTGTCACTCTGAAATAAGTCACCATGGGTCCAAAGAAGCTTCCTAGTGGCACCCCTTTGGTAAAAAAAAATGAGAAAGCAGAGAGCATGTATAGTTCCTTTATATAAAGGGAAGGGGGATAAAAGAGATTGTAAGAATTATAGGGGAATAAGTTTACTGAGTATACCAGGTAAAGTGTATGGTAGGGTTATTATTGAAAGAATTAGAGGTAAGACAGAGAGTAGGATTGCAGATGAGCAAGGAGGCTTTAGAGTGGGTAGGGGATGTGTAGATCAAGTGATTACAGTGAAGCATATATGTGAACAGTATTTAGATAATGGTAGAGAAGTTTTCATTGCATTTATGGATTTAGAAAAGGCATATGATAGTGGATAGGGGAGCAATGTGGCAAATGTTGCAAGTGTATGGAATAGGTAGTAAGTTACTGAAGGCAGCTGTAAAGAGTTTTTATGAGGATAGTGAGGCTCAGGTTAGGGTGTGTAGGAGAGAGGGAGATTACTTCCCTGTAAAAGTAGGTCTTAGACAGGGATGTGTAATGTCACCATGGTTGTTTAATATATTTATAGATGGGGTTGTAAAAGAAGTGAATGCTAGGGTGTTGGGGAGAGGGGTGGGATTAAATTATGGGGAATTAAAGGCAAAATGGGAGTTGACACAGTTACTTTTTGCTGATGATTCTGTGCTTATGGGAGATTCTAAAGAAAAGTTGCAAAGGTTAGTGGACGAGTTTGGGAGGGTGTGTAGAAAGTTGAAAGTGAACATAGATAAGAGTAAGGTGATGAGGGTATCAAACGATTTAAATAAAGAAAAATTGGATATCACATTGGAGAGAGGGATTATGGAAAAAGTATATGTTTTTAGATATTTGGGAGTTGACGTGTCAGCGGATGGGTTTATGAAGGATGAGGTTAACCATAGAATTGATGAAGGAAAAAAGGTGAGTTGTGCGTTGAGGTATCTGTGGAGACAAAAAACGTTATCCATGGAGGCAAAGAAGGGAATGTACGAAAGTATAGTGGTACCAACACTCTTATATGGGTGTGAAGCATGGGTTGCAAATGCTGCAGCGAGCAGGAGGCTGGAGTCAGTGGAGATGTCCTGTCTAAGGGCAATGTGTGGTGTAAATATTATGCAGAAAATTCGGAATGTGGAAATTAGGAGAAGGTGTGGAGTTACTAAAAAGTATTTGTCAGAGGGCTGAAGAGGGGTTGTTGAGGTGGTTTGGTCATTTAGAGAGAATGGATCAAAGTAGAATGACTTGGAGAGCGTATAAATCTGTAGGGGAAGGAAGGCGAGGTAGGGGTCGTCCTAGAAAAGGTTGGAGGGAGGGGGTAAAGGAGGTTTTGTGGGCGAGGGGCTTGGACTTCCAGGAAGCATGTGTGAGCGTGTTAGATAGGAGTGAATGGAGACGAATGGTTTTTGGGACATGACGATCTGTTGGATCCCATCTACCTTTTACTCTAACTAGCTACAACTAAAGAGTGATCTGATATATATATGGCCCCTATATAAACATGTACATCCTGAAGTCTACTCAACAGTATTTTATCTATCAATACATAGTCCAACAAACTACTGTCATTACACCCTATATTAAATCTTGTATACTTATTTATCCTCTTTTTTTCTTAAAATATGTATTACAGTACCTATAACTAAACCCCTTTCTATACAAAGTTCAATCAAAGGGCTTCCATTATTATTTTCACCTGGCACCCCAAACTTACCTACCACACCCTGTCTAAATGTTTCTCCTACTTTGGCATTTAGGTCCCCTACCACAATTACTCTCTCACTTGGCTGAAACACTCCTACACACTCGCTTAACATCTCCCAAAACCTCTCTCTCTCATTATAACCCACTTTTCACGTCTGACCCTTATTTTAATCCACACAATCCTTGGATTTATACATTTATATTCCCTCTTCTCTCTCCATAACTGATCCTTCAACATTATTGCTACCCCTTTCTTAGCTCTAACTCTCTCAGATACTCCTGACTTAATCCCATTTATTTCTCCCCACTGAAACTTGCCAAACCCTCTTTAGCTTACATATATTCATCTTACATATATTGAACAATATACCAACTATAAACTAAATTCCCACCTGCTTTTAACATCACCTTAATCCCTTAAGTCCCAGCTGCTTTACTTCAACCACGTGCATCTTCCCAACGTTCACCTTTGGCTCTTCCTTCTGTTATTTTTCTTCAAAAATTAAATCTGGCTCTCCCAGCTTAGAAAAGATGTACATAGTTTTAATGAGATTTACATTGCTTGTCTGTCTTCTGCCTCCTCTAGACTAGCTTAAAATTTTGCTGCATAAATTTTACTAGCTAGTAATCTATGCTCTTTCATTTCTAGCCTACCATACGAAGTGCATTGATCCATGGTTGACAAAAAATCGTCGTGTGTGTCCTGTTTGTAAGCGAAAAGTCTTCACGGGGGACGAGAGGCCCTCAGATCTGGAAACAGATTCGGAGGATGAGAACAGCCCTCTGATCAACTCTGAAGGTGGTACACAAGGGGGCACATTTGATTCTCAAAGGGTATGCTATTAAAAGTTTGGTATATATGTTATGAAATTACAAGAAAATTTAAAGTTTTTGCATGCCATAAGCAGGACTGTGGAGTCGGCACATAAAACGTTCGACTCCAACTCCTTTATTTGTGGCACTTCTGACTCTGATGCCTTTAATTATATATCAATACAGGGAATAAATTATAAATATACTAATTATATATTTGCTATATGGATTGCAAGCATGCAACATACAAGCTCAGTAACCTGTTAAAGCCTGAGTCTAAATGCTATAGCTATGCCAGTCTGACTTTTTTATTTTATTTATTAAAGAAATTACAAATATTCAGTAAACTTAGTTAGACAAAGGACAAAACTTGAAAAATGGAAACACTTGAGATTATATTTTTTAGAAAAAGACTATCATGTATAAAGTAATAGGATGTAAAAGAAACTATAAAAGAAAATCTGAGTCAGAAACATCTTTCTCTACTAGTTAAAAAATCTGAAGTACATCCTATGATATTACTAAAATGAATTCAAAGTTAAAGCTACAAAAAAGTAAAAAGCAATTGAACACCTAAAACAACTTAATAAATAACCATTTTAAAAGAAATGAACTCAGGTACATAACCCTTCCTTTTCCTGATTAAAGTATTATTTAATTTATATTCTATACAATTTAAATTTATTAGGAGTCAGAGTTGGTACATTTTTACTGACTGACTCCAGTAACCCAAGAATTGCTTCCCACTCTGACTCGGACTCCACAGCCCTGATTATAAGCTCTGCTAAATAAAAGAAAGCATTGTTTTTTCCCACTTCAGATTTACATTCATCTTTTTTCTGCTTGATATTGTCAGTAATCTGTATGCTGTTCTGTTATATGTTCTGCCTGAAGATTATTTCTAGAAATTGTTCTGATAAACTACTTCAAGGAATCAATCAGTTTTACTCATTACACTTCCTTGCTGAGTTACTCTCCTTCCTCTCCAAACAAATCCATATTCTCTCACGTTGGCTAGAGAAAACATGTATCACTTTATTTTTATGAACATATCGGCCATTTCCCACCGAGGCAGGGTGGCCCAGAAGAGAAGAAACTTTCATCATCACTCACCCCGTCACTCTCGCCAGAGGCATGCCTACACTGTAGTTATCACACTACAATGCCACAAATAAATACCCTCATACCCTCTCTCTCTCCCTGCCCCCTCTTGTACAAAAGGTTCATAATTCTTGACCCACTTGTGCCATACAATAGAGCATATCATAAATTTGTCAGTTGGTTGTATACTAAAAAATTCATTTTCCCCTCAAAAAAATAATTACAAACTTGAGTACAAATTTAGAAAGATCCACATTCCTTGACTTTTTCCAAAAATATGAGTGCACCACCCCCCTTCCAGTTATATCTATCTGCATGGAACAACTTAAACCCATGCACTATACAATCATATACAGTGGTACCCCGAGTTTCGTACAGCTCCCACAGACTCATTCAAGAGTCAGTCTGGCATTGTTTCTCGGCGAGTGAGCATCACCCCCCGCGTTCATACGAAACATTTCGTAATAATCCATTGTTTTTTGTGCTTGCAACTGCTAAATAAGCCACCATGGGCCCAAAGAAAGCTCCTAGTGCCAGCCCTTCGGTAAAGAAGGTGAGAAACATGATAGAATTAAAGAAAAAATCATAGAAAAATATTGAAGTGGTGTACGTGTGGCCGAGCTTGCCAGGATGTATGGGAAGCCCCATTCAATGATCACTTCCTTCGTGGGGAAGAAAAAATAAATCAAGGAAGCTGATGTTGCGAAAGGGGTAAATGTGCTAACGAAACAGAGATCGCAAATAATCGAAGATGTTGAGAAGTTGTTGTTGGTGTGGATCAACCAAAAACAGTTAGTAGGAGATAGTGTTGTGCAGTCGATAATTTGCGAAAAGGCAAGGCAGTTGCATGCCGATCTTGTAAAGAAAATGCCTGGAACGAGTGCTGATGTTAGTGAATTTAAGGCCAGCAAAGGCCTTAAAAAGGTGTCCAGATTATAAAAATCTTATCCCAATCTCTAGATTCTTTTTTTTATTATTATCAGTTAGAAAGATTTTCTTAGTTAAATTTCAGCATTTTTGCTCCAGTTGGGAAGCTTCCATGTTCAGATTGAGAATTCAGTTTATTTTTATATATTTGGAACAAATCCAGATTAAATAGATGTGATTTTCTGATAATTCAGAGTTTTCCTTAATATTTAGAATAGTATTCTAAATTGGAGGATCTGTTAAATTTTTCCTCTGAATTTGGGAGAATTCCAAGAAAGAGCACTGTATATTACTTTGTACAATAATAGTTTGTTCATCCATTTGATATATTAGGAAAACCCTTTCCAAGAGGCACAACGCCAAGCAGAGGAACGTAGGAGAAGGCGGAGACGTAGAAGAAGTGTGTCCCGTAATGTGGAATGTGGTCCAGAAGGCTACCAGCGCCTGGCTGATTCTACAGATGATGATGAAGAGGAGGAGGAGGAAGAGAATGAAGAAGCGACAGTGCAACAACGCAGTGAAGATAAAAATGAAGACTCGGGTAAAAATTACCAATCATTTTAAAAGAGTTTTGCATACTGCATGTATTGTGTAGTCCATCCATTAACTTTTTGCTCACATCCTTCCCAAATTCTCTGAATAATTAATGTGACACTTTATCATTTGCTTTTAAATTATGATCACTGTCTCGTCAGAACAGATCTGATTAATATCAGAAAGTGAGGAAATAGTCTAATGACCAAATACAATTCACGCCTCTGTTTAACAAATGCTTAGCTGCTTCATTATGCTTGTAATAATTAAGACACAAGATTTCACACAAATATTTTAACATATCTGAAAATTTTGACTTTCACATTTATGTTCAGGCTTCAAAACTCTGTTGTAAGCCTAAGACATTCTGTAACATGCCAGTATGGTGCATCAGTTAGCCAATCAGGGTTCTGATTTTCATTCCTTCCCCATCTTGTAATAATTCAGAGAACAGTGTATTTGGGAATTATATCTTCACAGCAGCCATTAAAGATACCACCAACATTTAACATTTTAAGTGAAGTGACTGATGGTGTACAAACCATCAGGAAGTTAGTGTGAGACTGAATATGAATGCCATGAAGTTACTAATTAATATTGCTCAGTCTTAAGCCTGGCCCAAGGCCGGACTCTGAGAGTAGAACTCTTGCAACTCTTCTGTGAACAAAATTCTTTGGTAATCTGAATTGTTATAGGTGAACCCCTTCACTGTCCAGACCCCTAAAGTTAAAAGCACTAATAGTGTCCACATAAAAAAAAAAAATCTTAAATGGTAAAGAATCTCCTGAAGTTAATGACATCAAAAATTTCAAATATGATGGAAAACTTGTGGGATTATGCAGGACTAATTACCTCAAACTCCTGTTCTTCACCTTTCTCCTTTGTATGGACTGATGAAGCCACTGTGTGGCGAAACGTTTCCTCAATAAAGATATCCAAGTGTTACATACGTGTCTAATTTATCAAAGTTAAAGGTCTTGGCACAATTTGCACATCAATGATTTTGCCCACTTTAAGAAAAATGATTTGGTAAATTTATATGTAAGCTCTTAAGTATGTAACATACATTTCTAGATCAAGTAGCAGTGATATCTACAGTGTATGGTATCAAAACAAGTTATTTTTAACAAAATAAATATTTTAAAAAATAATTTCTTAGAGGTACAGTGGTACCTCGAGTTACGATATTTTTTCGTTCGAGAATGCTGTTCAAGTGCCATTACCAAACGAATTTATCCCCATAAGGAATAATGTAAAATAGACTAGTCCTTTTACACCCCCAAAAATATACTTACAAAAGCATTTAAAAAAATAAACTTACATAAAAGGGCGATTTTGGGGACCATCGTAACTCGAGGTACCACTGTATTATGAATTTAACCCTAAGTTTATCATATATTACTCACTTTACATAGCATGAAATTACGTAAAGCATTGGTTTCAGGAATGTACCAAATTGTGTTAGTGGGTTTTCCTTTATAACAAACAATTATGAAAGACCAGCTTATAAAGACACATCAAGCTTACCTCATTTCATATGATCCTCTGACTGCAACATCCCCACCCCTCCTTCAGAGTGCAGGTAATGCACAATAAAGGAATCCCTTCATAAATGTAACTTTGCTTTCACTCCAACAGCACATCCATTAAAACCCACTAGTCTCCATTCACTTGCATGATAGAAAATGCCAAGATTCATGTGGCTTTTGTTTGTATAATAGCCACTGTTAGTGATGAGACTGAGTGACATTCTTGTTGCTGAATTTGTTTGAGAAATGAAGAATCTGACACAAAGTGGGAGTTGTCACAGTTTCTTTTTGCTGATGACAATGTGCTTCTGGGAGATTTTGACCTCTTTAAGGGGGGCTCCTTGTCGCGGTAAAGAGGCTATCGGTCTTAGGAATTGGACCTCTTGGTCTTCTTCCTCAGACCGAACCTAATTACCCTCCAATCCCCCTCCCCTTTCCCATTTCCCTTTTCCCTTTCCTCCTCCTCCTCATCCCTCCCTTATTTCCTTCCCATTTTTACCCTGGGAGCTTCTCTCCACAGGCATTCTAGTTCCTAGGTAGGAGGAAGGGTACCGTGGTCCAATCCCATTCCATTGAGGTTCTTGGCGGTGGTGGAGTTTGCCGTGGAATCTGGATCGCCTGGGGATGTCCCGATCCCTCTCCGGTCTCCCGGGGGGTGGCCTTGGGTATCTTTCGAGCGACGGGTGTATCTCTGGAGGCCATCTTTCGGATTCCGGGGTGGTGGCCGAAGGCGGTATGCTTTGTGGCGGATATCCGGCCGCCCTCTCTTTTGTCTGCCGAGGTGGCTCGGTGGATGTGAGGTTGCTATCCCGGATTGCTGGTTTACTGGCATGAAGGGTAGGGTATGGCACGGGTTAAATGCAGCATCTGCACTACTTGCGGTGTTGACGTCCTCTTGGGCGCGGAGGGGGATTTACGCCCCTTTCATTCCTCCTAGGAGCTATTCCTCCACGTTCCCCCCTTTTTTTATTTTTTTTTCATTTTTATTTTCTTTTCTTTCTTTTTTTTTCTTAAAAACAAAAAGAAAGAAGTAACCTAATCATGGATGCCCTAATCCGTGAACCTACCCCCGGGCCCCTTCTTGATACCGCACCTAGTTCTGACCCTACCTCGTTAATGGACAACTCTAATACCCCTGTACCTCTTGCTGGTGCCGGTTCGTCACCTGCTTCAGGTACCGGGGTTCCGACTGACCTTCGCTATTCTCTGACCTTGATTCTGACTTCTCCCTTAACGGTGCAGCAATTTTCAAATTGCCCGCCCGTCACACGCCGGATCGCCTCTGGTCCCTCATCCAAACGACCAAGACCCTTACATGACGACTCGACACTTCCTGCTCATTCATCTCAGAAACGACCAGCTCGTCACGCACTCCCCTTAAATGCTCTGTTTCACACTACTCAATGGACAAAGTTTTTTACTCTATTCTATGACCGACCTCTCCTAATACCTATCTTTCCGATCATAGTATTGGTAAAGCTCTCCTACGCCATGTAGGTAAAGATACAGTGGACCCTCGCCATTCGAATTTAATCCATTCCAGGAGCTTGTTCTTAACGTGAAATGTTCGAAAGGCGATTTAATTTTTCCCTTAAGAAATAATGGAAATACAATTAATCCGTTCCAGAAATCCAAAAATATATAAAAAATAATATATTTTAATAAAATTAATACTTGACGTGCTGTTGGAGTGTGAGCAAAGTAACATTTATGAAGGGATTCAGGGAAACCGGCAGGCCGGACTTGAGTTCTGGAGATGGGAAGTACAGTGCCGGCACTCTGAAGGAGGGGTGTTAATGTTGCAGTTTTATAACTGTAGTGTAAAGCACCCCTCTGGCAAGACAGTGATGGAGTGAATGATGATGAAAGTTTTTCTTTTTCGGGCCACCCTGCCTTGGTGGGAATCGGCCGATGTGTTAATAAAAAAAAAAAAAAAAAAATTAAGCTTCTACATAGACAAAAACATTAAATACTACAGTGCTGTACTACTAAAAGTATTAGTAAATAAATGCAAGTCTTTTTACTTACCATTATTGAAGATTGTTGATGGCATATGGAAGAGAGGGAGGAGTAGTGAGGGAGGGAGGGGTTAGTGTTTGGAAGGGAATCCCTTCCAGAAGGACTTCAGGTACCAAAGCCCTATCTGGGGTTACTTCTTTTCTTTGTCTTTTAATCCCACTAGGACCAGCTTGGGAGTCACTGGACACTTTAACAAAATAACTGTCCACAGTCCTTTGTTTCTGGCGCCTTTTCAACATGTTCCTGAAGAAGGACATTGTTTGGTCACTGAACATGCTGCTGTTATGGCTTGTTTGAGCTTGTTCAGGGTGGTATTTTTCAACAAAACTTTGCAATCTATTCCACATTGTACACATCTCCTTAATCTCTGAAGAAGGCACCTTCTTCAGCCCCTCTTCCTCCTCCTCCTCCCGTGAATCAATAGCCTCAAATCTGGTCTGATGCTCTTCCATTTCCAGCTCTTGCAGCTCTTAAGTTGTTAGCTCTACCTTGTGGCCCTGCACTAACTCTTCCACATCATCGCCACTCACCTCCAACCCCATGGACTTGCCCAATTCCACAATAGAGTCCACAACAGGCACAGGGTCGGCAGGGTCAGGGTCAGGGTCAGCCTCAAACCCTTCAAAATCCCTCTGTTGGACACAACCTGGCCACAATGGTCTCCAAGCAGAGTTCAAAGTCCTTGAAGTCACTCCCTCCCAAGCCTTGCCTATAAGGCCTATGCAGCTGTAGATATTGAAATGATTCTTCCAGAAAACTCTAAGGGTCGATTCACTGTCCGAGGTCATTTCAAAGCACTTTTCAAACACTGCTTTTGTGTAGAGTTTTTTGAAGTTACAGATGACCTGCTGGTCCATGGGCTGGAGGAGAGGAGTGGTGTTAGGAGGCAAGAACTTAGGTTTTATAAATTTGAAGTCTTCACACAGTAGGTCTTCCATGTTTTGAGGATGTGAAGGAGCATTGTCCAGCAACAGGAGGCACTTTTGTCAAACCCTTTTCCTGTAGGTATTTTCTCACACTGGGGCCAAACACTTCATGGATCCAGTCACTGAAAAGGTGCTTTGTGACCCATGCATTCTGACTAGCTCTCCACAAGACACAATCTACTTTTGACGACATTGTGTCTCTTGAACACTGGGATTTTCTGAGTGATACACTAGTAAAGGCTTTAATTTAAAATCCCCACTAGCATTACTACACATCATGAGAGTTAGCCTGTCTTTCATAGGCTTGTGTCCTGGCAGTGCCTTTTCTTCTTGAGTAATGTAGGTCCTGTTGGGCATTTTCTTCCAAAACAGACCTGTTTCGTCACAATTGAACACTTGTTCAGGTTTCAATTTTTCAGTCTTTATGTAGTCCTGAAACTCGTTTATGAATTTTTCAGCTGCATGTTTGTCTGAACTGGCAGCCTCACCATCCCTTACCACATTATGTATGCCACTACGATTTTTAAATCTCTCAAACCAGCCTTTGCTGGCTTTAAATTCACTACCATTACAATCAGCACTGGTTGCAGGCATTTTCTTTAAAAGATCGGCATGCAAGTTCCTTGCCTTTTCACAAATAATTGACTGAGACACACTATCACCCGTTAACTCTTTATCCTTGATCCACACCAGCAACAACTTCTCAATCTCTTCGATTATTTGTGGTCTATTTTTGGCTCGCACAGTAACACCTTTTGCAACATCAGCTTGCTTAATTTCTTCCTTCTTAAGCAGGATAGAAGTGATAGTTGACCTGTTTTTGCCATATATCCTGGCAAGATCACACAATCGCACACCACTCGTATTTTTGTATTATTTCCTTCTTCATTTCTACGGTGTTTCTCACTTTTATCAGCCCAGGGGTACCACTAGGAACTTTCTTGGGACCCATGGTAGCTTATTTCACAGTCGCACTTAATGAACAAACTCCAAAAAATTATAATTAAGTGTGAAATGTCTGGAGAAGCGTGCAGGGTATTGTTCTCTCGAGTGTAAACAACGCGGGACTGGCTCTTAACGCCTGCGCTGTGAGGCACCCAAGCGCCTGGGCGGACAGGTCACGAACGTATTCGTTTGACTCGCGATAATTTGTTCGCATGACGATATCGAATTTTTTGTACTAATGACGATTTGTTCGACTGCCGAGCCGTTCGAATAGCGGGGGTCCACTGTATCTCATTTCATGCTCTCAAGAGCAGCACTCGCATCATCACGGTTCAGAATGCTGGCCAAGCTTCCGATCTTTCTCTCCTTATGACAATAGATACTATTCCTATCACTATTGACAAACCTCATTCACTCAATTCTTGTAGTGGTACAGTCATTTTACCCCACACCATTGTCCAACGGAATTTCCAGACATGTGGTGATGACATTTTGGAGCAGCTTGAGCTCCAAGAACTCCCTATTCTTAAAGTTGACACTTTTGTCCTCCCTGCCAATAAGTGAAGACGTTATCCTTGCAATATAGCTCGTTTAACATTTGACTGCCGTGAACTTCCACCTTTGGTTTACATTGCAGGTCAACGTTTGCAAGTTTGAAAGGTGACCCCTACACTGCAACAGTGTAGAAACTGCTGGTGTTTTGGTCATCCAGCGAAATATTGCAGGTTCATGGCCGAATGCCCAGTCTGTGGTGCCGACGACCATGCCAGTCCTTCTTGTAATCTACCTCCCTTTTGCCTTAACTGTCATGAGGAGTATCCATCGTACTCTCGCCGTTGTCATGTTTACCTGAATGAGCGGGAAATCCGTTGTCTCAAAGAGGCGGAAGGCTTCTCATATGCTATGGCCATCTCTCATCTACGCCTTCAAGGGAGACTTCCCCATGTTTCCTATTCTCGCATTGCTAAACGTCGCCCCACTTCTGGGGTCCCAACTTCTTCTGTGGTTACAGCATCCTCAGTCACCCCTGTCTCGAATCCTTTTGCTGTTCTTGGCTCCAAGGTCCCTACCTCGGCATCCCATACTGTCCACACTCCTTCCTCTACTCACTCGCACAGTTCTGTGTCTACACGCCCTCATCCACCACCTAAGTCTCAGCGCCCCCCTTCTTTTCATAAGTCAGGCAAAAAATCCCCATTGCCGGGTTCTTCACCTCCGACTAGTTCTGTAACGTGTGTGGAGGTTCATCCTCCTCCTCCTCGTACAATATCTTCATCCCCTGTCCCCTCCCAAGTTCCTTCCTTGACTGTCCCTCCCCAGGCCACTTCCACTCCAGTCCCTTCCCAGGCCCCTACGACAGTTTCCTCTTCTATCTCTTCGCCCTCTACTTTAGTACAGTCTATAGTCTCCCCGATGGTTGCTCACTCTCCTTCCATTTCTAACATAGTCCCACATTCTGCATCTTTGTCTTCCGAAAATCTGGAAGCTATCGCAGAATTTATTGCAGAGTCTGGAACGTTGATGGACACCGCTCCACCTTCGGTTCCTCCTCCTCCTCTCTTCTCCGTCTACGCCCCTCCTTCCTTCATAGCGTCCCACTCCTTCGCTGATTACAAGTCTTCCGCTGCCTCCACACGTGGACTTTTCTAACCCTAGTCCATAGATACCTCTAACTTCGACTTCTATCTTTCTCTCTATAAATCATGGTTTATTTGCAGTGGAATATCCGAGGCCTCAGGGGTAACAGGGGTGAGCTTCAGGTGTTGCTCTCCCAGTTTTACCCTGTTGGGGTCTGTTTGCAAGAACCCAAATTACAATCCGCTGTTATCCGGCCCTTTTCAGGCTATGATTTGTTGTATTCATTGGATCCTTTTTCCGATGGAACCTTTAACGAAAGTGCTCTTCCTATACGCACTGGTGTTCCATACCGTCAGCTTTATGTTCATTCTTCCCTACATTACACAGTCAGCCGTATCCACTTGAATAAGTGGTATACACACTAACTTCGACTTCTATCTTTCTCTCTATAAATCATGGTTTATTTGCAGTGGAATATCCGAGGCCTCAGGGGTAACAGGGGTGAGCTTCAGGTGTTGCTCTCCCAGTTTTACCCTGTTGGGGTCTGTTTGCAAGAACCCAAATTACAATCCGCTGTTATCCGGCCCTTTTCAGGCTATGATTTGTTGTATTCATTGGATCCTTTTTCCGATGGAACCTTTAACGAAAGTGCTCTTCCTATACGCACTGGTGTTCCATACCGTCAGCTTTATGTTCATTCTTCCCTACATTACACCGCAGCCCGTATCCACTTGAATAAGTGGTATACACACTGTTCTTTATATCTTTCCCCTTCGCGGGCATTGTCTATCCCAAATGTTGATTTTCTGGTTTCTTCCTTGCCGCCACCCCTTCTATTACTTGCCGATTTTAACGCACATCATTTTCTCTGGGGAGGGTCGCACTGTGACTCCCGTGGCGTTCAGTTGGAGGCATTTCTTGCTTCTCTCCCCCCTCCATGTTTTAAATACGGGTACTCCTACCCATTTTGATCCTCGAACTCATTCTTTCTCCTGCATCGATCTCCATCTGCTCTTCCTCAACTGTCCTTAACTTCACCTGGTCTGTCATCCCAGACTTACATGACAGCGATCATTTCCCAATCATCCTTAAGTCTCCTTTGTATTTTCCACCTCCTCGTAGACCACGCTGGCAATTTGACCGGGCAAAATGGGACATTTACACACATCTTACTGCCTTTCATGAGGTTCCTTCCTCGTCCTCCATTGATGAGGTTTTACATCTCTTTTCGTCCTCCGTCTTCACATTCTATCCCCCAAACCTCGGGCAAGCATTCTCAGAAGTGCGTGCCTTGGTGGTCTCCTGCTTGTGCTCGGGCAGTACGTTTGAAACGCGCTGCGTGGGGCAGGTATCGGTATAACAGAACCACAGAGAGACTCCTTGATCTTAAGCAGAATAGAGCAATTGCTCGCCGTGTCATACGTGACGCTAAACGCACTTGCTGGCGAGATTACGTTTCTACTGTCACTTCGGCTTCCTCAATGAGTGCAGTCTGGAAGAAAGTGCAGAAATTGAGTGGTAAATTCTCCCCCGACCCTGCTCCTGTTCTTCAGGTTGCCGGTGTCGATATAGCACACGCTCTTGCCGTTGCCACTGAAATTGGTAATCATCTGGTCCGCATTTCTCAGGGGCTCCATCTATGCCCCTTGTTCCTTTCTTCTAAGTCTGCCAGCGAGTTAAAGCCCTTAGATTTTTCTTCTCTCAGAGAAGAATCTTATAATGTGCCTCTTACCCTTCAAGAACTGGAGGCAACACTCTCTGCTTGCCGATCATCAGCAGCTGGGCCAGACGGCATACATATCCATATGCTACAGCATTTACATCAGTCTGCTCTTACTGTCCTCTTACGATTCTTTAATCTTATATGGTCACAAGGAGTTCTTCCCCAGCTGTGGAAGTCTGCTATTGTTCTCCCTTTTTGCAAACCGGGTACTACGGGACGTGATACTTCCCACTACCGTCCCATCGCTCTTACCAGTGCAGTTTGCGAGGTGATGGAATGTCTAGTTAATAGACGTTTGATGTGGTATTTAGACGCACAATAGTCTCTCCACTAGTCAATATGGCTTTCGTAAGGGCCGTTCTGCCATCGACCCCTTACTGCGCTTGGATACGTATATTCAAAATGCCTTTGCTAATAACCACTCGGTTATCGCCATCTTTTCGACCTGGAGAAGGCTTAGGACACAACGTGGAGGTATAATATCTTGGCCCAGGCCCACTCCTTAGGCCTCCGAGGCAAACTACCATTTATCCTTAAGGCCTTCTTAACTGAAAGACATTTCCGTGTCCGAGTTGGTAATGAGCTTTCCCCAGAATTTGTCCAAGCTGAAGGTGTCCCCCAAGGTTGTGTTCTGAGCACAACACACTTTCTGCTTCCTATAAATAATCTGGCATCTGTTCTCCCATCAAATATTTGGTCATCTCTTTATGTGGATGACTTTGCTATAGCTTGTGCGGGTGCTGACTGCCACCTCATTGCAGTTTCCCTCCAGCATGCCATCAACCGGGTTTCCGATTGGGCCACCACGCACGGGTTTAAATTTTCTAGTGGCAAAACTCATCAAATTACGTTTACTAGATGTTCAGTGGTCTCTGATCATCCGTTGTACCTATACGGCTCACGTATCCCAGAACATGATAGTCAGGTTTCTCGGCAAATAACGATGAAATGATGATGAAAGTGTTTCTTCTTTTGTGGGTCACCCTGGCTCTGTGGGAAATGGCTGATGTGTTAATATAAAAAATGAATAGTTTTGAAGAGGTATAACATATGTATTGAATAATAAATATCACAGTATTTTGGGAAGAAATTACAGTGCCAGAGATATGTAAAAGTTGGAAAAAGTAGTAGATAAAGTTCTAAACATATTAGAAGTGAGGATTGGACTCCCAGTCAGGGTGAGCAGTGTTTCTTACTCAATGACAGCTTTCTTAATCAGGGGGGTTCCTTAATGCGTGAATGCTTGTAATGGTCAGTTTATACAAGGAATTAAGAACTGTATTCCTTGGTTCAAACCTGATTACCTCTCATTCTTCAGGTGTTGTATGACCCTTGTATTTTCATAGTTTGGTCAAGGCTTTCCTAATCATTATCTGGCACTATTGTGATGCAAGGATAAATAATTTAATGTTTTATTTTTAACACATTGGCCATCTCCCACTGAGGCAGGGTGACCCAAAAAAAGAAGAAACTTAAATTTTTTCTTTGTACATTTTGTAATTTATACAGGACAAGGGGTTACTAGCTCTCTTGCTCCCGGCATCTTAGTCACCTTTTATTACACTCATGTGAGGTCTTAATAGAGGAAGGATTCTTCTCCATGGAAATAATTTATTGTATTTGAATTGAATTTAAAGTATCAATAATGTAATGAGTGTCTTTGAAGATATGAGAAGAAAGAAAACAGGTGTCTAGTGGTAGTTGATAAACTGATTTAGGCTGATTATTCAGAAGAGACCTAGGGTTCCTGGAGCCTTTATACTTTTAGAAGTCATCTCTGTGTGCCTTGCATATATTTTTAGGGTAATATGTTTATCTGTCCTAAGAATTTAATATTGTGAAATTTAGAGCACTAAATGATGCTTTACACAGTGAATGTTAATTTTATTTGCTGTCACTTTTGACAGAGGATAGAACACATGTAGAGTGCACTGGAACAGATGATGCAGAAAGTGCAGGTGAAGATGAGCGTGTCCAGTCATCACAGGAGTCACCACCTACTGTTTGTGTCATTGTTCATGACTCTCCCAGACCTGTCAGCATAAGAGGTAAGTTTTGATTTGTATATTTAAATTTTAATGTCCCAACTCAACTTTTATTTATTTTTTGAGCTATAAGAGGCATATAAGGATGTTTGTTTTATATAGTGGCAGCACCACAGTGAGAGTAGACATTGAGGTAATGCACAAAATCATTTGACAATATGCATATGCAGTACTTATATAATCCCTTCTAAAATGTTTAATGTTGACCATCAATTAAGACTAGTTCTACTTTCAACAAACTAGTTACGTTCTTGAAAATAGTGTCTAATAAAAAATTGTCTTTAATGAACTGAAGATGATAGGGAAAAATTGAGTTATGTTCATTAAATACACCAGAAAAAAAAATTGAAAGCTTTGTAATTTATGAAGACTCAAAAATTAAGTTTTCTATTCACTGCTCTATAGTTATCATTATTTGTTATAGAAATTCATACAGAGAGTTGGTATGACCCTGTGCAATACCTGTTCAAACATATGACAGGCAGTTCAACATCTATCACCTACTACTACATTCACCTGCAAACATTAATAAAAATACCATATATTACCAGCCAAAAGACTAAGATTTTTACCAAATAAATATATCCACCATCATATGAGTACAAGTTATCCCCCAGAAATATGAAAAAAAAAAAAGATAAAATCATGAGAACATCTTCACAGGTGATCAGCAAATACAGTGGACCCCCGAGTTTCGTAAAAACTTCACTCCTGAAGTCTGCTCAAGTGCCATTACCGAACGAATTTACTCACTTAAGAAAAAATGTCACGTAGGTTAGTCTATTTCAGACCCCCAAAAATACTTTTCCACAAGCACTTACAATATTATACTTACATAAATGTACGATTTCCGGGGTTTACGAAACTCGGGGGTCCACTGTAGTTATTTTTGGGTTTAAGTGTTGTGATGGCCCAAGGATCCTTGACAGTCTTATTGCTGTGAAATTAACTTTCAGAATGCTTTTGAAAATATAAGCTATTTGATATATGTTAATACATTTATTTGCTACTTACACTAGGTCACACTACACATGCATGTACAAGCATATATATACACACCCCTCTGGATTTTCTTCTCTTTTCTTACTAGTTCTTGTATATTTCCTCTCATCTCCATAGGAATGTGAAACAGAATTCTTCCTCCGTAAGCCATGCGTATCATAAGAGGCGACTAAAATGCCAGGAGCAAGGGGCTAGTAACCCCTTCTCCTGTATACATTACTAAATTTATAAAGAGAAACTTTCGTTTTTCCTTTTAGGCCACCCTGCTTCAGTGGGATACGGCCAGTGCGTTGAAAGAAGAAAGATTTATTTGAATAAAAAATAAACATGTATCATTTCCCTTACATTTTTAAGAATAAAAATAAGAGTGGTAAGGAGCAGAGGGTGGTGTTAGGCTCATGCTGTGGTGATCCTTTACCACCACCACCAAAACCCCCATGTCCTTGCTTATTTATCACAAAATACGAGTGTACCAACTAAACTGATGAGCAGATGTATGTTAAGTAGGTACTGTATAAACATTATGTCCAGGTTCCTTTAATTTTTAAATCTTAATTATATAAATAAAGAGAACCCGAGGGTATATAAAGGGTGGTGGTATCTCTGACAAGTGCAGAATATGCAAACAATTTATTTATCACAAAATAAAAGTTCAACAACTAAATTGATGCACCATACTGCATTCACATTATACAGTGAACCCTTGGTTTTCGTGAGTCAATTTTCATGAATTTTGGTTATCTGCAACCTTTTTTGTCAAAATATAGCCTTGGTTTTCGTGATTTCTCTTGGATTTCGGCCTCCCACAGACGCATTCAGAGTCAGTCTGGCATTGTTTCTCGGCGAGTGAGCATCACCTCCGCGTTCATATGGAACATTTAGTAATAATCCATTGTTTTTGTGCTTGAAACTGCTAAATAAGCCACCATGGGCCCAAAGAAAGCTTCTAATGCCAGCCCTTTGGTAAAGAAGGTGAGAAACACCATAGAATTAAGGAAAGAAATCATAGAAAAATATGAAAGTGGTGTACGTGTGGCCGAGCTTGCCAGGATGTACGGGAAGCCCCATTCAACAATCACTTCCATCGTGGGGAAGAAAAAGGAAATGAAGGAAGCTGATGTTGCAAAACGGGTAAATGTGCTAACGAAACAGAGATCGCAAATAATCAAAGATGTTGAGAAGTTGTTGTTGGTGTGGATCAACCAAAAACAGTTAGCGGGAGATAGTGTTGTGCAGTCGATAATTTGCGAAAAGGCAAGGCAGTTGCATGCTGATCTTGTAAAGAAAATGCATGGAACGAGTGCTGATGTTAGTGAATTTAAGGCCAGCAAAGGCTGGTTCGAGAATTTCAAGAAGCGAAGTGGCATACACAGTGTTGTAAGGCATGGTGAGGCTGCAAGTTCAGACAAACATGCGGCTGAAAAATTTGTGCATGAATTCTAGGAGTACGTTGAGGCTGAAGGATTCCTCCCCCAACAAGTGTTCAATTGTGATGAAACAGGCCTCTTTTGAAAGAAAATGCCAAAGAGGACCTACATCACGCAGGAGGAAAAGGCACTGCCAGGACACATGCCTATAAAAGACAGGCTAACTCTCTTGTTCTGTGGTAATGCTAGTGGGGATTTCAAAGTGAAGCCTTTACTGGTGTATCACTCTGAAAATCCCAGTGTGTTCAAGAAAAACAGTGTTGTCAAAAGTAAATTGTGTGATGTGGAAGGCTAACAATAAGGCATGGGTCACGAGGGAAATTTTCCTTGATTGGTTCAATGAAGTGTTTGGCCCTAATGTGAAGAAATACCTCCTGGAAAATAAATTGCCACTCGAGTGCCTCCTGTTAATGGACAGTGCTCCTGCTCATCCTCCAGACATGGATGACCAATTGTTGGAGGAGTTTAGTTTCATCACAGTGAAGTTCTTGCCCCCTAATACCACTCCTCTCATCTAGCCCATGGACCAGCAGGTCATTTCTAACTTCAAAAAAACTCTCCACCAAAGCAGTGTTTCAAAGGTGCTTTGATGTGGCCTCGGACACTGAACTGACCCTAAGAGAGTTTTGGAGGGATCACTTCAATATCCTCAATTGCATAACTCTTATCAATTAAGGACCTAACATAGGCTATGTACATCATTCTCACAATTCTCACATTAGCACCATAGTTGGGGTTGTAGCCAGCAACAGCTTTAAGAGCATTTGGCCTATCTTTGCATTTTTTATGTAGTTGTGGTATAATGGATTTGTTAAAGGGTACATCTACACCAAGATATCTATAAGTTTTAACGTAGCTAATGTTTTCACCCTGCAAATAGATGGGTGGGGGATGTCGTTTGCTTGTTAATATCATTGTTTTAGAGGAAGATATTACGAGGCCTAGTTGATTACAAATTACTTGAACTTCATTAAGAACGTTACTCCTCATCTTATGTCCTGTTGTATGGATCATGAAGGGTAGTGTAGGGCACAGATTCCATGCGGCATCTGCACTATTGCCGCAGAGGGGGATATGTGATCCCTTTCATTTCTCCTGGGAGCTACCCCTCCACATTTCTCTCCATATACTCTTCCCTCCTTGCATCACTTCTACTTTGTAAAAACCTCTCATATGCTAACTTTTTCTCCCTTACTACTCTCTCTACATCATCATTCCACCAATTGCTCTTCTTCCCTCCCACACCCACTTTCCTGTAACCACAAACTTCTGCTAAACACTCTTAACACTACATTCTTAAACCTACCCCATACATATTTGACCCCATTGCCTACACTCTCACTAGCCCATCTATCTTCCAATAGTTTGTTTATATCTTACCCTAACTGCCTCCTCTTTTAGTTTATAAACCTTCACCTCTCTTGCTGCTTCTATTTTCCTTGTATCAAGGCTTGGCATAGAGTGACTTCCAGGACGATAAACTCTGCTTGGAGAAAATTGTGGCCAGAATGTGTCCAAGAGAAGGATTTTGAAGGGTTGGGGGCTGACCCTGTCGACCCTACGCCTATTGTGGAATGTACTGTATTGTGGCATTGGGGAATTCCATGGGGTTGGATGTGTGTGGCAAGGATGTGGAAGAGTTGGTGGAGCACCACAGTGAAGAGCTAACCACTGAAGAGCTGCAAGACCTTCATCTGCAACAGCAACAGAGCACAGCTTAGGAAATTGCTTCACAGGAGGAAGAGAGAGGAAAGAAGGTGCCTTCTTCAAAGATTAAGGACATTTGTGCAAAGTGGAGTGAGGTGCAAACATTTGTTGAGGAACATCACCCTAACTAAGCTGTTGTGACATATTCAATGACAATGCCTTGTCCCATTTTAGGCAAATCTTAACCCTTTGAGGGTCGGTCACGTACTTGTACAGTGGACCCTCGGTTATCGGCTGTAATCCGTTCCAGAAGCTCAGACTAATACCGAAATGGCCGATAACCGAATTAATATTTCCCATAAGAATTAATGTAAATACAATTAATCCGTTCCAGACAAAAATATCAACAAAAAATAATTTTTAACAATTAAATAAGTATTACATAACTTTATTGAAGACTAATGCTGGCTTCTGGAAGATAGGGAGGAGGAAAGAGGGAGGAGTTATTGTTTGGAAAGGGAATACCCCTCCATAAAGACTTCAGGTAGCAAAGCCCTCTCTGGGGTTACTTCCCTTCTTTGTCTTTTAATGCCACTAGGACCAGCTTGAGTCACTGGACCCCTGTCGCACAACATATCTGTCCAGAGTGCTCTGTTTCTGGCGTCTCTTTATGATTTCCCTGAAGTGGGACAAGGTTTTGTCACTAAACATGTTGCAGATATGGCTTGTTTCAGCTTGGTCAGGGTGGTATTTCTCCACAAAACTTTGCACATCATTCCATTTTGCACAAATCTCCTTAATCAATGAAGAAGGCACCTCCTTCACTCCCTCTTCCTCCTCCTGTGAAGCAAGTTCCTCAACTGTGGTCTGATGCTGTTGCAGATGAAGCTCTTGCAGCTCTTCAGTGGTTAGCTCTTCCCTGTGGTCGTCCACCAACTTTTCCACATCCTGGCCACTCACCTCCAACCCCAGGGACTTTCCCAATGCCACAATAAGAGTCCACAGGGTCGGCAGGGTCAGGGTCAGCCTCAAACCCTTCAAAACCTTCAAAATCCCACTCTTGAACACAACCTGACCACAATTTTCTCCAAACAGAGTTCAAAGTCCTGGAAGTCACTCCCTCCAAAGTCTTACCTATAAGGCTTATGCAGTTGTAGATATTGAAGTGATTCCTCCAGAACTTCGGCAGGCAGGCTGGCTGGCTGGCTGGCTGACTTTGGCGGTCTCTGTCTGTCTATATCTCTCTCTCACAAGTACACATAAGTACAGTTATTGTACATAGTGTAAATTACCTAGGATAACCCAAAAATTCCAGGCAAACTGCTATACAGTGCTTGTAAATATAAGCATGATAAGCATGACGCAAGTAATATGCATTTTCACTTGCTCAGGAATCAGGGAACGGCTCGTAAACCAACAGGTTTACAAGGTGCTCCCTGAGACAAAGACAAAAGCCAGGCAGAAAGACCGAGACACACAGGCAGGCAGATAGACAGATATTATACTTACATAATTGTACGATTTCCGGGGTGATCGTTACTCGGGGGTCCACTGTACATGTTTGTGTATAACAGTGAAAACAAATAAAGCCAGGGTTCCCTACAGCAGTGCTTTATCATCAAGTGTCACTCCACTGCTTACCCTGTCAGCAGTTTAGTGACTCGTCATAAACACCATGCTTCAAGAAGTTTCATATATACTCCAGCGTGTCTAAAACATTGCTGAGACCTATAAATACTTTGTATATATTTCTAGACAATAGTAAATGACCAAGGCAGGTGAAAATATTCACCTGTCGGTGTGATTGTGACTATTTGAGTACCTAATATTAGTGTCAGAACTAGACTAGATTTCTTGTCATATTGTTAAAATCAATTTGTCTAAAGTTAAAATCTCCAATTAACATGACATTTTCATATCTACACTCCCTATGAATTTTGTCCCATAGCAGCTTACTGTACTCCCTATCAAGATTTGGGGTCCTATAAATCACACCCAAAATTAATTTGTCATGGTCCTCGAGAAACTGTAGCCAAACAGATTCTGTCTGATGCTTCTAATCATATATCTTATCTAACACAACAATTTAAATTATATCTGACATACATTGCCACTCCACCACCCTTCCTGTTGACCCTATCAGTGTGGAATAGTTTATAGCCTTGTATGTGGCATTCAGAAGGCATTTCTCTATCTTTCAGGTTGAACCAGGTCTCCGTTATAGAATAATATCTATATTACCGGCACATATATTGTGTATACGTACTATGATGGCCATACGAACTTTAAACACAAGCATTTATCATGGCAATGCTTTCACTTTCTCTTTTAATAACTGTACTTTTCATTCTTTATTATCAATCATAAACATATTCAACATTTGTATAAATACCCTTAGGGGTAAGTGAATGACTGTTAAAGGCACAGCAATGTGTAGTTAGTGAAATTACTAGTTACTAGCCTTTTTGTACTGGTTTTTAGCTTTTGTCATAAATAAACATTACAACATCATGATTGAAAAAGTGCTGCAATACTTCAACCATCATATAGTGAAAATGTCCTAGAAGATCACATCTTAATCAGCCATCTGCTGTAATGTGACAGTATTCTTCCTTGATCACTAACCATCAAGTACAGATGTTTTTTGCTTTGTGATGCATGCATTCCTGGCCAATGGCACATAAAGCAAACCCATTATAATACATAAGAGATAGGGATTTGTTCTGAGACTTTTCAGATCCCACATTTTATTTCTGTTTTACCAATGCATTCATACTTTCTGAATATTCATTAAATACATATATACAAGAGATCACTTTTTTTGTAAAGATTGGTCAAGAACTACAGATTTATTATTTATGTTGTATCATTACATGAGTTGATAGGCTGGCTGAGTGGGAAGGTAAGTAAGGGAAAGGGGTTGGCTGGATACTCAAGAGGAAGGCCCAAGGCCTGGATTGGCAGTCATTCCCCCTACTGCCTCACTCCCTTCCTTAGTGCCTCCATTATTATTTACATTTTGTTAGTAAGGGTGCAGGAGGATGGCTTTTGTGTCCTGGACTCTCGCCAGTACCTTCAGTACATTACATTGACACACCAAAATGTTTTTTTTTCTTGTTAAAGTTGTGTGTGTTTGTTGATATAAATCAGTTTAGTGATATTTAATAAGATATTTGTAAGATGATTTCAGGTACGTCTTGCTACTTCTACTTACACTTAGGTCACGCTACACATGTACACATTTATGTATACACACTCATCTGAGTTTTCTTTGATTTTATCTTAATAGTTCTTGTTCTTATTGCTTTTCCTTTCATATCCATGGGGAAGTGGGATAAGAATCTTTCCTCCGTAAACCATGCGTGTTGTAAAAGTCAACTAAAATGCCAGGAACAATGAGCTAGTAACCCCTTTTTCTGTATAGATTTACTAAAAAAAAAAAAAGAAGAAAACCGTCAAAGTGGGATGTTTGAATGTGCGTGGATGTTGTGCGAATGATAAGAAAGAGATGATTGTAGATGTTATGAATGAAAAGAAGCTGGATGTCCTGGCTTTAAGTGAGACGAAGCTGAAGGGGGTAGGAGAGTTTGTGGGGAGAAATAAATGGGATTAGGTCAGGGGTTTCAAATAGAGTTAGAGCTAAAGGAAGGAGTGGCAATAATGTTGAATAATCAGTTATGGCAAGTAAAGAGGGAATATAAATGTATAAATTCAAGGATTATATGGAGTAAAATAAAGGTTGGATGTGAAAAGTGGGTTATAGCTAAGTGTTTATGCACCTGGAGAAGAGAGAAGTGTAGAGGAGAGAGAGAGATTTTGGGAAATGTTGAGTGAGTGTGTGGGGAGTTTTGAACCAAGTGAGAGTGTAATTGTGGTTGGGGATCTTAATGCTAAAGTGGGTAAAAATGTTGTGGAGGGAGTAGTAGGTAAATTTGGGATGCCAGGGGTAAATGTAAATGGGGAACCATTAATTGAGCTATGTGTAGAAAGAGGTTTGGTAATAAGTAATACATATTTTATGAAAAAGAGGATAAATAAGTATACAAGGTATAATATAGCACGTAATGAAAGTAGTTTGTTAGATTATGTATTGGTGGATAAAAGGTTGATGGGTAGGCTTCAGGATGTACAGTGGACCCCCGAGTTTCGTAAACCCCGGAAATCGTACATTTATGTAAGTATAATATTGTAAGTGCTTGTGGAAAAGTATTTTTGGGGGTCTGAAATAAACTAACCTACGTGACATTTTTCCTTAAGGGAGTAAATTCGTTCGGTAATGGCACTTGAGCAGACTTCAGGAGTGAAGTTTTTACGATACTCGGGGGTCCACTGTACATGTTTATAGAGGGGCAACGGATATATCGGATCATTATTTAGTTGTAGCTACAGTTAGAATAAAAGGTAGATGGGACAAAAAGAAAATGGCAACAGCAAGTAAGAGGTAAAAGTGTATAAACTAAGGGAGGAGGAAGTTAGGGTGAGATATAAGCAACTATTGGCAGAAAGGTGGGCTAGTGCAAGTATGAGTAGTGGGGGGGTTGAAGAGAGTTGGGATAGTTTTAAAAATGCAGTATTAGAATGTGGGGCAGAAGTTTGTGGCTATAGGAGGGTGGGTGCAGGAGGAAAGAGGAGTGAGTGGTGGAATGAAGAAGCAAAGGGTGTGATAAAAGAGAAAAAGGTAGCTTATGAGAGGTTTTTACAAAACAGAAGTGTTAATAGAAGAGCAGAGTATATGGAGAGTAAAAGAAAGGTGAAGAGAGTGGTGAGAGAGTGCAAAAGAAGAGCAGATGAATGAATGGGAAGAGGCTCTGTCAAGAAATTTTGCTGAAAACAAGAAAAATTTTTGGAGTGAGATAAACAAGGTAAGAAAGCCTAGGGAACGAATGGATTTGTCAGTTAAAATAATGTTAGTAGATGGGGAGCTGGAAGTATTGGGTAGATGGCGGGAATATTTTGAGGAACTTTTAAATGTCAATGAAAAAAGGGAGGCGGTAATTTCATGCACTGGCCAGGGAGGTACAATATCGTATAGGAGTGAAGAAGAGCAGGATGTGAGTGTGGGGGAGGTGCGTGAGGCATTACGTAGAATGAAAGGAGGTAAAGCAGCTGGGACTGATGGAATCATGACAGAAATGTTAAAAGCAGGCGGGGATATAGTGTTGGAGTGGTTGGTATTTTTGTTTAATAAATGTATGGAAGAGGGGAAGGTACCTAGGGATTGGCAGAGAGCATGTATAGTTCCTTTATATAAAGGGAAGGGGGATAAAAGAGATTGTAAGAATTATAGGGGAAGAAGTTTACTGAGTATACCAGGTAAAGTGTATGGCAGGGTTATTATTGAAAGAATTAGAGGTAAGACAGAGAGTAGGATTTCAGATGAGCAAGGAGGCTTTAGAGTGGGTAGGGGATGTGTAGATCAAGTGTTTACAGTGAAGCATATATGTGAACAGTATTTAGATAAAGGTAGAGAAGTTTTCATTGCATTTATGGATTTAGAAGAAGATATGATAGTGGACAGGGGAGCAATGTGGCAAATGTTGCAAGTGTATGGAATAAGTAGTAAGTTACAGAAGGCTGTAAAGAGTTTTTATGAGGATAGTGAGGCTCAGGTTAAGGTGTGTAGGAGAGAGGGAGATTACTTCCCGGTAAAAGTAGGTCTTAGACAGGGATGTGTAATGTCACCATGGTTGTTTAATATATTTATAGATGGGGTTGTAAAAGAAGTAAATGCTAGGGTGTTGGGAAGAGGGGTGGGATTAAATTATGGGGAATTAAATGCAAAATGGGAGTTGACACAGTTACTTTTTGCTGATGATACTATGCTTATGGGAGATTCTAAAGAAAAGTTGCAAAGGTTAGTGGATGAGTTTGGGAGGGTGTGTAAAGGTAGAAAGTTGAAAGTGAACATAGATAAGAGTAAGGTGATGAGGGTATCAAACGGTTTAAATAAAGAAAAAATTGATATCATATTGGAGAGAGGGATTATGGAAGAAGTAAATGTTTTCAGATATTTGGGAGTTGATGTGTCAGCAGATGGGTTTATGAAGGATGAGGTTAACCATAGAATTGATGAAGGAAAAAAGGAGAGTGGTGCGTTGAGGTATCTGTGGAGACAAAAAACGTTATCCATGGAGGCAAAGAAGGGAATGTACGAAAGTATAGTGGTACCAACACTCTTATATGGGTGTGAAGCATGGGTTGCAAATGCTGCAGCGAGGAGGCAGGTTTATTCAGTGGAGATGTCCTGTCTAAGGGCAATGTGTGGTGTAAATATTATGCAGAAAATTCGGAGGTGTGGAGTTACTAAAAGTATTTGTCAGAGGGCTGAAGAGGGGTTGTTGAGGTGGTTTGGTCATTTAGAGAGAATGGATCAAAGTAGAATGACTTGGAGAACGTATAAATCTGTAGGGAAAGGAAGGCGGGGTAGGGGCCGTCCTAGAAAAGGTTGAAGGGAGGGGGTAAAGGAGGTTTTGTGGGCGAGGGGCGTGGACTTTCAGGAAGCATGTGTGAGCGTGTTAGATAGGAGTGAATGGAGACAAATGGTTTTTGGGACCTGACGAGCTGTTGGAGTGTGAGCAGGGTAACATTTTGTAAGATTCAGGAAACCAGTTTTATTTAAAGCGCTAAACCCGTGGGTCATTCAGGCAAGATGGTGGAGGCTTGATCCTCCGTCTGCTGAGCGTCAGACAGACTCGCTTCCTATTTGTACTCACCCAGTTAATTGATTTAGTTGGACTTGAGTCCTGGAAATGGGAAGTACAATGCCTGCACTTAAAGGAGGGGTCTGGGATAGTGACAGCTGATAGGGACTATTCTCAGCTGTCGTATCTGAGCGCCTCTGCAAAGACAGTGATTATGTATGAGTGTGGTGAAAGTGTTGAATGATAAAAGTATTTTCTTTTTGGGGATTTTCTTTCTTTTTGGGTCACCCTGCCTCGGTGGGAGACGGCCGACTTGTTGAAAAAAAAAAATTGTAAGATATTCAGGTGATCACTTCTTCTTTCAACAAACCAGCTGTATCCCACCAGTGGGTGGCCCAAAAAGAAAAAACAAAGGTTTCTCTTTTTAAATTAGTAATGTATAAAGGAGAAGGGATTACTAGTTCCTTGCTCCCGGCATTTTAGTTGCCTCTTACGACACAAATGGCTTACGGAGGAAGAATTCTGTTTCACTTCCCCATGGAGATAAGTGGAAATAAAAACAAGAACTAGTAAGAAAATAGAAGAAAATCCAGAGGGGTGTGTTTATATATGCTTGTACATGCATGTGTAGTGTGACCTATGTGTAAGCAGAAGGAGCAAGATGTACCTGTTATGTTGTGTGTTTATCAAACAGGGAAAAAAAAGACACCAATCCTACCATCATGTAAAACCTCCCTCGGTTGATCACATATGAATGAAAACAGTGACCACCTATTTCATTTGCATTAGAGTGAATTTTTACTGTGTGTAGATAATTCTTAGTAGGTATAGGGTTGCTACGTTTAAGCGAATTCAGACATAGTGAATCCACATAAAACGAGGGAAACCTGTGTGTAAAGCATTGAATTTGATAACAGTACCCAACACTGCCTTTGTCATAAGTGTTTAGGGAAGATTTCCTATGTAAAAACATTCATTAAGAATGGAAATCCTATGTGGAATTAGGCATTAAAAGATGTAAATGACTTAGTTATTGCACAATTCTGATTTTTATAACAGGTCGGGACCCTAAATTTTCTGGGCATTAGTAATTTTAAATAAGTTTATTCTTTGCAGTGAGCAGGAAATCAAACAGGTAGATTATAAGAAAATGTTCAATGACTTTAGTGTTGCATCCTTTTTTTTTTCCCTAGATAACTCAAGCTTATTAAGCAGTCAGAGTATATCTTCCCATGGGACCCCTCCTGGTCCTGTGCAAATTGCTGTTGATGTTGTCAATTCACCACCACAAGTTTCCTTGGTAGTGCCACAGCCTTCCCAGTCAACTGAAGATCCAGGATCTGAGCGAGACTATGTAGTGTGATAGAATATTTTTTTCTTTTATGTTCATTTCTATTTGTGTGCGCACGCAGGCTGGCGTGTGCGTGTGTATATAATTTTGTTTGCTTGAAAAAGCTTGAAACCGAGGAGTCTTTTTGAGTATTATACATAGCATATACTGTACTAGTTAAAATTATAATTTTGACTTGCTTACAGGAATACATAATTAAAACATAAGCTACATATTTAAACAACTTTCCTTGTAAAGATATTTTTATACTGTGTATGTATGTAAATTATTTAAAGTGACATTCTGAAGTTGGACTACCCCTTTGTTTCTTCGTTAATGTGAGTACCAACCATAAATATTATACAGTTACATCTTTTATAATGTATAGCTCAGATAAATATGATTTATAATATTAAAATGGAAGCCAAAACTACTGGTTAAACTCTAAACCACAAATCTGTGTGTAGTTTTCTCCTCTGTCCACTTAAGTCTCTAGCGGCTTGTTCTTGTATCTTGCTACTCTGGTGTGGAATTTTTCTTATGCTTTAAACATTGGCTATCCCATGCTATCCGCTTCAACTCTCAGCATGTCAATACATTTTGTTACCTGTAGGTTGTGAGGTCAATAATTCCTACCTCATTAACAGATGCAAACACTATCTTTGGCCAAGGGCTTCAGTTATACTCTATTTAATTTTTGTAAGATGAACATTAAAGTAGTCCGAAAGAAAATATAACATCATTTTACAGCAGTTGATATACAGTATGTGCATGATTAGTGTTTATTGTAAAAGAAATTATATATAGATATATGAACTAGAACATTTTTGAGGAATTACATGTCAAGATAATGTAATACCTCTTACCATTTTCTTAATGTACCACCAGAATTGAAGTTTTAAATGCTTATGAAAATTACTTATTTGTCTATTGGAAAAGCATTTAAATTATTATTATAATCAAAGGAGGCGCTAAACCACAGGGGTTATACAGCGCAAAAGCATTTAAAACTTGAGGAATTACATGTCAGGATAATGTACTGTAGTGCCTAAGCCATATTTTGTTCCTAATATATTACCAGAATAAAGGTTTTAAATGCTGTTTAAAATGTACTGTTTGTATACTGAAAAAGTAATTTAGATGAAACTCCAGATTACTAGTCTTCCTAAATTTTTAGGTCGTGTTTTATTGCGTTACATTTGTTGAAGTTAAGGTTTCATTGTTAACTTGAGTGTTAAGGAAGCAATTTTATAAAAGAAAGGAAACCTTGAAACTTCATCAGACAAACATGGGTGTGTGAAAAAATATTTTAAAATCCAATTAATTAGGGATGTGCAAAAGTATTGGTATCTGTGGTATTGGCTAATTTTGATGGTATCAGTTCTGGTATCTGCTAATCTTGATGGTATTATCAGTGTCGGTCCAAAATTGAGTATTGGTATTGGCAAATTTTTTGTATCATCCCATGTCTACAATTAATCTTCAGATTGTACTCGAGATTATAAAGTGCTGTTATATTTCTTTGATATTATATGTATACACATATACTATATATATTTCATGTTTTTTAGGCAATTACCAGACAAGCCAAATATTACTGTTTTTACCGTTTTTTAAAAATCCTAACACATCGATAATTGTCTGGTCTAGGATACCAAAATGATGGTAGAAAGAGAGAGAGAGAGAGAATGCTTTTATATGAAGCCTTTACTGACTGTGTCACTCGCACAGTGGGCTTCATCAGGTCACAAAAAGATCTCTTTGTGATTAGATAGTTTGCCATGTAGGCAAAAATGGCATCAAAGATTTCCATAATACTGCTTTTATATCTCTATCGTCTTAACATGTCATTTAGTAATGTAGTATATATTAACATGATACAGATACTATTTGTAATTTGTACCAAAACTAACTAACCTACCCTTACTAAAATTTAGGTAATCAAATACTGTATAGCTTAATCCTTCCTAAATGTACATAGGTAAGATTAGCATACATTAGTTATTATTTATCTGTTGAAAATATTTCATGATCAATCTGTTTTTGCAAAGTTATAGCAATGGTGAGCATAAGTTTGGCAAATGATTACAGGGAAACCTTGCTTGACAATGCTTGGCTCCATAATTTGACTTTCAAGGAAGATGCCTTTGAGTGAGGCCTATTTAAACAATCAATAAACACTGTTACATACATCACAAGTGGTTTTAGCTGAAAATATTCATCCCAGAGCATTTGGAAAAGTATTCAGCCCAGACTCAAGTTCTACCTTATACAGTAGATAATGCTGTACTACACTATAATGTATTTTTCAAATAGTTCACCATACTGCTTTTTTTTTTTTTTTTTTTGTATATAACATTGGCTGTCTCCCACTGAGGTAGGGTGACCAAAAAGAGAGGAAACACTTTCACTGCCATTCAGTCTTGCCAAAAGCATGCTAGCATCACAGTTCAAATGACCCATTGAACTGCAACATCCCTACCTTTAGTTTAAAGTGCAGACATAGTGCTTCCCACCTCCAGGACTCTAGTCCAGCTTACTGGTTTCTCTGAATTCTTTCGTAAGTATTTCTTTACTCAAACTCCAACAACACATCAAGTCGTGAAACCCACTTTCCTGTTCTCTCAGGCCTGTTGGATGTCCAAGGCCCTAGCAATCAAAATACCTTTGCCCTCTCCCTCCAATCTTCCTTGTGATGACCCCTGCCCCCTTCTTCCCTCCACCCCATTTATAATGTGCTATCACAAAAGTTCTCAGACTGCCATGAAAAAAATAATCATGGCATTATCAATGACAATGTCTAGCTACCACCTCCTCCCTTACAGCTGGTGTCTCTTGCTTTATGCAATCTGTCGGTTACAGGCCCATCAGCACTTCATTCTGCGTAACACATTTTGTAACCACTATTAGCATAGAGAATGCATTTCAAACTTATCGAATTACTGATTGAAATAGGACATGGCATAACTAATACACATAAGGCAAACCTTCATAAATTGAGGGGAAGTGTTATTTCCTCTTGAAATAAGAAAACCTGCAATATGCAGGTGCATTCTGGAATTATGTATAGCAAAATAGAAGGCTGTATGTATATATTTGTTGGGTTCAAAAATTCTATATTTAGCATGATTAGCAAGAACTGTTGCTTGTGCTACTGCCCACAATGAGTAATGGTTAATATTCACCAAAGACCTGAAATGCCTTGGTGACTAATATCAGCTCCTCAGCCAACCTAGTTTTTAGCCTGATGTCAAAGACTTGGTATTTTATGTTTTCCTGTATTCTCTTCGAGTGCTCCATCACATCACGATACACGCTGAAACAAAATGATACAACACCTCTGGACATTTCCAATCTGCTGTACGATATTGACCAGCTGATCTAGTGCTTAGTGGGGGACTGTTGAGCAAGACTTTCCTGTACACTTGACTTCCTTTGTTCGACATGTGTACTATTTGTAAAAGTATCTGCGGGCCCATCTGAGCCTCTGTATACTGTACATCTCTCATATTTTTATTTGCTTTACATGAAGTGCTAAACCATATTATAATCAAAAAGAAATGCTAAACCATAGCCTGTCATTCACTGAAAGGAGTGGTTAAGGTTCAATCCTCTATTATTATTGCAACCCTTGTTGGTTTAGCACTTCGTTCTGACTAATAATGCATTCTTGGGGGAGTACTAGACCCATAGGAATCAAACAGCGCCTGGAGAAATGGAAAGCATTCAGACTATTCAAGGAACTGGAGCACAGGTTCAATTTCTTATATCAAGAGCCTCACCAGCATCAAGGAGCTTCCCTTGAGGCAATCCTCCTGCTTTCACACATTTAGAGCAACTACTTACCCAAATTAGTCACAGGAATTTACAAGAAGACAATCATAAGAGTGGCAAAGAAGTGGATTGACCAAGATAATTGACACAAGATGTGTTCCTGAAAAATTATTAGGAACTCGAATGTTTTAAATGTCTGAACTCATTTTTTTTGAGACGTCCCAAACGATAATGTGTATCCCATTTCATTTTTTAACGAAAAAAATGTGTATTCAACTGAAATAGGCTCCTCTTCCTTTCTTTCCCATTTTCACCCCTCCCCCCCTTACCAGTCTCTGCATCTGACACAATAACTTTACATATGCTTTCCCCCCCCCCCCCTTTCCTCCCTCACTGTTGAGGTTAGCTTGTGCCTGGGCATGTGACAAGGAGGCATGTTGAGAGTTTAAGCTTGGACCAGAGGGCAGCTTCATCAACTTTGATCAAATATGGGGACAGGTCTGCCTTCAACACTACACCTTCCACTTGATGGTTATCGCCTGCCAAGGGAGAGTGACCCAAGAAAAAAAATGAGTACCATAAATATTAAATTTAAAGTCTTGACCAGTCTGCTAAATAAATGAGCTCTCTACATATGCACAAAATAAACATTCACACAATATTGATGCATTCTGTGAAATCAAGAATTCATTTTCACAGAATTATACTTCTATTTGATTATAATAATAATAATTCACAGAATTATGCCCATTCTATAGTTCTTTACCTACCTCTGCCAAATATGAGTCCACTACACATGCATAAAATATAGTATGCCAATAGTCAAAGCATATGGTAAAAAAAAAAAAAATCTCCCTTTCAACATTCACAATATTTGTATCTGAAAATTGCCACTTATAAGAAAACTGGTTCTGAAGTGCCCTTTTGCAACCACTGGTCACCCAAACTTAAAAAAAAATTCAAGTTGGTAATCCCCTGTAGAGGGTTGCAGAAGTTGACAATTTTTTTTAAGCAGGTGTTAAAAATCTGTAGGTTATAGTAGTGCTGTTAGTGGGGAGACCAAAGAATTCATTCACAGCTGCAAATTATGTAAAATTTTGACAAAAAATGCTTATAAAATAGTGGTACCTCGTTATATGTCCACTTTGGAATAAGTCCAACTTGGTATATATCCTGTTTGGACGCGAAAATTTTTGCTTGGTATACGACCTTTGTTTGGAATATGACTCGCGTGCTAGAACTTGTATGGGTCGAAACGAGTCACGACACCGCGTGTCATGACTCATTTCAAGAAACTCTACACTAAAGCACTATTCCAGAGGTGCTTTGATGTGACCTCTGACACAGAGTTAACCCTGAGTGTGTTTTGGAAAGATCACTTTACTATTGCCCATTGCATAACTCATTGACAAAGCCTGGCAGGAAGTTTCATACAGAATAATGAACTCTGCTTGGAGGAATTTGTGGCCAGAAGCAGTGGCTGAAAGGGGCTTTGAGGCTGTGTCTATAGTGGAGGATATTGTCTCTGGGCAGGTCCATGGGTCGATGTGAGTGATGGTGATGTGGAGGAGTTAGTGGAGGGGCACAGAGAAGAGCTGACCACTGAGGAGCAGCAGCACAAGACTAAGATGGATGCACTCTCTTCAGGCTCGGAAGAGGAGATAGAGGAAGCCCCTACTTCATTAATCAAGGAAATCTTTGCCGAATGGATGGACATCAAAAACTGCAGAAAAGTACCACCTCCCAACAAAGCCCAAACAAGCCGTAATAGCATTGTCTGGAATGACCAGACAATGTCACATATCTAAAACATCCTGAGAAGGCAAAAGCAAAGTTCTTTGGACAGATTTTTAGTAAAAGAAACCTGGTGAGCTTCAGCCAGGTCCAAATAGGGTAAAAGAGAAAGAAAAGAGAAGGGGGGACTCCTTCCAAACAATAACATTTCCTCCTCCCTTCTCAGCACTATCCTAGTAGGCACTCGACTTTTTCAGCAAAGTAAAGTGAGGCGAGGTTAAATTTGCATTTATTTCGTCTAATTCTTTTGTATTTATGTATGTATTTTAATATTAAGCAGTGTTTAAATTACATATTTTAGTATTAAGCAGTGTTAAAATTATTTTATACAACCCCATCAATGTATATGCCAATAACAATAGGATTTTTTTTCATGGGAACGGATTAATCTTTTTCCCTATATTTCTTATGGGAAAATTCATTTGGTATACATCCTGTTTGATACAAGTCCAAGGTCCTGGAACAGATTAAGGACATATACTGAGGTACCACTGTATATTATTTTTAACCGAGTGATATAGTATTGAACAGGACGAGAGGACTTTTTGGAAAGACGCACTTTTTTTTTTTCTCACAACAAGTCTTGTCTCGCACCAAGGCAGGGTGACCCAAAAAAGAAACGCTTTCGTCATCATTCACACACAATCACTGTCTTTGCAGATTGACTTAGATATGACAGTTCAGATGTCACTCCAAACAGCAAATATCCCTAACCCCTCCTTTAAAGTGTAGGCATTGTACGTCTCACCTCCAGGACTCGAGTCCAGCTAACCGGTTTCCCTGAACCCCTTCACAAAATATTACCATGTTCATACTCTAACAGCTCGTCAAGTCCCAAAAACCATTCGTCTCCATTCACTCCCAAGACGCTTACACATCCCTACTGTGTCCAAGCCCCTTGAACACACAACCTCTTATTATGCTTCCCCCCCCCCTCCATTTCCTAGGACAACCCCTACCCCTCTGCTAAAGATTTATACACCCTTCAACTCATTTATGACTAAATATTGAAAGCTGTACACCAAGAGAATAAATAGCACATGTACCACCTGTTGTAGAATAACTAAGGGGATGATTGATCCAAAATACTCTAGAGCATAAACAAAGCTAGGCTAATATGGAGGAATTAAGAGCAAGAGGCCATGGTTGGAAATTACAGTACATGCCCAAATAAACCAGATGGATATTAAAAACACTATAAATAAGGTTTGTTGAATTAGGATGAACTGGAAAGTGAAGTTAACTAAGCAAGGGTTCAAAAGTAATTTGACAAAGTATTTCACATCAGGCATTTGAAAGTTGGAGCTGGGACCAAGGGTGATATGCTCGCCTGTGAACACAAATAGATGGTTAAACACATGCATTTTTTTCCTGTTGCTTTAATAATCACAAACATATTTTTAGTCACTAGGATAACATCTGGCATAATCTCACCTGTTAATGGGCACTAGAAAATAAAATAATTTAGATCCTAGATGTACGGAAGTTGAGATTTCCCAGACGAACTGTCCAGGTCCTGCCATTTGTTTGGCTGTTCACACAAAATATTACTGATAATTTTTGAACAAATTTTTAATTTTAATTTTTGATATTTTTTTCTGTACCCACAGAGTATACTTAACTTTTGTCATCTTATGTTCTCATTCATTTATAGCATACTGTACAGTGGACCCTCGGTTAACGAATACCCCGGAAATCGTGCAATTATGTAAGTATAATTTTGTAAGTTCTTGTGGAAGTGTATTTTTGGGGGTCTGAAATAGACTAACCTACGTGAAATTTTTCCTTAAGGGAGTAAATTCGTTCGGTAATGGCACTTGAGCAGACTTCAGGAGTGAAGTTTTTACGAAACTCGGGGGTCCACTGTATTTAAATACTGATTCTGTTAATGGTACTATTTTGGTTGGTATGTGTATTATATTTAGCAGCAGATTTTATTCCCTAGTTTTACTTTTCACCCCTTTTTCCCCACTAAATGTCACTTGTGGAAGTTAGTACACACTTTTTTTTTTTATCTAACTTTTGCTTGCTTTACCTTTGCTTCTTATCACAGTTGTGCTAACCATCATTGAAATTAATCTGTTTAAATATATGTATATACATACATATAATACACACACACTGTATATAAAGCAAAAGTTGGAAATTCGTTAGCAACAGTACTGTATACCGTATTTAATCATAGTGTAAGATTAAAATAGGTTGTATACCCTAAGGGTTTATTTATTGACTTAATTTTATAGAAGCAATGCATGATGCTGTATTCCAGTTACTTGGTTTTGCACTCTCATAAACCATTTACTTTTTGAATTGTGCATCTATACTTTGGGAAACAAAATTTTTAAAATATTCTAGTGTTGGGGAACTAGTTGTGAATTTGTATATATGTATGAAGGTAATTATTAGCAATATTTGTTCATTTCTTGATACCAGTAGATGTATGTTATGTGAAGGAAACAAGAAAATATTTTTAAGAGTACTCTCAGCAGGGGCACCAAATTATTTTTTACCTATAAACAGTTTGCCTTCATTGTAATAGGATATTTCTGTATTATATGAAAGAAGCAGGTTGTTGGTAGGATACGGCACAAACTGGTTGATATCTTTATGCTAGGGATAACCAAATTTTCTGTGTAATTTCTAACCTAGAGTGTCTCCAAAATCTACATTGACAGTTGAAAGTTTTTAAGGACTAACAGTTTGCTTTTTATAAAGAATATTTCACAGTGTGTTTTGTGATATGTATAGTATGATATAAGTAGATCCCAAGTATGGGCATTGTAAAAAAAATATATATGTTCTTATATTAAAATTTATTTATTATCCTAATGAAAAAAGAAATGCTATAACTACTATTGGCTCAATGCTTTGCTGTTTTTATGGGGAAGCACTAAACCCACATGGGAGTCTTACAGCCTGGTTTAATCCAAGGAAAGGCTAGGTCCAGTTCTCTGGATAAAGAACTCTTCACCAGCATCAAAGAACCCCCTTCCTCATTAGGGTGTGCAAGTTTATATGACAGAGTATTGTCTCTTCCATGGGGAGGGGGAGGGGGTGCCTTAATGCTATTGAAAGTCTTAAAGAACTGGGGCTTCCATTCCTTTCTACAAAACCTGATTGTGCTTCTCCCTCTCATCAGTCCCTAAGCAATGTTATTCTTGTGGCTTTAGCACATCTTCATGAATATTGTAACAATGCAAAGTCAGGGTAATGCAATCCTTCATTGACAGTGTTTTTTGCATACAGCGGGCTTTATTAACTTGTTCTTACAGTTGCCGGCGTCAGCATTGCAGACCCTGCTGAAGTTGCTGCAGAAATTGGACGTCGTCTATATCCCTGGGGCTCCATCTGTTTCTTTCCTCCAAAACTGCCAGAGATCATTTTTACAGCAGAGCTGTAATTCTCATGGCTGTTATGCATATTACATCACTGCCTATCTCAGCATGTGTAGTAGTTTGACATCTTTAGTGCATAATAGGCTATCCAGAATTTTTCTCCTCATTCCATCGTTCTTCGTATACAACTTTGGTTGTGCCTCATTTCTAGTAAACACAAAGACATCGTTTTCTGCTGGGTTGCTGGACACTTGGATATTTGGGGCAACGTGCGTGGTCAGCCGTTCATGATCTCATTTCATATAGGGACTATTTTGCAGTAATCTCAAGACAACGTCACAACCATGACAACAATGGTAGTCTGAGTTGGTCCAAAATAAACTGCATTCTGGTCATCACTGCCATGTCTGGGAGACTACTCTCTTGCTTACATGTTGGACACTGAGTCTTTCTCATGGAGAAACACTGAGCACCATTCTGTGAAAATTAAGTTCTGTTGTCAGTTCACCAACTCCTAATAGATTTCCTGTCTTTCAGAGGGCACACACAATTTACAAAGTTGTCACTGCCCTAATACAATCTGACCTTGCTGAGAGCTTCACCTTTGATGAAGACTTGATTTTTTTTGTCAGCAACTGCCTTATTACACCAACTTTGATTAGGGTATATTTTTTCCTTTAGCACCCCGCTACCCTTTCTAACTTTGCCTCTTGCTCACTCCTAACCCCTCAGTGCTCTCTGATCTTTGCATATTTCTTCTTTAGCACATCTCACCCTTCATCACTATGACCCTTGTGGGTTTAGCACTTAGTTTTGCTACATTATAAAGTGGCAAACAGATCTACCAGGGAAGAGAGGACATGTGTGTGTGTGTGTGTGTGATATATACAGTGGACCCCCGGTTTTCGTACTGCTCCAAACTCGAACAATTATTTAAGTGTATTTTTGGGGGTCTAAAAGGACTAATCTAATTTACATTATTCCTTATGGGAACAAATTTGTTTGTTAACGGCACTTGAACAGCATTCTGGAACGAATTACGAAAACCGGGGGTTTATAACTTGATAAAGCTCGGTATGTGGGCAAAACCTCAAAGGATCGCATTATAAATCACATTTGTCATGTTGTTATTGATATTTTATACCATTTCCTTCAACAATGCACAACTGAAATGGCATGTTCCTGATAAGTAGAAATACAAAGCCCAAGTTGCACAAGCTCTTATTGGGGGCTGTTTGCCTCTCAATGCTATTTGACCCTTAGGGTATTATAAACTGATTATAATACATTTGCCTCTGAAGTTTATCAAGTCATGGAGTTTATCTATCTATATTATTTATACCTAAACCTCTTGCTACCCTCTACCCTGCACTGTTCACTGCCCCGCTGCACTCCATGACCTAATAATAATCCCTCTCCCTCTTGCTACCCAATACCCCTGCACCCTTCCCTGCCCTGCTGCGCTGTCTGACCCTTGTAGGTTTAGCGCTTCTTTTTTATTATAATAATAATAATCAATCCTTCAACCTTGATAGGTGGTCAGTCCCTTAACATAATACAAAGGTACAAGACCAGAGACTGGAAGTGAAGTAGCTGGAGATGCCACAAGCAAGCAGGGGCCCATTAGTTGCAATAGTCATGCTGAAGAATAGAAAAGGTATCCCCTGCACCAAGGTACCATAGTGTTGCTGAGCTGCACAAGCATCATATCATAACTGATAAGACACGTTGACAAGACATACAACTTTTCAATATTATATGCCACTTATAATTTGCGTGACAGCATCACCATGGTATCTGGGCACAGGGGATGTCTTCTCAAACTCTGGTGTTAACAACTGTTTAGCATAGCCTACTTGCACTTTGCTTTCAGCTTCTGTATACAAGTCTCTGGCCTCGTGCCTTTCCTTCTTATGTAGCTTCAAGTGTTCTTAATGTAGCTTCCAGTTCCCTTGGTGTAGCTTCCTGTGCTCCTGATGTGGCATCCAGTGATTATTTTTCCCTTAACCTTCTTGTTACTATGGTAGCTCCTTTGTATCAGGAGAAATTAGGAGTATGTCCACGAGAGAAATTACGTGCCCATCTCTCGTAAAAACGTGTGCCTCATCAACAGAACTGTTTTACATAGTTACTTAGCTGGAAAAGGGGTTTTCATTGTGCCTAAATCATGTTTTCCACAACACCCCTCCGGGTATCGTAAGTTGCAGCAGCAGGCATGAATAACCAGAGGAAGAAGCTGCAAAATACTGTGGAGGCTAATACATACGTAGTAATTTCGTACTTCCCGGTGACATCATGTATATACCCTGAGTGAAAGAGCAAAATGCATTTTTTAATAAAATGCCAAATTTTAATTTTCTATTTTCAGTTTTCTAGCATGAATGACCAAAATGTTGGAGAAGTGAAATTTATATCGTGAATCAAAATTATAATGATTTCATAAAGGAGCTGAGGCAGGATAACAGCTCTTAGACTGTACTTGCAATAGAGTGAATAAAAAACAAAAATATTCTTTTACCAATGAAAGGGCCAATTGTGAGGTATCCTCCAGCAATACACAACATAGTGGCCCCGAGCATTGCCATAAAGTTTTTGAGGCCCATGTAGTGAACCATAACCAAGTTGAAAATACTCATGAAGGCGCCCACGCCACAGCCCCACACGCCCATTACCACCGTCACCCACACGATGTCCCGCACATGAATGAAGGCTAAAAGAACAAAAAAACATACGTTATATGCAGTGACCAGTTAGTTAGTTTGATATCTTTATTATGCACCCCATACCCATTCTGTGGGCGGTAGTCAAAAGATTACAGAGGTACATAATGGGTCCAGGGACTGGACCTCAAAGTTTGATAGCTGAGCAAGTTACAAAGGTAATGAACTCAGATGGTCACAATCATGACAAGTTACAAAGGTATTTGCACAATTATGACATTGACATGTAATTTTTTCCAAAAAATTTGTTTGTTATATTCATGAAGCTCTAAAACTGTACGAGTCATACAGTACCTGGGGAATGGGAGCTAATCAATTTTGATTCATAGAAAGGCAGGGTAGCTTCGTCATTAAATCAGGAGCCCTTACTGGCGTCGAGATAATCCTTCCCCCATTCTCCCCATGAAAGGATTTTTTCTTTGAAAATTTCTCCAATGACTGATAAAATTAAAAACATCTTGCATATAATAGGAACATATTGGAAACTACATAAGGGTGACCTTGTGTTTAGCCTATTCACTGTCGCAATCCCCGAAATTAAAAGCGCTGAGTGTCGTGATCTTAAAAAAATCTGATGGTAGAGTTTTTTTTTTCTAAAGGTAGTTTAGTGCTTCTTTTTTTATTATACATGTAATAATTTTCTAAAATTAATGATACCAGAAATGCAAAAAATGATGGAAAAAGTTGCAGGATTACGCAGGAACAAACTTAAGCGTTAGTCTTGATGGTTTGGATATAATTTACTCATCGGCAATTTTGCTCATTTCAAGTCCTATTTTAAGTAAATTCTAATGCTTAATTTGACCCAATTCCTAGCTATTTTGCCAGTATACTTTTCATTCCATCAGCTGAGCATAAGAAACCACCCATTCACCTATCAAAACTGCTCTATAATATGCACTGAAATTGGTAATTTGGCCAACTTTACACAAAATTAAAAAAAAAATCCACTTTAAAAATCGTCCAAAATAAACACTAGGCATTTTAGCCACTAAATCATCCTTTCCTCTGTCCATTAATCATGTCCTCAGGCCTCTCCTAAATAACTCTTGCCTTCCATTTTGCATTTATCATAAAAAGTATCGAAGTTTTACCCTATTTCTCGGTTAATAACCCCTCAAGGGAGGTTCCTTGACGCTGGTGAGGGGCTCTTGATCTAGGGAATTGGATCTGAATACCTGATTTAATACCTGAATACCTCCCCCCCCCCAGATGCGCTGTATAATCCTATGGGTTTAGCACTCCGTGATTATAATAATTATAATCTCGGTTAATAAATTTAATATAACCAAGTTGCTATTTTAATTCAGACACAAGGGTAGAGCTGTTTGTTTTCCCCTTGACAGGATTTTTTTTTATACTATGTCGCTCACTGCACAGATCCATTCTCTTATGTGTAGACCAAAATTTCCCGCTTAAAATGTAAATCTATAAGTGAAAATGGTGTCCATGACAGAGGTCTACATGGGATAACAAAAAAAGGCACAATACTGTGACTGGAACAATACACAAATAACCCGCACATGGGAGAGAGGAGCTTACCACGACCATTTACAAAGTCACACTAACAAAAAGGAGAGAAGGAGGGAGTATATATAGGTCAGCAGACAGGGAGGTAGTAGGAAAGGAAGAAGAGAGGTAGTGGTAGAGTAGTAGTGGAGACAGTCAAATACTAAGAAAGAGAAGCACTGCAAAGGAACTAGGGGCCCACAAAGGGTAGGAACAACACAGAGGGGGGGGGGAAATAATAATAATGGACCAAATACTCAATGCAGAAGAAAGAAAAACACAAAGGAGAAAGAGGAAAGGGGAAAAGGGAGAGGGGGAAAAAAGAATCAGGTTATGTCACGGGTGGAGCATTTTACAATGTAATGGGAAAGGAAGGCATCTACAGAGACAAAGCCACGACTAAGATTCATACAAGGAAAGTTGTGTATAAGGAAGGATTCAACCAGACGGCGACTGTGAAAGTTAGAAGTAGGGTAGACAGTTTTAGCAGAAGACCAGTTAATAGAATGACTGTGATCTCTGACATGACAGAAAAGAGCAAGCCTAACACTACTTTTGTGCTCTCCAAGTCTGTCAGAAAGAAATCGGCCAGTTTCTTCAAAGTATTGAAGAGGACAGGAGGAACAAGAAATAGAGGAGACACCAGGAGCATCTATAGAGGGAGGAGTGTTAGTCTGGCAAAAAGTAAGTTTGATGTCTAAGGAACGGAGAGTTGTTGAGATTAGAAAGACTGAAAATGTAGGGAAGGCAGAGGACAGGAGTTCCCAGAAGTAGAGAGTTTGGGAGAGAAGAAAGTCCATTTAGCACGTGAGAAGGCAGAGTCTATGAAAAGGGAAGGGTAGCCAAGACGGGAAAATGAATTATTTAGAGTGGAAATTTCTGAATCACAAATGCGGAGGACCACGGAGAAAGAGGGAGATTAACACTTTTCTTGACAGAGGAAGCATGATAAGAAAAGTAGTGAATGTACATACCACTGTGCATAGGCTTGCGATACACGGAAAAGTAAAACCTGAATCTGAGCGGTGGATATAAACATCAAGGAAAGGAAGCAAGGAATTAGATTCCCATTCAGCTTTAAACTTAAAGGAAGGGGCAAGATTATTAAGGGCATCAAGAAATGGTTGGAAGAGACTAGAGTCATGAGGCCAAAGAGTAAATATGTCATCTACATAGCGGAGCCAGAGTGAAGGGCGCACATCAATAGTAGGAAGAAGAACAGTCTCGAAGTATTCCATGTAAAGATTAGCAAGAACAGGAGATAGAGGAGAGCCCATAGCGACACCGAAGGTTTGAGAATAATATTTACCTTGGAAGGAAAAGAAATTTGAGTCCACACAAAGGCGGAAAGATCAAGAAAGACATCAGTAGGTATAGGGAGATGAAGTAACTCTTCATTGGCATTCTCTCATAAAATTAAGGACAAAATCAAGAGGGACATTAGTGAAGAGGGACTCAATATCAAGACTAAGCATCTTACAGGTCGGGAGAGAGCGAACCCGTTCGATGAAGTCTTGAGTGACGAAGGTGGGCAGGAGAAAAAGTACCAAGAAAGGGAGTGAGGGTTTTGGCCAGCCAAGAAGCCAGAGAATAAGAGACAGAACCTCTAGAAGAATATCAGGTTAATGAGTTTTGGGAAGGCCATAGAAATAAGAGAGAGATAGAGAGAGAGAGAGAGAGAGAGAGAGAGAGAGAGAGAGAGACACACACACACACACACACACACACACACACACACAGGGCCAGGAGCTGAGTCTCGACCCCTGCAACCACAATTAGGTGAGTACACACACACACACACGAAAACGTTAAACAAGGTCAAACTCGGGAGGACAGAGGTCGGAGAGAGTCCTTGGTAAACACAAGAAATCGCTTGGGTGTTTCTGTTCTCTTAATTTTCCACTGTGGTGAAAAACCTGAAAAAAAGTATAAGCCAAAACATTGCATGTATACTTACCAATCATAGTAATGGAGATAGTTAAGCTGCCCATAAGGTAGCATGTTCGAAAATTGAAGAAACGAGTATCGGAGAGTGTAGAGACAATAATCCGTGTTAACATGTTGCATACTGCGGACACAGAAACACACCATGCAGCATTTTCCAGGGTGAAGCCCGAATCTTGCATTGCAAAGGGAACGAAGGCCAGAAAATTTAGGTATCCATTGAAGATAAGAGCAGCACTTGTAGCTATGATGATCGCCCTAGCCGACCTAAGGATACACAGGTCCGCAATACTGGAATGAATCAAGTCTGTCAAGATTTCCCACTGACATTTTGAAAACTTGGGTTGACGACCTGAGCTGTGGCAACTCTCACTAACTCTTTCATGAACCTTGTCTATGTTTTCGGTTTCACAAACTTGAGATTTCAAGTGCCATTCAACGGGATGGAAGACTGCTGCCCCCAAACAACAGTGGAGGACTATGCCGCCAAGTATGAGGGTGGCGCCTGAAAAGGCATACTCAGATTGTAAAAAATAAATCAATGGAGGTCCCAGCAGCTGGCCTCCACAATCCCAGGACATTATGATGCCATTGGCTAATCCTCTCCGCTTTCTGAAGTAGTAAGGCACAATCGTGTAGCTGATATTTGACAGTACACCGCAGCCAATTCCTGTAAATAATAAACTTAAATCCTGATTGGTTAAAGGGAAATGTATTAGGTTTTTGCTTTTTTTTTAATATATTCAGTTTTAAATAGCACTGGATATATAAGACAAAATATATATTATTATAATCATGGGGAAGCGCTAAACCAGTAGAATCATACAGCGCCTGTGGGGGGGAAGGGTTGGAAGGTATTCAGGCTTAATTCAAGGAACTGGAGCACAGATCCAATTCCCTAGATCAAGAGCCCCTCACCAGCGTCAAGGAACCTCCCATGAGGGGTTAAAATATATAATATAACCAAGAATTTACATTATCTAAAACACTTCATTTACCCTAACATTAACTATCTGTCGCCATGAGATATATACTTTGCTTCAAATCTTCAATCAATAAGAACATGAGATATTACAGATTAAGAAATCAGCTTTTTTATAATTTATTGCAATGAATTACCTTTAGAAGGTTATCTAATCTTCAGAAGCATTATTGTAAGAAGCTACTTTGTGTAATCTTTCATAACCAATGTTAGGAACTATGGAGGCAAAAGCAGTCAAAGGCACTATTTTATTGTAAGTTTTCAGAATAATTAAAAAATTTCAGGAAACGCCCACATAGACTTCTATATTACCTACACTTTACGAAGTCTTTATTCTAAGTCTGATTTGTTATGTTCCATGAATAATGTCCTCTTGAACCTGCTATCTACCTCCGATGTATAAATGGCTATTAGTAGGTGTGATTAAATAAAAAAAGGCACAATACCGTGACTGGAACAATACACAAACAACCCGCATATAGAAGAGAGGAGCTTACGACGACGTTTCGGTCCGACTTGGACCATTTACAGTGTGACTTTGTAAATGGTCCAGGTCGGACCGAAACGTCGTCGTAAGTTCCTCTCTTCTATGTGCGGGTTGTGTGTGTGTAGGTGTGATTGTCCTATCTTGGACTACAAAGATCATATGCGGGTGCTCTCTCAGAGTTTCGTCTTATTTTGTCAATACGTCTGTGGTCTTTGAAAGGGTATCGTCAGATGCATTACGAAGTGTCATTCTGGTATGTACGAATATTCTCACCTCCTAGAAAAGAATAGGTGAAGAGGAGGGCCCAGGGAGAGGCGACGAAGGCTGAGGCAATGGTAGAGAAGGAGAGTATGATGGATGACACAAAGGTCACCTTCCTCCAGCCAAACTCAGACACCAACGGTCCCAAGACCGGCCCAGTCATGCACCAAGCGAAGCCAAACATGTTGAAGATCAAGGCGGTGACAGTGGAGGGCGTCTGCAGCTCACTTAAAAAGGTTGAGAATATAATTCCAAAGCACTGCCCAACTGTGTCGACCATTACCTAGGACGTGAAGAAAGAGTCAGAAATTCATAGGTTATGGAAATGTATGTATGGTTTATTCTTGTAAAAATTATTCTTACAGAATTATTGTAACTTATTTACCCTCTGGAAGCCAGGATTAACAGCTCTGTGACCATGAAAATATACACGAAGCACTAAACAAATAGGGGTCAATATTTGTACTTACAACTCATTACAATTGTGACCGGATGTGGACGTGTGAATTGCTCATTACTTTATAATTTGTTCATGATTGTAACCATGTATAGAAGTGTAGATGATTCATTACCTTTGTAAATTGGTCATGATTGTGACCAGATCTACCTGGAGTTCATTAACTTTGTAACTTTGGGGCGCAGTCCCTGGACCCATTATGTACCTCTGTAATCTGAAGATTGAGACACTTATGCAACATATGGGAATCTTTATTGAAGAAACGTTTCGCCACACAGTGGCTTCATCAGTCCAATACAAAGCAGAAAAGTGTAAGGAGAGGATAGACAGCCGTGGATAGACAGCAAGAGTGGTAAGAAAGGCCGTGCATAGACAGCAAGAGGGGTAAGAAAGGCTGTGGATAGACAGGAAAAGGTTGGTTAAAAGGAATAAGTGGCCTTATTACTTGTTAGGTTTTTAAGGTGATTTTTGCCACGCACTAAAGAGGATATTGACGCGGCTGAAATATTCTATACAATGTCAGCCTCAACAAAATGGGAATCTCATTGCAATTTTATTCAGCAAAAGGCCAGAGCTACTCACAGGTCTCCAACTCAAGGGAGGTTCCTTTACTCTGGTGAGGAGCTCTTCATCTGAAGAATTGGGCCTCACGTTCCCCATCCTTGGCTCGAACCTGACTGCCTTTCATTACCTCATACGTTGTATGAGCCCTACGGGTTTAGCAGCAATAATACCTGTACTCGTAAAACTAGAAACTGATAGGATACATATAGTGTGGTATAAGTCACTTTACTTAGGTAAGTCTTGTCACGAAACAGGACTAGTGTTTCCTGACGCAGTATTCTTTACTAAAAATTTTATATATACACTGGCACAGATTTAGCACCAAATACTTGATCACTCTGGTCGCAGCAATGAGCTGACATACAGTTTAATAGAAATTCCATTCCGTGCAGTGTTTAATTCTTTGTATTACAGAACTGTGGGATGAACTCATCCCCACAGTTCTGTAATACAAAAATATTACTAGTAAAGCGACTCACCCCACACCCTGCATTTTGAAAAAATCTGAGAGATGTAGGTCGTACCAGAATGAGGGAAGCGCCGGTAACGACCACCCAACCCCATCCACCGTCTGGCTCCACTTTTTCTTTCTTCGCCTTTTCATCATTTCTTAGCTCTGTTCTCTTTTCGATTATGTCCTCATTTGAAACTTCACATTCACTGACGTCTTGCAGCTTCGAGCCTGCTTCTTGCAGACTTAGCTCGTTCTCATATTTATCTGAATTGGATAGAAGGCACTGGTCTGTTTGAGCCGTCACACCATGCGACGCAGTGCTGCCATGTGACATTTCCTGAAATGGAACATTTTAAATTATATATTCATGTTGTTTTGATAAAAAAAAAAGAAATGGACGCGGTTGTGTCCATTCAGACTAAAGCGTGGCCAATAAGTGGTTAAAAAAACAAAAGTTGGAAAAAATGAGATATTGCTATTTTTCACCTATATAAAGCTTTAGCGAATAAAGTAATACAAATGTCTTTTTCCGTTAAGTTTCTTTTTTTTTTAACCGGAAAAAAAGCACAAACACTAAATAATTTCTTTACAAATTTATTTTATAAATAGTTTACAATATCTACAAGTTGATGAGTAAGACGTGTACCACTCACGTATCCTTAATGTCGAACCGGTTCTCCTGCACAGCATGTTGCAGTCAAGTACGTGATTATAACATACCAGACACTAGAAGTAGAGAGGTAATTTTTAGGTGATCTAGAAACCCAAAATATTTCTTTTCTTATGCCAAATCTAAAGCGAAAATAACATCCAGTATTGGACCCCTGCTTAGACGAGATGGGACTTACACAGAACAAGGAAATGAGCGAGAGACTAAAGTCCCAGTATGACTCAGTGCTTAGTGAGCCGCTAACCAGACTAAAAGTCGACAACCTAAATTAATTTTTCATGAATTTGGTCAATTCAAACATCTCTGATATTATCCTAACATCACATGACTTTGAAAAGGCAATAAATGATAAGCCCGTGCACTCTGCCCCAGGCCTAGACTCGTGGAACTCCGTGTTCATCAAGAAGCTCCCATGACGTGCATTTAGCATCCTATGGATAGGGAACATGGACACAGGGGTCATCCCACTGTCACTTGAAACAACAGACAAAGCCCCACTTCACAAAGGTGGCAGTAAAGCAATAGCAAAGAATTACAGACCGATAGCGCTAACGTCCCATATAATAATCTTTGAAAGGGTTCTAAGAAGCAAGATCGCCACCCACCTAGATACCCATCAGTTACACAACACACAGCAACATGGGTTTAGAGCAGGTCGCTCCTGCCTGTCCCAGCTACTGGATCACTATGACAAGGTCTTGGATGCTCTAGATGACAAACAAAATGCAGATGTAGTATACACAGACTTTGCGAAAGCCTTTGACAAATGCAACCGTGGAGCAATAGTGCACAAAATGCGTGATAAAGGAATAACTGGAAAAGTTGGTAGATGGATCTATAGCTTCCTAACAAATAGAACACAAAGAGTAATAGTAAACAGAGTAAAGTCTGAGGCGGCTACAGTGAAAAGCTCTGTTCCACAAGGCACAGTACTCTCCCCCATCCTGTTCCTCATCCTCATATCTGACAAAGACAGAGATGTAAGCCACAGCACCGTGTCTTCCTTTGCGGATGACACCCAAGTTTGCATGACAGTGTCCTCCATCGAAGAAACTGCAACCAAATCTTTAAATGGGCTGCAGAAAACAATATGAAGTTCAATGAAGAGAAATTTAAAATTACTCCGATATGGAAAACTTGAGAAAATTAAAACTACATCGGAGTATAAAACAAATTCCAACCACACAATAGAGCGATAAACTAATGTAAAGGACCTTGGAGTGATAATGTCAGAGGATCTCACTTTCAAAGATCACAACAATGTATCTACCACATCTGCTAAAAAAAATGATAGGAGGATGGATAATGAGAACCTTTAAAACTAGAGATGCCAAGCCCATGATGATTCTCTTTAAATCGCTTGTTGTCTATTGTTGTACGCTAACAGTGCCTTTCAAGGCAGGCAAAATTGCTGACTTGAGGAATGTACAGAGAACCTTCACAGCGGGTGGGGATTGAACTCGAGGCAAGCGAGTCGTGAAACTCCAGACCGACGCGTTAGAAAATGGGCCAGCTGGCTACACGAGTCGGTATGGAGTTTTACGACTCACTCGCCGCGAGTTCAGTCCCCGCCCGTACCATGCTTTATTTGCTATCGTGTCATTACAATTTCGTGGGACACATAAGTACGATAAAACACCTAAATTACTAGGATACATGATAATATACACTTTGAAAATCCTAGAGATTAGTACTAAATTTGCACACGAAAATCACTCCCTACGAAAGTAAAAGACACGGCAAGAGTTGCAACATATCCCCAATGAAAAGCAGGAGGGCCATGAGTACGCTAAAAGAAAACACAGTGTCAGGGGCCCAAGATTGTTCAACTGCCTCCCAACATACATAAGGGGATTACCAATAGATCCTTGGCTGTCTTCAAGAAAGCGCTGGACAGGCACCTAAAGGCAGTACCTGACCAGCCGGGCTGTGGTTCGTTTGTCAGTTTGTGCGCGGCCAGCAGTAACAGCCTGGTTGATCAGGTCCTGATCCACCGCGAGACCTGGTCACAGACCGGGCCGCGGAGGCGTTGACCCCCGATACCCTCTAGTCCCCCAGCCTTGATAGAAAGTAGTCATTTGTTAAGGGACTGATCAGGCAAGTAGTAATGATTTGACTTGCTACACGTGATTAGTAGTCATGCTAATCTTGCTACATGTGAGCAGTGTAAATCTTATTTCAGGTGAGTAGTAGTTGTATAAATATTGACAAGGTATTAAATATACAGTATTGCAGGTAACTTCTGATTTGCGACCATAAGCAGTTTAGGACGAATCTTA